>JAECWO010000027.1:0-570000 GCA_018150735.1 Drosophila sp. 14030-0761.01 | reverse complement strand
GGGTGGAGGGTGTCTTTTTTTATTTTTAAACTTGGGCCACAACTTTACACTCTCATTGCCCGGTTTAATTGTGGTGGAAGCTCTCAACTTCCGTTCACACATAACAGGTGCAATAGGAAAGCTAAGTTAACAAAACAAAAAAAAAACAAAAACCGAATAACAAAACAGAGAGGGAAAACTAGTTTTCCTTTTTTTTTTTTTTGTTATGTATTTTTATTGCAGTCGACAAAAGCCAAGTGCTTCATAATCATTGAAATAATGGCAATTTTATTATGTTAGATAATAAACCTTGCTTAAATAGATAAGTCTAATGTTACTCAGCATTTAACTGCCTTCATTTCAAGTTAATTAACGATAGTTGAAACATTTTGAAAGTACAGTCGTCTACACGAAAAGTACAAACCGAAGTCAACAACTTTCATTCATGTAAAAATTGTTGTAAGTCAATTATTGAGTTATATTCTAAGTACGACTAATACTTTTGGGATTGCTGCAGTTGATAAAGGTTATCAAATTACGTTCTTCCGAAAAAAAACTAATTATATACAAAACAAAAACATTATAAGTTTTACATAATTTTGTATATCAAGCATAAGTATTAACATTAATTCATATATTCAATATTACCGCTTTATTATTTATTTTAATTTCGTCAAATATAAAATGACGACCCCGTCGAATAAAAGTTTCTTGCTAACATTCTAAGTGCGGCATTAAGACATTTTAGAGTAGGTTTCCATAATTATATCTAACTGTTTTAAATCATTTAAAATTGTAATAGCGATATTACATGTTTTATATAAAAATTTCTTTTAAAAACCCCATCTTGATTGCATCGAAATTGTGTTCCGCGCACTTTATCACACTGAGAAGATCAAATGCTTTATAATTTCGTATAATTAGAGAAAAACAAAATGCGAGAGAATGAATAGTTCTTGTAAAATCTCACGCTTTCTTGCTTGCATTTATCTTTTTCCTAGAACTTAATTGAAACTCTGCACTACTTTAATGCAATGCAATCAAATAGAAGATGGTATTTTAGGTAACCCCAACAATCTTGCGTATAACCTGCCGCTGCCACCACCCATTTCCTCAACAAAATCATCAACATTATGTGCCCATTCCCATTTGCCATAGCTGTATCCGTCACATATCTCAGATGAATCGTTTTGCACTTGCAATGAATGACTGACTAACTGACTGACTGACTGGAATGACTGTCATGGCAGTCTTCAACTACGTTAAGCATATTATGCATGCAGCCTCGTAAGTCTTTTATGGTCACTGCAGTTGTACGCTCTAGAAACACTGCATATTGTGAGTGATTTAGTGACCCACTTTATGCCATAAATTAGCACACACTCACACACACATAGAGAAACTGCTAACCAGGCCTAGACAGGCCACTTATTAAATCTATATAAAGTCCAGCTCACGCACTTCAATTCTTGTTTTATAGATCATTGTCATGTTGTTTAGCTTTCAGTTTCCTCACTTTGCTTCATTCAATTGGGTCAACAACGACAGCGACAACTATATACAAACCCCTATACATACATATGTGTATACGATGAGTAGGATGAAGATGAAATTGATAATAAAGAGAAAGAAATGAAGAGAAGTAGAAGAAGAAGAAGTGAAAAACCTGCCATTAAAAAGTCATTAACTATTGTTCAATATTAAGTTATTTCATAGCATTAATTAGTCTTGCAGTTGTGTATGCTGTACATAAAGCTGCAAGCGGATTGAAATGTTTACAACCTCCCAACCCAAAACAAAAACTACAAAATACAAATATAAGAAAATCAAACGAACATATACAAGCACATACAATGTTGGTTAATTGATTGGAGAAAGTAAAGCTGACCGAACGACCAACCGACCATCCGACCGACCAATCACATTGCCTCTTTGCCTGGGAAAATATATCTCTATCGATGCCAAAGTGCAAACGGGCAATGCAAGTATTGAAATCCAACTGCATTTTCTGATATGTACATATATGAGATAAAATTAATTTGGATTTGCTTGTCATAGCGAGAAATTGAAAAATTGTTCATCGTACTTAATGAACTCTTGATGAAAAATGATAACTTTTCGAGAAAAAAAACCATAATTAATATGCATATTGATGAAATCTAACACAAGGTATCAGATAGAGATGCAGCATTGATTGATACCAAAGGTCATTGAAGACTTTCTCACTCATAGTTTCCAGTATCAATAGAGTAAGATTTGAAATCTCGACCAAGGGTCAACTGTGTCTCAGACGATAACCACAAACTATTTTGGAATCACAGCTGACCTCAACTCTATTAATTATTTCCTATTATTGCTATTCTCCAGCGACTTCTGCGAAAAGGCTCTCCAGTTCATGTCCTATAAATTATTAAATCTCAGGTGGCAATTACTCTTCATTTTTGTTAGTTTTGTGTGAACAGGTTCATATGTATGCTTAAAAGTCAGTTAGTAGTTCAGGCTACTAGTTAAAATATTAATTGGTTACAAAAAACCATTTATACCTAAACTTTAGAATATAAAAATAGTTTTTTTGAGTTCAAAATACTGAGATATAATGGTATTCGCTTATATCGGTTACTTTCAATACAAAACATTTAATTGAGGTAAAACAAGTTTTGCCATAAAGGAAATGAGCTTGGTCGTAAACGCTTTAAAAAATATTTTCTGATAAGATTCTAACTCAGATATTATGCGTAGAGAGTTCCTTCTGTGTATTATAAACATTTGCATTTCTATGATATTAAAATGATTATAAGAATAGAAAGAAAACCAAAAATTTCTATTACAAAATTTATGACATTTAAACAAAAGATTTTAACGATAGAATCGTGTCGTTAGATTCATTAGAATAAACAGCAACAACAACACAAAATGGACATTTCAAGTATTATCTCACACATGTCCATTATTGGGTAGCGGATTACAGCTCCATTCGATTTGTTGTTAGGTTTTTGTTTTTTCCAGGTCGTTGGCCATTTGTTTTTTATTCAATTTACATATATGTATGTATGTATAGCACACTATTTCTTGGGATGTCGTTTTGTCTTTTTTTTTCTCTTTATGTCTACGATGATATTGGTTGCATTTTGTGACCGTTAGCGTTAACATTTTTAATAGTATTTTTTTTTGTTTTTGTTTTTGTTGGTTTGTTTGTTGGCGCACTGCATCGTTTGATGGACGCTGCAGCGGGAATGCATTGAGTACGGTATGGCTGGAGGAGGTGGAGTAAAACAAACTCGTTTCCGTCTCGCTCTACGATTTCGCTGCAAAAGCCAACGGCCAATGTTTGTCTGTGTTTGTCCGTCTCTCTCCCCCTCTACCTCTCTTTTTCTCTCCTCCTCTCTCTCCTCTTTTCTCCCACTCTATGTGTCTGTATGTTTAATTTATGAAAGTTTAAATGTTGTTTCTTTTGCCACAGGTCCCGTATGCTGAACGAGTCAGCCGCATTGCATTACATTCATGCCTGTAAATCAGAACTACCGCTAGGCATCATCATCATCCACATCATTTTGATCATGATCAGCTTTATTCTCCTTCTCCTGTTCATTTCCCCAACTGGTTGAACTTTATAAATATTTATTATACTTATATATATATAATATATACACACAGTGTGTGTATGTGTGTGTGTGTGTGTCTACCACATCCTTAAGCGTCTGAGCCACTGACCTTATTCCATTTGGTCAAGAGCTCAGAAAGGAAATCTTTTTAGCCATTGACTTTGAGCTGAAAGTAGAACACCAAATGCCGGTCCCCAGGCCATTTCGAAGCTAATTGATAAAAAATAAATAAAATCAACTCAAATAAAGTAAACGTGCTCTGTGTTAGAAAGTAAAACGCGAATGAGGCCTATACACTTGTCAAAATTAGGAGTGTTGTATGCGGTTGACATTTCAACAGTTGACTGCATTCGTTTGTAGGTCAATTTCGAATGCGAATTGAACTGCCTGTGAGTGGTTATACAACAATTGGAAGTAAAAGCATTAAAACCTCAGAAATTGGAATTTTCTTAAATTTAAATCTTCTAGTAATAAGAACTTAAAATACACTTCCAATTGGCATTTAAAACTAGTTCTAATTTGCTAATTCTAAACATGAATATAATCAACATGTCCTCATGCATTTAAAAGCTATGTCCAAAATCAGGACATTATTTTTTACCCAAGTATTCGGCCAAAATCCCAATTCTCATACTTTTCAAAATTATGTAGCCTTAAAAAAGACTTCAACATGTTTGAAAGAAATTGGTTTTCCTATCTAAAAACCATGCAAATAAATCTAACAAAATCCAATAACACTGAGTAAAGATTTACTTAAGAAATCGCACGAAATTCAATTCGAATGGTAATGTTTCTTTACAAAGTCTTAAGACCTTATGTCTCATTGATTTATTGAGGTTTTTAGATTTAAGGTGGGACAAATTAACACGGCTCGAACGTAAATTTAACTAACATAAAGTAGATTTAGATATGAGAGAAACTTTAATCAATTTAAGTTGGACATTCAAATTCAAATTCTGATCGAATTCTAACCTTTTTTCTTCTTGTGTCGTTTTAGATGCTTCTCGTCTAGGTGTAATCTTTTGCAGATAAAAGCATCATGTCCGAGAAGGTCAGCACTTCCCTTGCTGCTCAGCTGCATAACCATGCATTGACATCAAGCGAAGCGGCAACTGCTGTTGCCAGTTGCCACCACGTGGGAGCACCTGCAAAGGAACAAGCAACACAACAGCAGCCACTCCAATTCGAAATGGATGGACCGGCGGCAGCAATAAGTGCACAATTGAATTTCAAAATAGTGCCCGCTGACAGTTTGCCGGGTTTGAGCTATCAGGAAATGTTTGCTTCGATGAATACATCACAAATATCGAATGCATCGACAGAGTCCAGCTGTAGTCCACCATCGATGGGATTGGGAATCTCGGGTGCTGGGCCTCCAAAGCCAGCTAGACACATGGCCGTGCAGCCAATGATTAGCGTAAGTTTAAATGGAAGTGAAATGCAAAATTTAAGACGAATTTAACGTATTATTTCCTCTTTTCTAGAAATCTTGTCGGTTTCCCAAGCTGGAAGAGTGCGCTCACTTCCATTACGAGAGAGTTCAATTGGGAGCTCTCTCCGTGCAGTTACTCGACGATAAATCTGAGCAATTGAGCAACAGCATCGCCTCCCAATCGATTGGCGGCGATGTGGCCCACAATTCATTAAGAAGTTTCTCACCCGAGAGCTGCTGGTTCATCATCAGAGTGTGTCCGCAGCGTTGTGAACCGTTTCTGATTAAGCGCAGCTTTGACAACATGCAAATGCTGGACGAGATGCTGCATCGTTGTGTCTATGATCGTAAGATCAGTGGCTTGCGAAATATGTCCGAGTTGGAAGCAGAGTTACCCAGTGAATCAGATGTGGAATATGCTGTGGCCAAGTATTTGGAACGCTTCTCGAAAATTGCCTCCGACTCGTTGACATGTGGCACCGTCTTGACATGGCTTCAATTGGATAATAAAGGGCGTCGCCTGCCATTGGCCGATGGCGAAACTCAACGTACCATTAATACTCCCGCTGTGGGCGCAGCCTATGGTGTTAGACGCTATCAGGCACAGGCTCCGGATGAAATCAATATCGAAGTGGGCGATATGATCTCAGTGATCGATATGCCCAGTCCGGCGGAATCGGTTTGGTGGCGTGGCAAAAAATCTCATTTGCAAAAATCTCACTATGAAGTCGGTTTCTTTCCCCAATCGTGTGTGGCCACCATTGGGGATAAGGTGCCAAGGAATTTCCCTATGCCAGCGCCATTGGTGGGCCATCTGGATAGTGTGTCGCCCACAAAGCCCGTATTGAGGAAGCATGGCAAACTGATTGCCTTCTTTCGTTCGTTTATTTTATCACGACCATCGCGACGACGTCTCAAACAGAGTGGCATCTATCGCGAGAGGGTCTTTAATTGCGATTTGTCGGAGCATTTACTCAATAGTGGTCAGGATATACCCATGGTGTTGAAATCCTGTGCAGAATTCATTGAGAATTATGGTGTAATCGATGGCATCTATCGACTCTCGGGCATCACATCGAATATTCAACGTTTGCGGCGCTCCTTTGACGAGGAACGTGTTCCGGATTTGGGTAATCCCGAAATGAAACAGGATATCCATGCAGTGAGCTCACTATTAAAAATGTATTTCCGCGAATTGCCCAATCCCTTGTGCACTTATCAATTGTATGATAATTTTGTTGAGGCTATACAAGTGAAAGCCGATGAGGCAGACGAACGGCTGCGTTTGATGAAGGAAACAGTGTTGAAGTTGCCGCCACCTCATTATCGGTAAGTCGATTGAGTAAAATTAAGCATGAAAGTAGAAGCCTAAAAGTGTTTTAAACAAGTTTGTACAAGCTGAGAATTATGTACAACTTAATGAAGCGAAAAAGGGAAGGTAAACTAGAGGAACCAAAGAATGATGGTTAATTCCAATCCCAAATTAGACCACGAATTTAGTTTTATTGATTTAAGCTTTATGAGTACATCAAAATCGTAAAATAATGCAATATGTCTATTGTTCTTTAAGTAAACCTACAAAAACCATAATCAACTTTAATAACTCAATTTCCTTTGTCTTTCTTTCTTTGCAGTACCCTGAAATATTTGGCTGAGCATTTGTTTAAGGTCTCGCAACATCATGAACGCACTGGAATGACGGATAAGAATTTGGCCATTGTCTGGGCACCGAATTTGTTACGCTCTCCGGCATTGGAATCTGGTGGTGTGGCTGCCTTACGTGGCGTTGGCGTTCAGGCGGTGGTCACTGAGTACCTGATACGCAATTGCCATAATATATTCGATGCTCTTGAAGATCACAATGCAGCGCGTTTGAGTGTGGCGACAGCTGGGGCAGGCGGGACGTCCGGCGCCGGAGAACTTCGTCTCGAGTCTTTGACAGATTGTGAGAGTTTGTTGGTGGAGCAGCGTGAACAGGATCAATCCCTGTCGGTGGTTGAACGGCCCAAGAGCTTGAGTACAGGGGGAGCAAAGCTAATAAGTCTGGAGGAGGCTCAAGAGCGCCATTCTCGCATTGAGGCGACCGATCTAAAGCAGTCGCTACCCATTAGCATGCTCTCCTCGACCAGCAATGCTCCCACAAACATTGGCTCTTACATAGAAGTGGGCGGAGGTCCTTCCAGTTTGCCCGACAAATACCATACAGTGCTATCGGTTCCACGAAGCTGGCAGAAACGTAAGCCAGACAAGACGCCATCGTGGAAATCAATATTCACGCGCAGTCAACGTCAAGGTAGTGTCGATCCTGGCCAAAAAATGGTTGGAATTCATGATGCGGCAAGCGGTGGCGGCGGCAAGGAGTCGTCAGGTTCGCGAGTTAATTTCGTTCAGGCATCGCATGCACATGCCAGCAAAGAGCTATCGAAAATGGATAAACCCAAGTCGATTGAGCTATTAGAGACCACACATGAGATGAGGGAATCGAAGCCCATGGAATTGTGTATACGTTCCAATTCGATTGATAGCCTACGAACTGTGGGTCATTCACGAAGTGTCTCCCACGATTCGTATTTCGATCTGTTGCAATCTCCGCAACGTGGCCATATGACCACATGCCCTTCGCGGGAACTTTCCGAGTTGGGCCTTAACTTTGATCGTGAGGAACCAGAGATGCGTATTTTCTCCGAAAGCGAGAGTCTAGTGAGCTCGCCGCGTGTGGGCAAGGAGAATGTTCCTCCCGCCTCGGGATGTGCCACGCGTCGCATTATGCGGGCACGCCCCGAAGAGTTCTCCAGTCAAACGAATAGCGTTAATCCCAGTCCCAAGAAGCAACCACGTCTTAATCTACTCTCACCCAGTTCGGCCAGAAGTCTTCCACATGGCGCCACAGTTGTCGCCCACGCCACGGCCCAGCATCAACCGAATGCATCGTGTGGCCATGAACCAGCTGGAGCTGAGAATTGTTGCAAGCGCTATAAGCTAGAAGATCAACTGTCGGATATACAATTCATTGATTGTGGCACTCCAGAGCATGCGCCCCCAACACAACAACAATTTGCAGCCAGCGTTGAAGTGCATCAACCTCCGCCACCGAAGCCGGCCAGAGCAGCTAATCCTCATCAATCCTCCGGCGCGGAGGCCATTTCACCCACATCAACACCCTCATCATCATCGGCGACTACCACGACAACACGCTATAGTTATCCCCAAGTGCAGCTGGGAGCAAAGCGCAAAGAGCAACAACAGGCCAAGGAACGTTTTAGCTATCAGGGCACCTTCATGCAGCCGGGCACAAAAATCGAGACGCAGTCGAACACAAACCCGCCCCCTCGACCCAAGCAGTAAGTACATGACATGACATGAAGAGCGGGTAAATGAAATTAACAATCACTTCAATTTCTTTCAGCAATCATGCTACTCCTCCGATGCGCAGTAAACTTAGAATCGAACCATCTGAGGACTCGCAGCTGAAATTAGCCGTACCCACACCAACCACTCCAGCCCATAGTCCACGTTACTCGCTCCTTCTATGCGATACAGAGAGTTCGGAAAATAGTTCGGCTGTGAATACACCACAATATGATATGGAACCATTGATGCTAACCTCAGCCATGTCGGGCATGTCTGGCATATCGGGTGTATCATCCAATATGCAACAGCAATTGCTATTGGGTGTGGATGCGGGCAGTAGTTATTTGGGCAGCTCTCATGAGAGCATAGGCCAGCATGTAAGCTTTATTACAAATAATTCTAAGAAAGAGTCGATTGAACAATGATTTCCTTTTCCGTCGTATAGTTTAACAATCTTCATGATGTGGAGCATCGTGATATGAATGCATTGAAACGTGAATTATCTTTGGATCTGCAACCGTTGCAACACACACAGCGTCAATCGCAGTCAACGATAGCCAACAATCGGGCAGCCACTTTGCCAGTGAAAGAACAACTCCAGGCAGCTGCAGCTGTCGCCATGTGCTGCTCATCGCCGAATAATTCGAATTTTACAGACAACACTAGTCAATCGGTAACGCCCAGTGAGTTTGGTTATCAACATTTGCAACGTCAACTCAGCATGCACTCATTGCTGGCCACAGAGGAGAGTTCTCCGGTCTATGAGGATTTTGAACAGACGCCAAGTAATACATTTGCCACAACCCAAAAACTTTTGGCCAGTCCCATTAAGTCTACCATTAGCATAACATACAAATCACCGGAGAAAGAAAAACCACCAGAAAAAGCACCTTCAACATTGCTAGAGACAAATTTCGATGAGAATATTGTGTATGAGCAGGTGAAATTATTCCGTAATTCGGTAACTGAAGTCAATCAGATGCTTAATGAGAGGCATAGCCTTAAGCAAATCGATGAGGAGGAGCAAGATGGTGGTGCCTCAAAGGCTGCAGAAATGACACAACAATTGCTCGATTTGGAGCATCAGCAGCATCAGTTACTGTATGAGAATATTGAGTTGCGCAAACCTCAGACAGTTTATGAGAATCTACGTGGCGAGGAAATGAAATTCAATACAGAAACTGAATCAGAAACAAAAACTTCTGATCGAATCGAACTAGATAGTTTAGAAAGTTTGCCAGATAATCATACAATGGATGATGCTCAACAGGAACACCAATTGACCGAGTCAATGGCACAAATTTCTTATAGAAAATCACCATCATTTAGTGTCAAGGAATTGGCAAATAAATTTGAGAGTTCACCAGTTGAGCAATTACCTAGTTTTGATTTCTCATTGCGCGGTGGCTCAATGAAGAAGCCAAATGAATTATGTGTGCCCAAGCCCATCAATCCAGGAGCTGGAACTGCTCCTGCACCACTCAAGAAACTCAATAATGCCCAGAAAATAACTCGATCGCTGGATGAAAATGCATTTGTGCGTGAATTCGGTGGCAAGCAATTGCAAGATTTATCTGTAAATAAATTGCCTGAAATGATATTGCCCGATTTGAATAATCGCCGCAAAAGCTTTGATTTCACGCGCCCCAAAACATTGAATCCACCCAAGCGTTTGCCTGGCATGAGCATTACCGAGGAAATTTGTCAGAAACGTGAGCAAATTACACCCACAACGGAAAATCGTATTTCGTTGATACAACAAAACAATATCCCCAAAGAGATTTCCACTACCATTACAACGACATCCACATTCACACCCACAGCACCTTCTTCACCAGCAGCAGCAGCAGTAGTAGCACCACCACAGCTATCATCCACAGTCAATCTACCCAATGCGGGCAGAAAAAGTGTCCTTACTGGAGTTATACTTGATCGCGAGCGCATTGACAAGATCAAAGAGGAGCGTCGCCAGCAATTGACACAGAAATACTATGGCGACACCCTAAAGTCACGCTCCAAAACTGAACTTAACACGGAGGATAATAATTTCCAAACTGTCGAATCATTGCGCATAAAGTCTAAATCACGTGGGGATGTTCACACTTTGCAAAAGGATATGGATATGAATCTAAAGCAATTGACTCGTGTGGCTGCCGCTGGTTCGGAGAGCACTTTAAATACGGGCGATTATACAACACAGCAGCAGCAGCAACAGCATCATCAGCGTGTCCGTCGCATTTCCGATGAAAAGAATCAAAATTGTGATACCAACAATGGGGGAACGACAACGCTGCTCAGCGTAAAAACGGCAGCTCAAAAATATGACACAAATAAAGCAGCAACTGTGGCAACAACAACGTCTGCGCCAATCACAACAACTGCTAACACGGGGCCTGGTAAATTTGAACGTGCCTCATTGCTGCCCTCACGTGAGCGGGGACAACGGAATTCATTAGCCGCCAATGAATCAAATGCAAGCGTCAAGTGAGTAATAAAAATAATATATAGCGATGTACTACACTAGATCATCTGTCTGAATCATTATTGAAAACTCTAAACAAATTTAACTTTAGCTCAAAAATTAAAGGAATTTTAAAGAGAACTTTACCTAAAATTGCATTTAGTTTAAAAATTTGCTATTCAATTTATTTGATACAAAAACTTAAGTAATATTAACTAATTCCTTTTGGTTTCCTTTTCTAACTTTATTTTCAGCAATAGAGAAAAGATCTCACCACAATTCTCAATTCGCGATGTTACAGCGATGTTCGAATCTCGTTCACAAAACCAATAGACTAAGGGGCAAAACTAACCAGCTATTTGTACATCGAATAATGAATGGAGACGACAACTGCTAAGATATAGCCGTTCACGCGTTATTATATACTATATATTTATACATATATAGTTTATACATTTTTTACATATTTTATTTAGTTTCTAAACATTATCGATTAAGGCGCATACCTACATACAATTGTTTTGTAAAATTCAAGTGGCTGCCAAAGACATGAAATTGATATATACATACATACGCCGCTTGATACATTTAGTTTATGATGACGACTATGCAAAATTTAATTTTGTTTTAAGAGCATTAAAGAAAGAAAATGAAAATAAGAAAGTAAAAGAACTAAAAGACCTAAAACTACGCCCAATGCATATTGTTATTGCATTGCAATGTGGCGATATTTGTTTTTTTTTTATAGTCGTTAAGTTTCATTCGTTTTTATACATGACAAGAAATCATTAATTTGCATTGAATTGTTCATCCTTTTGTGTTTACTGTAATTGAATTTATCCGTTTTGCTTTTGAAAATTTGATCTGTGTAATTTTTCGGAGTCTTTCAATTTTCGAAACGATGCATTTTCATTGCAACTTCGCATGTTGTAGTTGTACTAAATTTATTATAATATTATTAATTTATACATATTTGATAAAGCTAAAAATAAAAGAAACAATACAATTAATTGGAAATGTCTCTTTAAACGTTTTGTAAATATTCAGCGATGCTTGCATTTTTACATACTTATTAAATAAATGAGCTCTAGATCCGGTAAAAAAAAAAAAGAAAACTGAATAATTTTTGCAATACAATTGACAGTGCTTGATTTTGTAAACTGACCTATGAGAACCTAAGAAAAAACGATGTTCTGGCACTACTAAATTAATGTCATTTGTGGGAATCCCCTTGATACGAGAGTACTTGTACTTTTTCCTAACATTTTGTATTAACTTAATATACTAATTTTATATCTGCAGACTCTGAGAAGTTAAACTCTTATACAATACTCCAAATATAGAAAGAAGTCCAATCCAAAAGATATTTGATTATTTTCATAAAATTCTATTCCAATAGTTTTGATATAACTTAATATTTATTGAAATTTAATTTGTTTCTATCAATACTTTTTATTTTTGTTTTTTGGAGAAACCAGTATGTTTTTTACTCTATTTCAAACAATCGTTTCTATATAAACAATATATTATAGTAGCCAGTTTAGCCCGATTTTAACTACAATGGGAATTCATGTCTAATCTTTGGATTCCTATTCATATATCGTCAGAGTTGCTGAAACGTTGATGCTGAACAAGAAATATATTCTTAGCGGATTATAACTTATAGAATTGAATATTTATCGATCTAAAGTGCTTGAATATGAAACCATCATAAATCTACCTTTATAAATCCATATTTACTTCTGCTTAAATTCTTGAAAGTAATATTAAAAATTCATGTTAATATAGCTCCAATTTCCAACCAATCAAGACTATAGTCCTATTTTTAAGTAAAGGCAAAATGGTTGTTATACATGGTCATTGTTCCACTATATAGAAAAAAACTGTATAACCAACTAAAACTATTGAGGGGATTCCTGCGAATTTGAGTAAAGCATAGAAAAAGCAATTTGTTAAACTTTGCTTAAATGAATAAAAACAAAATTAATGCGAATATAAACTATAAATCTAAATAATCTGACCAAACACCAATTCTAACTGAAATTGCGATAGCTAAAAAAATATTTAAACTAAAAGCTAATTCATATAAGTATAAATGCTAAAAGAAAGAAATTTCAAAAGAGTTGAATAATAGTTTTGTACCCATCTATTAGCTAAATTTGATATTTTAAAGAAATTGAAACATAAATCATTGTTTCGACTTATTCCAGAGCAGCTGCCAAATTTTATTTGAAAATACCTAAACTAAAATTGTTAATAACGAGCAAAAGAGTTGAGAAAATTGTAATCCATGGGCAGCTCATATGAGCATTACCAATTCAAAACAATAACTAAATAGAAAGCTTTAAAAACATAAGTTAGCGTTTTATATATTTTGATAAAAAAAAAACGTGAATACCCAGATAACAACATACAACTTAGTTATAAACAATTGTACGAGTATTTCCATAACGACTGATAAAAATTGAATAAAGGCGGGAAATACAAATGATGAAATTGAATTGAAAACGCAAAAGGCTTGCAAATCAAACACAAATTGATGAACTTAAATAACAACAATCTATATATATTTATTATACATACAAAAATATTCATTTGAATATAGATATATACATATATTAACTATACAAGTACAACTACATAAATACATACATAAATGCGATTGCAGTTTGCAACACAATCGTTAAACAAACCGACTTCAAATACCCTACATTGACACTACAAATACTTGCATATAAAAGAAGATGTACTTATCTACATATGTACATATGTATGTAGTACATTGCAGAAACAATTTTTATAAACCGAAACCTTAAAACAATAAACTGATAAAAAAAAATTCATTGAAAACCAACGTTAAAAATATAAATGTTTCATTAAGAGAGTATCTCTGGGCAAAAGAAATTATTTATTATTATCTAAAAGATAAAAAACCATCAATAAACAATAATGATGTATACTAAATTATCACAACCACGTACAGCTTCATTTGACTTTCAATTGGACTTCTAAAATAGATTTACTAATTTTTGAAGCAACAACAGAGCCTAGAAGAAACTTTGCATCTATTTCAAATCAGTTCATTAATAACATGGGAGTGTATATTTGTATTCCCTTACTAGCAAACTACATATGTACATATGTATGTATGTGGATTTAGAAGAAAGCATTTTCGTCTATATGTACATATGTATGTACAGTGGCGAGCACATGCGGATACATACAGCCACTCAAAGTCACAGTAGCAAAACATGTAGCCACTGTAAGTATGGAAGTTTATTTTGAAGTTGCGACTTAACACTTACGGAATTACTTAACACTGGTTTATGAAAAGTATGATGAAAAATTTGGGAACCACATTTTGTCTACTGTCAACCTTGTGACGGAGTTGCCATCGTCGAAAAAAAATGACTACATACTGTCTTCTCCATGGCTTGGTTAGTGATTACCGATTGACATTGTCAAAACTTAATTTATCTGAATTGGTAACCAACGAGCGAACAACTAAATAGTAAGTATTCCCGATGAATTGCCTAATTGTAAAGTTATTATTAAATTTGAATCCTAAAAACCACATGTCACATTTAAAATGTGTGTAGTTAAGTCCACCGAATTGTTTGGTTTTCTCGGAAATCGAGCCATGTGAGATCCAAGTTGACAGTATTTAAATAAACCTACATAAATTGATTTACAACGTTTCGCAAATAGGTAATCATTGAAACAATGAAGTTATTCAGTTTTATACCATTTAAGCTAGAGGATGTGCAGTTGGTTGATGTTAAATTGGTAAATGTGGTCGAATACAACCCAGATACTAAATTAATGCAATCTCCTGAAACACTTGGCTATTATCGTCAGCCAAAAGCCAACGAATACCCATTGGACTTGGCAAAGAATTTTGACAATTATATTCATCGTAATTGGACTCTTCACAGTAAGAGTCCACACGATAGAGTCCTGGATTATCTAATGCAGCAAAAGAATCCACAGCTTCAGATGCAGCAGATTGATTTCTGTATTAATCGCAAATCAATGATTAGGATCATGGAACTAATTCAAAGTCTGGACAAAGAACGATTCTCTTATTACCAACATAGGCCAAACGGTAAATTGTTATTCCAATTTTTTACTAAAATTTAATAATGTTTTTGATATTTTTTCAAAATCAGAATTTGTTGCCGTCGGTTTCAAAGGATGCATCTTTTTGCATATGTCAAAGGAATATGAAGAATTCACTTCATATCAGAAAAATCCACGAAGTACTTATGCATTCAAGGCTCGTCAATATTTGTTTGCTGGTAAGTGGCCAATACTTTCGAATAACTTTTGTCTCCTTCATTTCGTCTCTAAAAACAAGATTTTAGTGGAACTTTAGTATACTTATAAATGTGTGAATTCTTCTAGATGCCCCTGGCTCTATTCCAAACACCGATGTGCCTGTAAATGAAAATAAACAAATCTACGGAACCTTTTCGGCGAAATTGGGTAAATTTAGACTGCTGTATTCGGGAGAGATAACAGGCGTGGAGAACACTGAACACCTTGGTGATCTGTAAGTAAAACGAGACGAAGACAATTACTCTGTAAATGTGAATATTCAATATCCCTGCAGCAAGGATCCAGAAGTTCTGAAACAATGTCGTTTGGCATCCGTCAAAGTATACAGTAATCCACGCGGTCGTAAAATGGAATGGCGTACTGATTGCCGTGTCACCCAGTGGCTTATGCAGGCTCATTTAAGTGGCATCCAGCAACAACGTGCTGCTATCTTTAATGAACAGGGCTTGGTGCATCAACCAATCGACGGTGATGGCCGACATCAGCTAGACTGGGTGAGAATCCTAATGAATGATGAATGACGAAACGAATAATCTAATGTATAAATTTACTTAGCTCAATCACTTTAATATGACAAAATACAATCAATTTCTCCACCGCTTTCTCATGGAGATAGCCAAGGTCATGGGTGATGCTGATTGCCCCCACACCATCTACGAGTTCTCTGTGAAGCAAAACGCTCTTTTTTACAATGGCCAGAAGCATAAGACTAACAGCAGCCTTACCGACAAGTTTATACAATTCGCCAATCAGATGTAACGAAGCCGGAAGGCGCTCACTTTTGTCTTTATCTTTAATCTTAACCCATTATTCATATAAACTGACTTCAGCAAATTGCAGTGATATTTGATTATTCCTACCATAAATATCCATAGTAGGCAATCATTGTTTCAGGCCTAGGATGCAGCCATTATTGAATCTTTCTCATGCCAATCGGCAACTTGCCTTTTAATTTGTATTGAATATTTCATCGACGACATCACGTGTGGTATGTATCCGATTTGATTGAAACTCAGGCTCATATCGTTGGATAACTAGAAAAATGATTAGATTAGAAAAAATTGTTGAAACTTGGGCCTTGACCTTTGGCCTGGGAACATCAATTATCGTTAAACAAAGAAATCTTTACGTGAACTCAGGAGCTGTTTGAAATAGTATAAAAAGCGGCACAAAAGCTTAGTCTTTTCTCCAAGCCCAGCCAATGACAATATTGAAACGCTGCGAGAATGTATTATTTATTGGTCCTATTATTTTTCGCCGTCTTTCGATTTGAATTAAATGAAGTCCATGGAGATGATTGCCTGGTAATGGTTCGTTTGAACAACAAATGCCTTTTCAGTTAGATGAACCCCAGCCCGAATGCTATGATTATTAGCAATAACCTGTGAAACCCTTTCTTTCATACATAACTTCAATGCAAAAGCGACTGGAAGCCCGCGAGTCTCTTAGCACGACCTATAACCATGAGGATTACACCATATGGAAAACTTGTTGGTCCAGCAATTGGAGTTAACGAAATCACTGAAAGACGATTTTAGCAAATCTTCAGGAGACTGCAAGCAAAATCTTAAGGCTACTCAAGCTAAACTGGAGAATATGGCAACCAGTTAAAGCAAGAGGTGGCTAAAGTTCAATCTTGTGAAGCAACTATTAAGCTAAATGAACGGAGTTCATTTGGAAGACCAAGTTTTCAGAAAATTGGCTCAAAATATTATCATAAAAAACTAAGTTGGATTGGCGCTCTACAAATATGTTCGGAATGGCTCATATGTATATCGCTCTTTTTATGTATCTTTTTTTTGAAAGAAACTAATGAATGAACTTTGCTTTATGTAATGTAAATAGAAAAACCTGAGTCCCAGTCCCCCGGAGAAAGAGAGGGAGAGCCAATATTAAAATATTAAGTTTTGACCCCCAACCTTGAGGCATATGTCCTCTCTATTGTGGGCCATTTGACGAACTTTTCATATCGCCTGATGGAGGAGGATTTCGACAGCATGTTCATGGGAACCTGCTGTGAAGAGTTGGAAAAGGACAATACGTGAGAAAATTAATTTGATTAAATTGCCACAGAAACGTTGAACGGGTGAGATTTAACAAAGAGTGAAGGTCTTATCCGTTTAATCAGTTTGTAAGGAATTGCCAGTCGCCTGGCTACTTAACTGGATGATGAGAACAACCCTCAATCAGGATCTGCATATGCGGGGGGTTTGCTTTATCCTTATGGTTGTGAATGCACTAAATGATGTGCATAAGTGCGAAAACGTTTTGCCTCCTTTCTCTCTCTCTCCTCAGGTTGAGTGGAGCCATTCGCTATTTGGTTTGATTGACGCTGATAAGGCACGTGTTGGCAATTATTTTAACATAAACATGAAAAGATTTTTCTTGGGCATGATGGAAGGGCACGGACCACATTTCCAGGTAACAAAAAGGTAAATAAAATTGTAAATTCTTATCATTTATTAGTTGGAAATCGCATGAAAAGATCAATAAAAGGTCTACATGTATTTGCATCTCACTAAATCGAAATTTTAGACCTTTATATGTTCAACTAACTAAAGAAATTTAACATCAACGAATTGCTAATCGCATAAAAATGCGACAGATGACAAGAGTATTGTATGACACAGCGGGAACTGTTCATAATCCTTCTAATTAATTCTAATTAAAGGAGATGCGAAAGAACACTAAACTGACATAGGGTAATTGAAGTTTTTCGAGTGAGTACCCATTCATCTAAAATAATGTTTTATTTCTAACTCAGGTACTTAAATATCTAGTTTTTTTTCTCATTTGGAGGTTCTTCTGCATTTCTAAGAAAATTATATTAAATTACTTTTATGAACACTTTTTTTATAATTACCAAACTTTAGTTTTTGATAATATCGATGTAAGGCAATAGCTTTTGACACTTGAATTAATTTTTGCAACTTATTTAAGTCATTAACATAGAAGCTATTTGCTTTAGATTAAATATACAACGTAATTAAGGGTCCGGTTAAAATTAGATTACGATATGTTAAAAACTGAATAAGGGCGAATGTGTTTGACTTGTAACTACATTTGCATATACTTTTAACTCTAAATCTAAGAATATGCTCATGAAAATTGCCTTGCAACGCCCATTTGAAGCAATTCGTACCTATAGAAAAATTCTCCCCCTGATTGCCAACACTCGAAATCAAATTTTGTGACAATTACGCGCTGCAAATTAAATTAAATAACACACTACGCACTCAGAGCAAACATTGAATCAAATAAATATATCAAAATATCAAATGCTGCTGCTGATAAGAATCGGAGGAAAAATGCCACCAAATTACAAACTGGCCCTCATCATCATCATCCACATCAAGATCATCATCATCCTGTGCACATATTTCGATGTAATTTAATATGTGGCACGCGTTTGGAAAACTTTTTTCCACATTCCAAAATGAAAGAGCCAAGGACTTGCAGGACACGACTCAATTGTTGTCAATGAGAGCAATTGTGCTCTCGTTGTTGTTGTTGTTGTCGCTGTTCTTGGTACTGATGTCGAGAGGTTAAGGGGTGAATATGGGAGGAGAAGTAGGCGGAGGAGATGGACTGGTAATTGCATTTGTTAGTGCTCTAATTGTTTGGGCAAAAGGTTACTGTGCCTAGGATAACAACAAGAGAGTTTTAATAAGCACCCAGCTTCAATTCCAGTTCCAGCCAGACAGCCATCTCACCCTAAAACTGAAAAGTGGCTTCCGGAACGGGGTAACTTGTCGCGCATAAACTCACAGAGAGGGGGGCGTTTAAATGGTCCTAACAGAATGATTTTAGTAAATAGAAAAAGGTTGCAAGAGCCCACAATTATTGTTTGGAAATCCGCAATATGTGAATGAAAACTTAATGCACTATGCGCAAAAAACACTAACCATTTAAGGGCAATCTGATCCTTCGGATTGAGCAATATTTCCTCATAAATAGCAAAATCATTTGAAATTTGTATAACAATTTGGGGCGTGTCCTAAACACTTTTCCTAACATGTTCCTTTCCCTTTAGTGATTTTGAAAGTAATATCAAACATTTCATTGCATACTTTTTTGAACCATTCAATTGCAAATAAATTCTACTTAATTTCTCACTTAATTAAAAATTTAAACTAATATGTGAAATAAAACGGTTCCCTGTAGCTTTCTGCGTAAAATGAAAAGAAACTCTTAGAAATTAAGATGACAAGCACTTTCTGCATTGACTATTATTGTGGCAAGACTTAAACTTACCTCAAATTTGGCAGTTTACATTCACTTAAGCAGATGATTGAGCAAATGCTTATTGTCTGGGTCCCTGTCTCTTTGAGTTAAGTGTCACTGTAATTCGTTTTTAATGCATAA
Organism: Drosophila sp. 14030-0761.01; assembly: GCA_018150735.1. Lineage (NCBI taxonomy): Eukaryota > Metazoa > Arthropoda > Insecta > Diptera > Drosophilidae > Drosophila > Drosophila sp. 14030-0761.01. The sequence goes on along the minus strand of JAECWO010000027.1, from coordinate 550,472 downwards.
GAGAGTAATGAGATATACGAAAACAAGTGCTTATTAATACACACAACAGACAAACACAACAGATACACAAACTTGCTTCACTATGCCAACATATTGTTGCGGCGGTCGTCGATGTGCCGAAGATGTGGCACGTGAACATCGAAAGGAATCCAAGAAGCAGGATTGCGCCGATGAAATGCTTATCGCCGATGTTGACTATGTTCGCCCATTGGCATTGAAGTTTTATGCACGTCACGATTGGCCCTATTTCAATTGCACCGAAGAGGAGATCTATAAGATGCGTGCTCAACATGATCCAAAATCCTTGAAAATGGCTGCCAAGCTATCATCACCAACTGGCACTGGTAGATCGAGAAGGAGCCTCGAGGAGCCACCCAAGTATGTGGTTAAACATGCCACTGCGCAGCCAATGACAACGAATCAAATCTATGGCTGGTATCAGGATCGCGCTCATCGCTATTTAAAGAGTGATCGCGGTGTATTCGTATTTCCACATGAGGAAGATCCGATGATCAAACAAATCCTACGTGATCGACTGGCCAATTCATTGTCACGTTAATCATGAAGATCGCATTCAATCACACGAAAGAAATTCCTTAGCTCTGCTTATGATGTACATCATTTTAAAAGGTTTTAATAAAGTAAATGCTTGGCGATTCGGAATAGAATTTAACTAATATATGGTGAAAAGTCTTTCAGTTGGAAAGTCTTTCACGAATGCAACTATAGTTCATAGATATGCTTACAAATCTTAATCGCAAAGAACATTAGTTTTTTCCAATATATCCTTAATAACTTAAATTGAAATTCTTGCATTTACGTGCGAGAGTTTCATATTTAAATTTCGATATCCTCCCTAACAGAAAGGAAGTGTCACGTAACCCAGCAGCAAGGATGTTGCTACTTGTGCGCCCTTTGGCACGACCGTCCTTGCCCTTCTTCAAGACAGACAATGAGCCCCTAGATGCCAAAGTTTATGTTGCTCAATTCAAAAGTTAATTTACCGAGAATCAAACTCAAATGCGGAAGAAGGATCTGAGAAGCCGACACTCGCCCGTCGTCACTCTCTGTGTCCTGCTCTCTCGTCTTCGTGTAACCTGATCTTTGACACACTTCAGCTTTGATTTCAGGGAATTATCATAAAAAAGAACACTCGCACACACAAGGATTTGCCAGGAAAACTGACACAAAATGTTGTAATTGCCATAAAGAAGATGGAAAGTTGAAAGGACAGCACCCGTCCACCAGTCCATTAACCGCAAACGGGCTATGCGATTCGATCCCAAACCCAATGCCGATGCAACAACATTTTTATTATTATAAAAATTAGGCTTAGCAGATCTGACGGACGGGCACGTGCAGCAAAACACAAATTAAGCGCGCGCTCTCTCTCTCTCTCTCTACCTTTGACATAAGCGTATTGTTTTTCAAATTAAGCATATAAAAATCAATAATCGCCCAGCAAAAACCTGGTGGGTTGGAGAGTAGATGACATCAGGAAAAATAAATGGAGAATTGTAAAAGAAAAATTATTTAACACAAACGCTCTTTCGCACGTTCAACGTCAACTGACTAACAATGGAATGATGGGTGGAATGGCGCGTCGCCCGGGATGTGAGTGGAGTGGACGACAGGTAGACAAAAATGTCCTTAACTCAGTTGCTAAGGAGAACAGTTGACAAAAGCTTCGTACAATGCCGTTGAAGGCACTAACTAGAGATGTAAAGCTCAAGCTAAGCTTTAATTGCAATTGGGATGATTACACTGACAGAAATTAACGATTCATTACAGAAATTCAATGAATATCATTGTACGTTGAAGGGGTCAAAACGCAGCAAAAGATGTTCCTATGAAAAATTGTATATGTATAATTTAATATGCATTTCTATCATGTAATTGCAGGATATTAAATAATTGGAATTCATTGAACTCCTGATTAGTGATGCAACAAAGTGGACAGACTTCATGTTTTTTAAACTTCTCTATCAAAATATTCCATTCAACATTTATCTATAAAGCTAGCAGAAGTCTGGGTCTCGTCTAATAGTTTTCCTCGATTTTTATTGGTTATTGCAATGCCTATAAAAAGCAACATCAGTAACTTCCGCATGAGAAGTAAGGTATGTATGTGCATTTGATAACTTTAAGTTCCACTTTCATCTGATGCTGTGATGCTGCTGCTTTAGTCAGTGTATTCAGCTGCATGGCTTTCAGTATACCATACCACCATACTCACTACCTGTGAGAGCTCTCCACTGCGCCCTTCCATGTATACTTAATGCGCCCGCTTTAGGGCTTTAACCTAATAATGATGTTCGACTTACTTTGCGTGACTTATTTTATTAATAAAACGAGCAAATTTGTCTTGCTTTTTGGTCACATCCCCAGCATACTCGGTGTCGTTATTGTCTTTCCATCCGCTTCTTCCTCGTTGCCTTGCCTGCCACCTTCATCCTTCATTGAAATGCCAACCCCTAGAACAGGACAAGGACAAATACAGTGCGAATGCAACCCTGATGAGAAATGTCCTGTGATTGGTTAAAGGGACCCAATCAGGACACGCCCATCATCAGTAGTTGGATGGTGATGTGGTTGGTGGGCATGTGAATGTGTGTAGTGACGTCGCAGATGGGCAAGCGAGGGGAGGGGAGGGGAGCGGAGAGGTTTTGATGTGTAAGGCTATGTCAAGTGATTCAATTAAAGGCAAGTACAACAAAGAAACGACCAGCAAAAGGATGAAAAACTTGAACAATTCAGTTTCTATTTTCCCATTTAATTCCTTTGATGACTTTATTAAGAACAGCTGATGCCCAATGTACAGTTGTGTATGCATGGCGAGTGAGCAGGTTGGCCAGAGAAAGAGAGAGAAAGAGAGAGAACGAGAGTGAGACTGAGAACGTCACCCACTGCATAGGTAGGAGACTTCTGACTACCTGCCAGGCCAGACCAGAATCGTTATTATTATTATCATCGTCGTCGACGACGCCGTCAATCAATAATTCAATTATAATAATTGTGGCATTTAATGAATTTAATTGAATGCATCCATAGCAAAGCAGACAACAATGGCGGCCATGACACGTTAATTATGGGCAAAATGGCGGCTGATATACCATAATAGAGCTAGTGATGTGTAGTTGTCGAAGCTATTTGCGGTTCTACTACATGGGTGACCAAAAAATTAAACTTAACCGAGTTAAGGATATGAATTTGTTAAAATACCATCAAACTAAATACACGTACAGACAGACAGACAGACAGATTTGCATGTGTATAGGCTGGCGCTGGGGGAGCAAGGGAGACAACCATACGCGCATGCAAATGGGGGAGTGTTTATGTATTTTTTTGCAGATCCTTCCATATCTAAGCCCGGTATAGCACCGCAATGGCAAACTGAAATTGCATTGGACCAGTTTAGTGAGGATGGGGATGATTGCTTCGCCCTCTGCAATCATTCTGCATGCTACATCCCTCTTCCTCTCACTCTCACTTCCACTCGTTCCGTCTCTCTCTCACTCTGTCTCTCTCTCTCTCTGTGTGTGGAGCGTTCTGCTCGTTTAGAGCGATTTGCTGGTTGATGTGCGGTGATTGCCGCAAACTCAACGCGACCGTCAACGAGTAAACAACATCAAATTGTCGCGCAAGGACGAAAAGGACGAGGACGATCCCCCAAACATTCAATATATCTATTTCCTTGGCTAACTGTATATCACTGCCATGTCATCAGTGCTTAATGAGTCCAGTGTCAGTCCAGTTGAGGCATCCACTAATGCCATGCAGGGTAAATTATCCTTGACCAGTGCAACAACGACGACTGCAATTGCAATACCAACAGCCACAGCAACAACAACAGCGGCAACAGCAACAACCACAATGTTAACCACAAAAACGCCATTCTCAATTGAGCATATATTGTTTCAAAATTTAAATAATAATAACATCAATAACAATAATAACAATAACAATAGTCAGAAGTGTAACAAGCATGCAGTGAAAAGTGCCCGCAGCAACATATATGACAATAATCTACCAAAGTATCCGCATCCGCAACATTCCGCACCAACAACAACCACATCATCGACTGCATCAGCGACGGCTTCATCGCGTGCAACACCAAGTGCCAGTCCCGCTGGGTCGACCTACGCGTCGGCCAGCGAAGAATATGCCAAATCCTTGCACAGTAACCAACGGTCAGTGTTCCTTTGAAATAAGAAAGTTTCCATTAAAAACACAATGTCTTAGAAAAAAAAAAACTCCACCAGTGACAAAGTGAGGGAAAGCAATTAAGTAAATTGTAAATTGTGCATATCAGTTGAAAACTCGGTGAAATTTAACCAACTTCGTATCGGTTATACAATTTTCAAAAGCTTTGGATTTTCATATATTTTTCATCAACGTTTCCCCACGCATTTGGTACACTCTTATTAGCCTTTATAAACCTTGTCAAAATTGACAAGAATATACACAATGTATGAAATCTATATGAAATCTATGTTTCTCAGCGGACGCTGGGAATTGAATTTAGAAACAAAGCTTCCAAGTGAAAGTTTTATTTAGAATTCTTCGTAGATTTCGATTTTACTCAACACAAATTTACCAGCCCTAATGTACATATATCAAGCAGCTTTAGAATGATGAGAAAGATCTTAGTCCCAAAAACCTACTCTTGAAAAAATGATTAATTAAGAAGTAAAAGAGCCTTACAGGCCGTAAGCAGTAGAAATCTGGTTTTTCCAGTACCACAGATCAGTCTCATAAATTTGATGGGTGGAACAGAAAACTTGTACATAAATACAAATATTTCGCAGTGAGCCCAATCTTCTGGTTTTGAAATTGCATTGAGACAGGAAAAACTCAAATTTTTCTCTATTGATTGCAAATGATCTAACGTTTGACTGCTAATAGAACACATTTCATTGATACCGGCGGATATATGTACATATTTATGTACATAACGAATTAATATTCTTTGGAACTGCCTAGTTATACTTTATCAATACACTTTTAGACAAATCTAATTAAATAAAAATGTGATTTTTGATTTAACTTTTCTAATTGGACTAAGCCTCTACTACTCGTACTTGCCGTTATGACTACTATTCAAAAAATTAAGATATACTTATACCTTTAGGCTTCCATTTTATTCAAGTATCATGTTAAATTCTTCTACATACATGTACAACATGTAGATTTTTCTACAAAAGAAGGAAAATACTAAGTTTATGAAGTAGTTTAGATAAATTCATTAATATTATGTTAAATTTTTACTAAATCCTTTAAACTATTAACGTCTTCCTTCTCCACAAAAAACGAGCACCTTTTTTCGGTTTGTCTTAAAAATACACATATAAAACACTTTAAACAATTGGACGAAAAGACTTTGTTGCTTAAATTTAAATTGCCAATTCATTTATAAACCTTCAAGTATTTTATGTCTATTGAATAATTTTAAGTAAAGTGTAAAAAATTAATTGTAGTCTGTGAAAATATATAAAAATGAAAAAAAGTTTCGCCTTGTTACCATAGTGCGATAATAGACTATTTTCTAGTATACTTTTAGGATGGCAAAGGAAATATACATATGCACACCTAATCAATATGAATAATTTTTCCTACCCACACAGTCCGAACCATCATCATCATCGTCCAGGTGCCGGCGCCTCATCGCACTACGGCAACTCAGCTGCAGATGCGGCGGTTCAACAAATGGCCGGAGCACCACAACCTCCGCCGCCTCCACCTCCTCCGCCCGGTAATGCTGGAGGACCAAATGGAGTCCTCTATCCTGGGGCACCGTACACTGATCACGGCTTCTTGCAAATGACACTTGGCTACTTGTCGCCCTCTTCGGGCACATACAAATCGGTGGATCCCTACTTTTTGTCACAAGGTATGTGTGCTTTTGGGACCTTTTTATGGTCATTAGCAACACCAAAAGTTGTATTGTTTTGGGGCAATTCAATTAACTAAACTAAAGTAAACTAAACAATAATGCAATTAATTTTTACAGCCAGTCTGTTTGGTGGGTCACCCTTCTTTGGGGCACCCGGCTGTGTGCCCGAATTGGCCCTTGGCTTGGGAATGGGTGTGAATGCTTTGAGACATTGTCGTCGACGCAAGGCACGCACAGTTTTCAGTGATCCCCAACTATCAGGTCTTGAAAAACGTTTCGAGGCCCAGCGCTATTTGTCCACACCCGAACGAGTTGAACTAGCCACCGCCTTGGGATTGAGTGAGACTCAGGTCAAGACTTGGTTTCAAAATCGTCGCATGAAGCACAAGAAACAACTGAGGCGACGGGACAATGCCAATGGTTAGTAACATAGATTGTTCTATACAAGAATCTTATTCTTCTTAATTAGTTTTCTTTGGCGAAATGCCAAAAACTTTCCTTTGGGAAAACTTTTGGACTTTCAATTAGCCTTTTGACTTACCAGCAAAGTTTTCCCTGAAGAAAATTAAATTAGTATCTGCAACATTTTCACAGAACCCGTTGACTTTTCACGCACCGAGCTGGGCAAACAGCAGCAGCAGCAGCAGCAAAATAGTAGTGATGCCTCCTCCACTGGCAATGTCTCGGATTCGAAGAATGGGAAGACGGTGTCGGGCTCGGGTTTGGGTACGACACATCCGCCCAATCAGCAATTACAGATGCTGCGTGGCAATATGAATGATGGCGGCGGCATGTGCTCATTCCTTCAACATGGCTATTCGACGGATGACTACTCCGATCTCGAGGCAGATGACAGTGAGGATGAGGATAACTCAAGTGATGTGGATATTGTAGGCGATACCAAATTATACCAACTAACATAGGCCCTTAGAGATTATCTATTAGTTAGATATAAATGTCAATAAGCTTGCAATTAGAATTTTAACTCAAATGTTGAAAGAAAAAATAATTATAATAAAACCAAACGAATGTAAATATTATAAAATCGATCTTAAAATCGAGCTCAATGCTAGTCACACCTACCGCCTAATTAAGTATAACTAACTATAAGCTATAATCAGAAAAAAACCAGTGATTTTTTGGGTGCGGTTTAAAAATGGTTTAAACGAAGTCGATAATATAGAAAATATATTACTTTAAGATGATACACGACGAAACCGTTTTTAAACCGTCCTCAAAAAGACAGATTCTTGCTTAGCCATAGAAAAAGATAGTGATTGTATTCCAGAACTTCCATTTTAAAATATCTTCACACGCTCTCTCACTCTCTCTCTCTCTCTCTCTCTCTCACTTTTTCTATCTAATTCTCACTTCTCATTCTGTCTCTATAGAGACATATTGATGTGTTAGCCAGCTTAGTGCTTTCAAGTAACAAATAATAATAATATGTAATAAACAAGAAAAAAAATATGGAACGGAAATCAAGAAAAAATCTGCTATAGATATTCCCATCTTTGTGTTTTCCCCGCTCCGGCAATCAAATCCAATTGAGTGCCAAACAAAATGTACTCACTAATAAGGTTAAACAGTGCGCACTTCTGTTTAGGGTGGAAGAGTGCCAAACTGGCTGCCACGCCCATGCCTTGCGCATGGCCAAGTGGTTAGGTCTTAAATAATGGAGCGTGGCCAAGGGGCGCAGGAAGCGGAAGGTGGCGGTGGTTTGCCTTGCAACAATAGCAAAATAATTGCGGGTTTTTAAGCAAGCCATTTAGTGAGATACTTTGTTGCATTTACCCAGCCTCCCACTCAACCAACTCACTCAGTGGCATGACCGAAAGGAGAAAAAGTGGATGGTAAATGCTTCTAAATTGATTGCTAATTATATTTGTTTTCGTTGAAAAATGCTGCAGCAGACAAAATGTTAAAAATAAGGTAAGAGAATATATCTACTAGTATAACATAAATCTTAAATAAATTCTTTCAAATCGGTTGAAATTTTGGGTGTCAGTATTTAAAAAATCATATCAGCACTCACCTAATTTTTACTTAAGCTTCTAAACTTTACTTTTCAAATTTACCGTCTACTGTTTTAACTAAATTTCATATTTATTTTGTTCTTAAAAATAACAAAGAAGTCACTAAGGAGCTGTGAATGGTGTTTAAATAAGTAAATTAACTGTTTAGCTAATGTCGAAGTATAGAAACCAAATTAAAGGTGAATTGTGGTTAAAATCCTGGGGAAAATTTAGAAATTTCGGTCGATATAAATAACAATTAAAAAGAACTTAGAAGTTTTTAGTTAAAACATTATTTTTCGTTTATTTCCTATATTATTCTAATATGTTTAAGAGAATTTAAAACCTTTACAATGGTTTATTCTAAATAAATAGATACTACAAATATAAGTATTTGCATAAAATAATTGAGTCCCAAGTAAAAGTTATTACGAACTGCTATGGTTAAGATTTCAGGAATCAATTGTAGTGATTTCTCAGCTTAGATTCTAATTTTATTAATCTTTCAGATGCTAACCGTACGTCAACGTTTCAAAGTGCAAAATATTATATATATATTGGCAATGTCTGATACTAAATTTGTATGTATATATACCATATACATACATCAGCTATTTACTGCGCGTGTTTTGTTTTATGCTCAAATTGATAGACACACTCTAATCGGGCGCAAATTAACAAAAATCATGAGCTAGCTCATGTTTGTATCAATACAAAAACCCAATACCCAATCTAAGGTCGCAACAATGACAAGACATCAAAAATTGAAATTCTCCCAGAGAGGAAATTTTTTATATATATGTATATACATATTTTCAAAACATTGAATACAATCTTATCAGTAAGCAGAAAAAGCCAATCAAAATGATAGGGTTCAAATATTTCGTCAAAACACTACAATCTTGAGTCGAGCCTCCTTCATGATCAAAGTGTGTTCGGTAAGACTAAATCCAAAATATTCTCAACTACTGTAGTGGAGTGGCTAAGATTGGTAGTGTCATATAACTTCATACTAAACAGGGTGTTTAGAAATGCGTTCCTGCAAACTAAAAGATACAACGCTAATTGTTTTCCAGTTGTGGTGACATTTTTGTGGAAATCTTAAGCTGTTTAAATTCATAGTATTTCTTGTGTGCTGCACATATTCTTAGTTCAAAGATAAATTGTTATCAAAAAGAAATTAGGAAGATAAGGAGAGCTTTGATAACTGAATATTCAGATTGTCTTAAATATGGAAACCGCAATTTGGGGTTCTTAGAATACTAACATTAGGTTTATCTTTGGGGAACAGGCAAAAGTAAACACCCGATGTTCTATTGCTTTTGTTCACCAATATCGTGATTACTTTTGCCCCATCTTGTATAACCTAAACGACTTTTTCACTAAAGAGTGTCTTGAGAACAATTTAATTAGGAGCACCCTTTACTTTTTCGTCCAATAATAACATAATTCATAAAGAAGAGAAGAAAAATAAACAAAAATAGAGCTCAGCTACACCCACACATGTGCATACTTCTGGTAATTGTGACTCTCTGAAGTTGTATCCTCCGATATCAAGCGCAATTTTTACTCATTAGCTTAATCAGCATACATATGTGAGAGAAACCGCTGTGCGTCGCCCACATTCTCTCTCCCTCTCTTGCTTATATACTTGGGTATTGCATATGCCATTTACATATGTATGTATGTACATGTCTATCTGTCTGTCTGGCTTTTGTGTGTGTATGGGGGGAAAGGGAGGGATCCACCAACAAACAGAAACAAGTTGTGACGTCGCCGCCGCCGCTGCCACCAACTAAAAGTCAAAATTCACTCAGTCCTCCTCTTCAGTCTCTTTAGTACAGCCGTCGATAGCGGTTCGTTGGCTTTATTTCAATACTTCAGTTTTCTTTTGTTCAGATTTTGCAGTTTATCAATCGTTTTGTTGTAAGTGAAAGTGTCTCTGGCCTCTTCGCCGGTTTTCATTCTAAGAAGCTCCACAAATGTGGCGGTCATTTAGTACACAGAAGGGTCAAAGCAAAGTTAAAGACAAATTCAAGTGACGTATGATTATACTTATACAGATATAGTTGCTACTTATAGACAATATAGTATATACATACATTTCTTATATGTATCAACATTAAAATTTGAATCATATGTGTTCCAAAAATAAACAAGGGGGCACGTGTCGCATTAGTAGAAATTGCCAAAGACCACAAATATTGATGTTGTTTTTAAACAATAAAAAAAAAACAATTTTCTGGTTTTCCAGTTTAGTTTTTGTAGAACAAACAGGTTATCAGTTGCCCAAAAAACAACCACAGTAAACACACTCTCATACACAATCAGAGTGACAAGTTTTTTGTTGATAATAATTTTCTCATGCAACGTTCCTAGAAGTAGTACATACGTAAACATATTTATACATATATGTATGTACATATATATACTGACCTTCATTGGGGTCTTTTGATAATTGATTGTACCCCTTGCTTCCTTCCCTCATTCAACCCACAGGAATACCGCATAATTTTTATAGGACCTTTTTATCAATAATGGCGGCCAGTAACGGTAATTGTATGTGTTGAATTTTGTGTCTTGCCTTGTCCTGCTGCTCTATCAAGCATGTCCTTTGCCTTCCTTTACAATTCCTGCACAGAAACTTTAATAAATAGTTTTTAATACAAACTTTACCATAACTCTATCTAAATATCTTTGTACTTATGTAAAATCAATGCAATATCCTAATGCCCTCCTTAACCTACTATTAACTATCCTAGCAAACTTTCTAGATAATAAACTGGAAGCACTAGATAAGAAATTTCAAACAACTTTAAAAATAACTTCACACAAGAAATATTGTATTCGATATTAATTAATATTCTCCAAATTATACGATCAGGCCTGTTCTCATTTCCGATTCCGACTCAAATTACTCGGTTTCTAATTGTTTGACTTTGAGTCAGTGAAATAAAAAACTTCACAAATAATTTTCTCTCAGTCTTTAATTTGTTGAAAACAATTCTAAACATAAGTGAATAAATTGGCCAAAGACTTTAATTTACAAGAATTATTCTTAAGATGCAACAAGAAATTTGAGTGGTAAGCCCGTATAATATCATTCGAAATTGCTTTTGATTTCGACGATTCAAAACTATTCGCAAAACGAGATCAGGCCCAAATGTATAATTTTCAGTTTGGTTGGGAAAAATAAATTTAATCTGTGAAATATTTATTTGTTTATTTAGTTTAGCATATAGTAGTAAACTATCAACCTAACAATTTTTACAAGCACTAGCAACTGCAATAGTTGACTTAGACGATAATTGCATCCATACACTAGCCTGGGATTCTAACCCGGATCCTCGTTGTTCAGTTGCTTTTATGACAGTGCCACTTAGATAACTCTTTCTACCGAGGAATGCTAATCTGTGAAATAATCAGCATTAAATGCTTCTTACTAAACAAAGTTTCAGAAGGCAATAAATAAAACTCTTTAATAAACTTCAATAGATCAAAGATCATAGAAGGCAGGTCGGGCTATTAGCCTGTGCCTTTATAAGAGATAAACATAAAAACCAAATTTTTAAAGTTTTATACTCCAGGAGCTCCAGTCTTTCGAATTATTAGATCGGTTCGAAAATACGCTTCTATATGTAGTTATCCTAATTCCTTATCCATGAACCTGTCCTTATCTTAATAGCCTCGTATCTCATTTCGTAGCAATTTACTTTGTTCAAATTATTTTCTAACATAATCTAAGCTTTTTAACTATGACTAATACTTGTAAATATTTAGATTACAAGCTTGACTTAATGTTAGATGCCTGTAATATTATGAATTCCCGTTTCTAATTAGCAATCTTTGTCACTGTCACCTTTAAGCCAAAATGACCCAACAGGGACCCGCCTTCGACTCAAATGCCATGACGCTGACGCGTTTTGTGCTCCAAGAACAGCGTAAGTTCAAGAATGCCACCGGAGATCTCTCACAGTTACTCAATTGCATTCAGACGGCGATTAAGGCGACGGCCTCAGCTGTCCGTAAGGCTGGCATTGCCAAGCTCCATGGCATTGCTGGAGACGTGAATGTCCAGGGCGAGGAAGTTAAGAAATTGGATGTGTTGTCCAATGAGTTATTCATCAACATGCTGAAGTCATCCTATACCACTTGCCTGATGGTATCCGAGGAAAATGAGCATGTGATCGAGGTGGAGACCGATCGACAGGTAAGTTGCAGCTATATGATAACTAAAATATTCTAAGTATTAAACGTTTCTTCTGTATAGGGCAAATATATAGTGTGCTTCGATCCACTGGATGGTTCGTCCAATATAGATTGCCTGGTATCCATAGGCTCCATTTTCGCCATCTATAAAAAGAAGACTGACGGTGCACCTACGGTTGAAGATGCCCTTCAGCCAGGAAATCAATTGGTTGCGGCTGGATATGCTCTCTACGGATCAGCCACAGCTATTGTCCTGGGCCTTGGTGCCTCGGGTGTGAATGGATTCACCTATGATCCGGCAATAGGCGAGTTCATTTTGACTGAGCCCAACATGCGGGTACCCGAAAAGGGAAAAATCTACTCGATCAACGAGGGATATGCCAGTGATTGGGACGCTGGTGTCTTCAATTATATTGCCGCCAAAAAGGATCCCACCAAGGGTAAGCCATACGGTGCCCGTTATGTGGGCTCTATGGTTGCCGATGTTCATCGTACTATCAAATATGGCGGAATTTTCGTTTATCCCGCTACAAAAGCTGCTCCAAATGGCAAGTTGCGTCTGCTCTATGAGTGTAATCCAATGGCTTATTTAGTGATTCAGGCCGGCGGCTTGGCTAGCGATGGCAAAATTAGTATATTGGATATTGTGCCTAAGAAAATTCATGAACGCAGTCCCATTTTCCTGGGCTCTAAACTAGATGTGGAGGAGGCATTGAGCTATTTGAAGTGATTTCGATAATTTCATATTTAATAAAGGACTTTTCTTAATCATTAAAGTATGTAATAATTACGACCAGAGTTTTAATATTTAGACTTAACAAACAGGTCATATATTTTGTTGGATATAAGATAGAATCGTTAAAACATATTTTACTATATCATGCATCCATAGGATAAAATGGTTTGTTAAAGTCGCCAGCATGTATGTAAAAGGAACAAGGAAGCATTTCCGACCCTATGAAGTATAAGTGTTTTTGATCAGGTTGAGAAGCTGAGTCAATTGAGACATGTCCGTCCGCCCGTAAGAGACCAAAGATCTCAGGAACTATAAAAGCTAGAGCTACTACATTTAGAATGTAGATTCGTGTAGTATATATATACGCTGGTCAAAATCCACTACTCCACTTCCAGACATCTTCCACTACTTCCACTACATACCAGTATCCAAGTTGGCACGGCACGGAAAATTTAATTGATATTACATATATGTACATAAATATATGAAATTATTTTTTTTGCAAAAAATAATAAACATTGTAAAGGAAAATATGAAAATCCTTGAAGCTTCTAAAAAACTCTTTAGCGTTTCTCAAAAAATCATCGAATATAAAATAAAAAACGAAAAGTTTATTAAACCAGATACTGAAATCTAGTGGAAACGTTTTTATGTACCCCTTAAAGACCTATTTATTATATATAGAATGGATATCTAGAATTTATTATAATCACTTAATTTATAAAATTAATTGTTCGTCATTTACAACAAAGTGAAAAAAGTATGCTATTTTGGGTTGACAAAAGGTGAAACTTATAGCTCTTGATAAGTACTATAGTTGATACTGTGGTTGATTTTTGGCAAGTGTTCGTTTCCAAGATAATGACAAAAAACCAACAATAAATGAGGTCGCTTTCAAGTCGAACAGTTTAAAAACTGATTTAAACAAATGATTTGAATGCGAATAGTTTGAGAAGTGCTGAAAACAGAAATTTTCCAATAACATTTCTTTCAATATTTCAAAATTAGAAATATTTTCCTATTGTTATATTTCATAGAATTTCTTAAGAAAATAATATTTTTAATTAGAATTTTTTGGCAATGGTTGACCTTTCTATGGAAATACTCAAGTGCAAAATCGACAGTTGATTTCTTATCAGTAAGCTCCGCAGAATTCGCGAATGATGAGATTTTAGCATAAAAACGAAACACATTCCCATTCCAAATTTAGTCTTTCCTAAAAATCGAACAAGTGACAATCCCGACAAACCAGTCCCCACAGAAATGTATTGCTTCCTGGTTCTCCTTTTTTTTGCATTAAATGAAGTCAATGCAGAGTACTATGTAAGTGAATTTCTAGAAGCTTTCGTAATTTTGTTTAACCAATAGATGCCTTTTCAGTTAGTACAACCATTGCCCGAATGCGATGGATATTGCTACAACTCTGTGAAACCATTTTTGACATACATGCCTATAATTCAAAAGCGACTGGAAGAGTGCGAAACGCTTAAGCCACCCTATGATCGAGAGAGACTAGACAAAATTGATACTCAATTGGTCCAGCAGTTGGAATTAAGTAAATCACTGCAAGCAAAACTGGACGCCTGCGAGAATATTAAGCAACCCTATGCCCATGATAGATTCGATAAACTTGATAGCCAACTGGACCAGCAACTAGAATTTATGAAATCACTAAAACAGGATTCTACCAAATCTTTGGAAGATTGCATTCGAAATCTTACCGAGACTCAAGCTAGACTTGATGACATGGAAAATCAATTAAAGCAAAAAGCGGAAAAAGTTGAGACGGATGAAGCAACTATTAAGCTAAATTTGGAGAAATGCCAAAACAAATTACTAAACATCCAAAAAATTGGTTCCAAACAATATTATATTGAGAACTCTAAAAATCTCACATGGATTGGCGCCTTACAAAGATGTTCGAAATGGGGTGGTCATCTGGCTAGTTTGCAAAATAAGCAGGAGTTCCATAATATAAAGAATGAACTACTGGAGGGAAAACGTTATTGGTTGGATGTCAACAATATTGAGAATAAGGGAACATATAAGTCAGCAACAACTAATGAAGAACCAGGATTTTTAGAATGGAATTCAGGAGAACCAACTACAGTCGGAGGCTACGATGGCGAATCACCAGAAAATTGTGTGGAGATCAGTTCTGAAAACGAAGGATTAAATGATTTCACATGTGATGCCGATTTACATTTTATCTGCGAATTCGAAACCCAATAATGGAGTCTAGACTATAGCTTATCAGTTGGTCCAAAATAACATTGACCAGATTGAAGATAAGTATAATAAATTTACCTATGAAAAATCAATAAAAAATTTTATCTAATGGGATGTTTAACAGAGAACCTCTGCTTTTCAAATATATTGTTTTTATGACAATTAACAATTTTAGTTAAAACATCTAGGAATTACATAATTTGTTAATGGCTTAGTGTACTTTAATAGATATTTTAAAAGGCGTTTGCCTTGTGTTTGGGCACAAAAGAGAAACCCTGTGGCACGGGGCCGAGCAACATTTCACTTAGTTTAACCCAATCTGAAGCATTACCGGAGCTCATTAAGGTTTCCATCTCATCGCGACCTCGATATTTCTGTGGTCTAGAATTAATCTTTTGGGGTGGAGCTTGCTGCACTTCCTCTGGTATATAACGATACAGGAACGATTGCCATTCCAGGAGAAAACGCCGCGTATTTTCCACACCTTTGGTATCAGCGCCCCAATGCTCCAAACCGTAGTTACAATATCGTTGTAAAAGCTCAAAACGTTGGGTCGATGAAGGCGACCATGCCCGCTTCTCCTTAATCTCTTGAAAGATCCAAGGTTTAATGAGAGCTCCACGTCCGATCATCACAGAGCTAATGTGGGGAGCGATTTGTCGACGTTCTACGTAGTCTTCATAGCTGAGAATATCCCCGTTTCCAATAACAGGTATTGACTTGGCTTTTGATGCACATTCCTCAATATATTCCCAATTGGCATGCTTGGTGTAGCGCTGCTCTCGCGATCGTCCGTGTAGGGTAACAGCGGCAGCACCCCATTCTTCCACAAGGGGCAGTAGCTCATGGGCCACACTCTTGTCCGCATAGATGCCTGTGCGCATTTTCACAGTGAAGGGCAACTGCTGAGATAAACTGGCACAACTGCGCACTGCCAACTCTAGGATATTAGTGCGTCTCATGAGAGCACTGCCGCCGCCCTGCTGATAGATCAGATCAATGGGGCAGCCAATATTCAGATCAATATAATCAACTTTGGCTGTCTCGTGCAGGACTTGGGCGGCCTGATTAATTATATTGGGATTATTGCCGCAGAGTTGGACACCAAATATATCCTCGCTCTCGTGTCGTTTCGTTAGGGCCCATTCCTGGCTCAAACCTTTGACCAAAGGCAACGCGCAGGCCATTTCTCCGCAGGTTATATCTGCACCGAATTCCTTACAAATCCTGCGGAATGGCAAATTTCCCACAGTTGTCAGAGGAGACAGTATAAGTTTCTCACGGAAATCAATGGGGGGCTTGACCCGATCAATAGCATCAGCATCTCTCCCCTTCGGTGAATCCACTACTACTGCGGAGGGGGTATCAGTTTCCTCATTTGCTTTCTCTCGCTCCTTTCTAGCATCTCGAATCTTTTCGGCATCCCGAATCAATTCTTTGGAACGTCGAAAATCGTAATTATGCTTTCGCAAACATACTTGGAGCTCTAAAAATAATCATAATAATTTAGTTCTATTACATGTGCTAATTATTGTGAAATCCATACCTGGGCTTATGCCGTTAAGTGTGGTCTTAGCTGCCTTTTCATCATAGTTCTCCTTTTTCATATTCCTGCCCTGGGCATCCAAATGAGCCTTTGCAAATCGACATGTCACACCACGTCCACAATATCCTTTAGTTGTATACACATAACACTCTGTGCCTAAGTCCTCACCTTTGGCTGCAAGAAACGCTTCGAGATCATGTACATAGCGACAATTGGCGAGAGAACAAGCATCGCCGCCGGGACCGTCGATCAACGAATGACAGAGATGCGAATAGCGTTCATCCTTAAACACGGGCCGATTCTGCAGATATACAAATTGGGTTCTTTATGTGATAAGTTTTTGTGATAAATATTATGAGTTCTTACCTTATTCTGCCCGCGCTTGCGTTCTTTTTTCCAACCACCTTCTTTCTTAGACACATTTTCTTCTTCACTGCCTTTATCAGCATGTTTCCTCTTATTTGATTCCCTGTCCGTATCTTGGGTCCATGTTGACTCGCTGATGGCCTCAACTAAATATCTGAAATAAATTATGTCATTTAAGTTTGCTCTTTTAGCTAGAATTCTATAATTTATAGAGAATTTATATAATTCTCACTCTGGCTTTATATAGCAAATTCCCGGCTCCATTTCGCACAAACAAAACAAAACAATGCGCACGTGTTGAGTCAGCTGAAAGAAGAGCTAGAGATGAGTCATATGGCGATAGTCGCAGTTCCTCATTATAATCTTATTAATAGTTATTCCCCATGTAATAAAACTAATATGTGTTTTATTAATTTATCTGCATAAATATTTACGGTAATTTCAAAGAGTTTGCCTAATATAAACGTACATTTCTAATCAATATAGTTTTTCTCTCATCTCCAAAAATAAATCAGTGTGACCAAAGTTTTTGAGCTGTTGCTCAACTAAGGAAGACCGGCGATGGTTCAATTGTTTAAATTCCTCTTAAAATCCACTAAAGCGGTAAGAACTCTAATTTTAATATTGAAAAGACGTTGAAAATCCACATAAATGCAGTTTTGTATGTAATTTCCATAGCCCGGTCGCGCCCATTTCCGTCCCAGCTTCCTGGACACTTTGCGACTCACGGTACGCGGTGGACATGGTGGTAATGGCTTACCCAAATATGGAGGCGTGGGTGGTCAAGGTGGCTGTGTCTACTTTGTAGCTAAAGAGGGCCTTAGCCTGCGCAAAGTTGCGCAGGGTCTGAAGGATAAACGCATTAGCGCCTCAAGCGGTGAAGACAGTAGCAAGATTAGCATTTTTGGAAAACGCGGCCAGGATCAGCGCATCGAGGTTCCCGTTGGAGTACAGGTGTACGATGAGCAGCAGAGTAAATTGTTAGCCGATTTGAATGAACACGATGCCACCTGTATAGTGGCGGCAGGTGGAACTGCCGGTTGCGTGGGTAACAATTTTCTCGGCCGTCCGGGCGAAAATCGCACGGTGAGTTTGGACCTCAAACTAATAGCCGATGTCGGCCTGGTGGGATTTCCCAATGCCGGCAAAAGTACGCTACTAAAAGGCATTAGCAATGCCAAACCAAAAATTGCAGCATATCCTTGTAAGTAGTCTGATTAATGACGTTTTTTATATATTCAAAAAGGTGATTCTTATTTAAGTCACTACTATAAGACCCCAAATCGGTACCATCGACTACAATGACTTGCGATCCATAAGTGTGGCCGATCTACCTGGTTTAATTGAAGGAGCACATGCCAATTTCGGCATGGGGCACAAGTTTCTCAAGCACATTGAACGCACACGCCTGCTACTCTTCATGGTAGACATATTTGGCTTCCAGCTGAGTCCCAGGCATCCACACCGAGATTGTCTAACCAATATCTACTCACTCAATAAGGAGCTCGAACTTTATGATCCCTCACTACTTGATAAACCATGCATCCTGTTGCTCAACAAAATTGATAAAGAGGGATCTCAAGATTTGCTGAGCGAACTAAAACCACGCCTACAAGATTTGTCAGATGGCCTAGCCGATTGCCCTGAGGAAGTTCGTCCTCAGAGAGTACTCAAATTTGAGCGAATTATACCCGTATCGGCCATTAATATGGATAAAATGGCACTTGTTAAGAAACATTTGCGACAAACTTTGGATAAGCTGGCTGAAAAGGATTTGCTGGCTAATCCTGACCAGATAAAAATGCAACTACAACAACGAGTGGGTGTTAGGGGGCCTAGAATAACGTAATAGATGAAGAATTAAAACCGTTGTTGATTGTTTAAACTTTAAAGTGTTTTTTAAAGTTCCAACTGTATACAAAGTCTTACATATTATTAAATCTAGTTATTTCCGTAATTCGCATCCAGCGTAATCCGTTTCGTGGAACAAGTCCTTTAATTGGGTCGCAGTTGGAAATTGTTCAGCAGTACACAAGGGTTAAAGCTAAAAGCTATGTACACACTTATCGATACTAAAATGACTCTCGGGTAATCGATAAAGCTTCGCAAGTTGGTGCTGCGCTTCAACCCTGGCTGTCAACACATAGTTTGTTGTTGTGTCTCGGTCCCCGTCTTTTTGTCTCGCGCGTTAAATGAGAAGAAAAAAGTTTAATTAGAATCAAAAAAATTGATGGCTACTAGTGCGAATTCCAATTGCAACAACATAAGAATAAATTTAACTACGAAAATGTGCCCGAAACCGTGCAAGGAGCGTAAAAAAAATCCAAATAAATTAACGACATTTCGATACATACATACAGACATACAGTGAAGAAGAGACAAAAAAAAAAGAAGAAAAAAAAAACAACAAAAAAACTGGTATATAAAAGACGCCAATGAGAGACAGAGAGAGCGAGAGCGAGAGAGGAAGCGCGCCCTTTTTTATAATATAAGGATACTGGGATTAATACTGAATTTAAGGATAT
Organism: Drosophila sp. 14030-0761.01; assembly: GCA_018150735.1. Taxonomy (NCBI): domain Eukaryota; kingdom Metazoa; phylum Arthropoda; class Insecta; order Diptera; family Drosophilidae; genus Drosophila; species Drosophila sp. 14030-0761.01. The sequence goes on along the minus strand of JAECWO010000027.1, from coordinate 530,953 downwards.
ATAAATATATCAACCGTCCGTAATGTCACAACATAATCCACATTATCATCACCCCCATCCGCACCCTCTGCACTATCAACAACAACAACAACAACAGCAGCAGCAGCTGCACCACCATCTTTCCCCTCTTCAGCAGCAACAACATAAACAAATACAACACAGCAATTGGTATTCACATGTTGCTTCCACCTCTTCCACCTCCTACCCGCATCACCCCTCATCAGCAGCCACCTCATCCTCCTCTTCGGTGGTGGCGGCGGCAGCGGCATCAACTTCAGGCTCTAACAACAATCACATAATGAATGCCTATGGAACACATGGATATTATGGTGCCGCTGGCGGTGGCCTCAATGTCAATGCTGTGGGTGTTGGTGTTGGGGGTGGTGGGGGGAATTCAAACAGTTATAACCTTGAGGCGGCCAATACAGTGGCATATGCTCACAACCAGCTGCTGCAGTATCAACAACAACAACAACAGCAGCAGCACCAACAACAACAACAACAACATCATCATCAACAACAACAGCAACAACATCATCTTAATGCTAGGTCTTATATGGGAGGTCATCATCAACATCATCATCATGGTATATATCCCTATATCAAAAGTGAACCCATGGAATATAGCCATAATACAATGGCTCCACCGCCAGCACCTACTGGACCCAACACAGAGATGAGAATTAAATGTAAGTTTCGAAGAAAATTAATAACGGTGCTTGTAATTAAAAAATCAAGTGAAATTATAAGTAAGCTCCAATTCTCTCTATACACATCTCTTTCTAACACCCACATCTAGACACACACACACAAAGAGAAACTCATTTATTTACAGTTATATTTAAGGGGATCTCTGTGTGTAGTGAAGGTGAAGGGGGAGTATAAGGTTTGATGGGGTGGTTTAGGTGGTGAATTGGTTTTATTTTCCTATAAATGTAATATAATTACATTCTTAGCTTCATTTTGGTGTCGAATCAATAAAAACGTTTTAGTTTTTGTTGAGTTTCGCTGAGGTTATTTGATTTTCGCTTTTATTTCATTCGGTTTGATTTCGGTTTCGGTTCAGTCGTTCGTCGTTTTCATCCATCTACTTACGGGTTCTCCTCTGTGTATCTGTGTATCTCACTTTTCTGTATGCGTGTGCCTCAATGGCTATAAGTGTGTGTTTGTGTGTATCCATTTAGTAATATGTATACTCAGATAGATGCTTTATATTATTACCGGCATATATATCACTATATATGTACATATATATATACATATGTATGTATTGAAATGGGTTCGGGCTCTCGCATCTTATGTAACTCTTGGTCTTCCTCTAATAGACTAACCTACAAAAAAACATTAAATTTCTCTAGGGCGGGGCCTAAACTAAAACTATAGTAAATTGATCAAATAAATGATAATCTGAAATTAGACAAAAAATTCTATTGAGAAAAATCTACAAAAATAAAAGTGAAAAGGGAAATGTGTTCAAATTGAAATCGAAGTTTGTCAGTTTTGTTGTTATCTATTCCCATTCCCCCCTCCCACTACTACTAGATTCTTAATACATATATGGGTAAATATACTCATACCATATGTATATGTACTTGTTATCAGAGAAGAGTTGTTGTCAGAGAAGGCTCGCGCGCGCGCCCCCAATACCATTTAGATTTCTATTTCCATTTAATGTGTTAAGTTCTTACCATAGAAACAGAGATATATTACCCAACCGAAACGAAACAAACCGAACAGAAGAGTTCAGAATAGTATTCAAAGTGGTTTCTTTATAAAATAGAAAGTGAAATTAAATTTTCTGGTATAAATCAATACTTTACATTTGACAAATGCATAGCGAAAAACCAATTTAAAAATGTCTCGCGAATCAATCGATATCGAAAATAAGTAAAATATATAAATCAATGTGCAGCTGGTCATCAAAATAATGCTAACATTTGACAAAATTTATGCGTATGGCAGTGTGTGTGTGTGTTACATCATATCACAATTAATTATTTTGAATTTGTTTACGCAGCGGAACCCATTGACGAACTTGCCTACAAATCGTCCAACTATATTGATGATAATACTCCATTTGCTGATTTTACTAAATATAATGAATTTAGCGAAAATATGTTGAATCCCAAAGTGGAATTGACTGTAAAAAATGAGTCGTCCTATGGCAAGGTTAGTTAAAGTTATAAAAAAATTCATTTTATTTCCGCCCAATTTCAAATTAAATTTTTTTCTCTTAGAATATTAACAATTATCCAAGACGTAAATTACAAACGGAACGTTCTTCAGAGAATTTACCCATTTGTCAACGATGTAAAGAAGTCTTCTTCAAGAAACAATCCTATCTACGCCATGTGGCCGAGAGCAGTTGTAGCATCCATGAATATGAATTCAAATGCAACATTTGTCCCATGTCCTTTATGAGTGGCGAAGAGCTGCAAAGACATAAACATCTCCATCGAACAGATAAATTCTTTTGTCATAAATATTGTGGAAAACATTTCGATACCATAGCCGAGTGTGAATCCCATGAGTATATGCAGCATGAATATGATAGTTTTGTTTGTAATGTAAGTGACGAATGCGACTTGGAGTTGAGTCAATTTTAAAACTACTTATTTTACCTTTTTAGATGTGTTCGATGACATTTGCCTCGCGGGAGCAGCTTTATACCCATTTACCGCAGCATAAATTCCAGCAGCGTTATGATTGTCCCATTTGTCGCTTGTGGTATCAGACGGCTCTGGAGCTGCATGAGCATAGATTGGCGGCACCGTATTTCTGTGGTAAATACTACAATACGGCACATCAGTCACAGCAGCACCAGCAGCACCATCACCCACAACAACAACAACAGTCGAATCAGGCAAATTATAAATTACAGGATTGTCATATGGCTACAATGGAAAGTAAGTAAAACAAACTCATTTGGGATTGGATGTAGAAAGCTATATAACAAAATGCTTCTTAAGTTTTATACAATCGTGATGATTATAAAGTTGAAGATTGGTGCCACTTGTGTGCCTTATAAAGGATATTTGGCTTAAGCAAATCATGAAGGGAATATATCGTTGGAAAGATAGTGCTCTTAAGCAAATTGTTGTTAGTTAAAGCCAAAAAAATCGGAATTCTATATTTAAAGGTAGTCCCAAATTAGGGATAATTCTAATAGAAGTGGCTAAAAAGGAACAATATAAAAAAATATATTTTCTCTTAAATCTCTCTTAAATTAATTTGCAATCTAAATAAATTGCCTTTAAAAAAAAAAGCAGAGTCAATTCAGAAAAAAATATTTGTAACTTTTGAAATAACTAGAAATAATCAGTATTTGCCAGAGTCAGTGTGTCCCAGTGTAATAATTGATAATACTTTTATTCTTGTCCATTCGCAGTGCCCACAGCGACGCCACCATCGGTGTCCAACGCAAGCAGTTCATCCTCAGCCTTACCAGCAACGGCGGCGTTAAGTTCGCTGCTTCAACAGCGTCAGGCTAATGCCGATGGAGCGGCTATGTTTGCTGCCGCTGCCTCCACCTCTACTACGTCACATAAGAGCGACGTGAATGTGAAGCTTGAACGCAGCTATAGCAATTCGACAAGTGATTCGTCATTTGGAATGCACGAGTCCTCCAACTATAATAATAATAATGCTTATGGCAGTGATAATTCCATTCATGGGGCAGGAGCCATTGGTGGTCCCCAAGCTCATTCCTCAACGCTGGATGACTCCGAGGATGCTCTATGTTGTGTACCCATGTGCGGGGTAAGCAAGAGCACTAGTCCCACTCTCCAGTTCTTCACATTCCCCAAAGATGATAAATACCTCCATCAATGGTTGCACAATTTGAAGATGTTTCACATACCCGCCTCAAGCTATACGACTTTTCGCATCTGTAGCATGCATTTCCCGAAACGTTGCATCAATCGGTATTCGTTGTGCTATTGGGCAGTGCCTACATTCAATCTGGGTCATGATGATGTTGCCAATCTCTATCAGAATCGCGAGCTAACCAATACCTTTACCACTGGCGAAGTGGCACGCTGCAGCATGCCACACTGTAACAGTCAGAGGGGCGAGAGTAATCTCAAGTTCTACAACTTTCCCAAGGACATTAAAAGTCTGATCAAATGGTGTCAGAATGCTCGTCTGCCGGTTCAGGCCAAGGAGCCCCGGCACTTTTGTAGCCGTCACTTTGAAGAGCGATGTATTGGCAAGTTTCGGTTGAAACCGTGGGCAGTGCCCACACTACATCTCGGTGGTGCGCAATATGGCAAGATCCATGACAATCCAAAGAATTTGTATGTGGAGGAGAAGCGTTGTTGCCTTAATTTCTGTCGCCGTAGCCGCTCAACGGATTTCAATATGTCCCTATATCGTTTCCCAAGGAATGAGGTCTTATTACGACGCTGGTGCTATAATCTACGTCTCGATCCGGGTGTCTATCGCGGCAAGAATCACAAAATATGCAGTGCTCATTTTATTAAAGAGGCATTGGGTTTACGCAAATTGTCGCCAGGTGAGAATAAATAAATATTACTTGGTAAATAAATTGTGCTTAATCCATCAACAATTCTAGGCGCTGTACCTACACTTCATTTGGGTCATAATGATACATTCAATATCTATGAAAATGAATTGTGGCCACCGCCGACACCAAGTTCCTCAACGCAGCAGCAGCAGCAGCATCATCAGCAGCAGCATCACCAGCAGCAGCAACAGCATCATCATGGCCATCATCACAACAAAGCGGCATATCAACGTCAAACGGCAGCATCTACTTCATCATCGGCTAGCTCAGCTTCACATTATGTGGACCCGGATAATATGGGAAGCGGTGGATATTTAAGCATGGGTGGTGCGAACTCCCTATCCGGTGGAATGAATGTTAGCGATAGCATGGACATTTGTTGTGTGCCAAGTTGTGAGAGCAAACGACATAACAGTGAGAATATCACATTCCATACGATACCCAGAAGGCCCGAACAGATGAGGAAGTGGTGTCACAATTTAAAAATACCCGAAGACAAAATGCACAAGGGAATGCGGATTTGCAGTCTACATTTCGAACCGTATTGCATTGGCGGATGCATGCGTCCATTTGCAGTGCCCACTCTACACTTGGGTCACGACGATACGGACATACATCGGAATCCGGATGTGATTAAGAAGCTAAACATCAGGGAAACATGCTGTGTGGCAGTTTGCAAGCGGAATCGTGATCGTGATCATGCAAATCTCCATCGATTCCCCAGCAATGTGGCCCTCTTGTCGAAATGGTGTGCGAATCTGCAACGACCTGTACCCGATGGCAGTAAACTCTTTAACGATGCCATTTGCGAAGTCCATTTCGAAGATCGTTGTTTGCGTAACAAGAGATTGGAGAAATGGGCGGTGCCCACCTTAATATTGGGTCATGAGGACATTGCATATGAATTGCCCACATCCGAGCAAGTGGCTGAATTCTATGCGCGTCCAAATGCCCCAAATAACGGCGAAGAGCAGGGCGAATGCTGTGTGGAAAGCTGTAAACGTAATCCCAGTGTGGATGATATCAAACTATATCGACCACCTGAAGAATCAGATGTTCTTGCAAAATGGGCTCACAATCTGGAATTGGATGTCGCTGATTTACCAAACATGAGAATATGCAATTTACATTTCGAATCCCATTGCATTGGCAAACGGATGAGACCGTGGGCCATACCCACATTGAATCTATCTTCGAACATAGAGAATCTCTATGAGAATCCAGAGCACTCCATGTTGTACAAGAGGAGAACGAAGAGGGATCCAAATCGAGATTTATCGCTGGGCACAGCGACGAAACCCACTTGGGTGCCCAGATGCTGTTTGCCTCATTGTCGCAAGGTCCGAGCTCTCCACAATGTTCAGCTCTATCGTTTCCCCAAACTCAATCGGTCTACATTGGCCAAATGGGCTCACAATTTGCAAGTGCCAATGGTGGGCAGTGCTCAGAGAAGACTATGTTCAGCTCATTTCGAACCGCATGTCTTGAGTAAAAAGTGTCCAGTGCCCTTGGCCGTGCCCACCATTGATTTAAATGCACCGCCTGGCTATAAAATCTATCAGAATCCAGCCAAACTCAAGGCGACAAAATTGTGCCTGCAGAGAGTTTGCATTGTGGAGAGCTGCCGACGCACAAGGGCTCAGGGAGTGCAACTCTTCCGTTTGCCTCACAGTCCCACGCAGCTAAGAAAATGGATGCACAACATAAAGACTCGTCCACGGGCGGCTACAAGGACCCAGTATCGCATCTGCTCAATACATTTTGAGTCGCATTCGTTTAATGGCAAGAGATTGAGTGCTGGAGCCATTCCCACACTGCAATTGGGTCATGACGATGATGATATCTATCCGAATGAGGCTCAAGCTTTCGTGGATGAGCATTGTGCGGTCGAGAGTTGTGAATCATCGAAAGATCAACCCGAAGTACGTCTCTTCCGTTTCCCAACCGAAGATGATGATTTACTCTGGAAATGGTGCAATAATCTTAAAATGAATCCAGTCGATTGTGTGGGTGTCCGGATATGTAATAAGCACTTTGAAGGCGATTGCATTGGTCCCAAGCACTTATTCAAGTGGGCCATACCTACGCTGGAACTGGGACATGATGATGCCCAAATCGAACTCATTCCGAATCCCAAGCCAGAAGAGCGATATGTAGATCCAGTGTTTAAATGCTGTGTGCCCACTTGCGGCAAGACCAGAAAATTCGATGAGGTGCAAATGAATAGTTTCCCCAAGGATCCGGTGCTCTTCCAGCGTTGGCGACACAATCTTCGGCTGGAGCACCTGAACTTCAAGGAACGAGAACGTTATAAGATTTGCAATGATCATTTTGAGGATGTTTGCATTGGTAAGACCCGGCTGAATATAGGCTCCATACCCACCATTCAATTGGGTCACGACGAGACGGAGGACCTCTACCAGGTGGATCCCGCAGACCTGCAAAGCAATCTTTTCGGTCGACCTCGTAGATTACATGGATCAGTTGACATTAAGGTCGAACTACTCGAAGAGAACGAACAGGAGGATGTGAAACCAAATATCTATGCTATGGCTGAAGCCACCGATATGAACACCAGGCAGGTGAAGATTAAGAAATCTCTCGCTGATCTTAAGTGTTGTGTGCGAAGCTGTGGACGCAGTCGCCTGGAGCATGGAGCCCGTCTCTTTCCCTTTCCGAGCGGCAAGCAGCAGCAACTGAAATGGCGGCACAATCTCCAACTTGAACCGGATGAGGTGGATAAATTGACACGCGTCTGCAGTGCTCATTTCAATCGTCGTTGCGTTGATGGAAAACAACTGAGGGGATGGGCCATGCCCACTCAACAATTGGGCCATCATCAAGAACAGCCCATCTATGAGAATCCCAAGAATATACCGGGTTTCTTTACACCAACATGTGCCCTCAGTCATTGTAGGAAAAGGCGAAGTATTGATAATGACTTGCGCACCTATCGCTATCCGAGGAGTGAGGATCTATTGGAGAAATGGCGAGCCAATTTGCGATTGGCTCCCGATCAATGTCGCGGACGGATTTGTGCCGATCACTTCGAGCCTCTGGTTAGGGGCAAGTTGAAATTGAAGACGGGGGCAGTGCCCACTCTTAAATTGGGTCACGATGAAGATTTAGTCTATGACAATGAAGCCATTAAAGCTAGCATGGCGGATGAGGAAGATGGCAGCATAGAATCAACACCACCGCAAATAATACCGAAAAAAGAAATTTTGGAAGATGAAGACGATGAGGATGGTGCCCCCCAAGAGGGGGAGAATGAGGAGGATGATGATGATCCACCCCAAGAAGCAGATCAGGACGATTCACATTCTGATTATTTTGATCCCTTGGAACTGGTAGAGACATACGCCGATGATGCAGTACAAGAAGATGAATATACATCTCCTCTTCTCCCGCCACCCCCGTCATTAGCCGCTCCTCCTACTGCACGGCGTGAGAAACCGGCGAATAATGTAACTCCGATTTGTTGTCTAAGGCATTGCCGTAAGGAACGCACACCCACTCATCAGTTGAGTACTTTCGGCTTTCCCAAAGATCATCAACTGCTGCTGAAATGGTGTGCCAATCTTCACCTGGAACCAGTGGACTGTGTGGGACGCGTTTGCATTGAGCATTTCGAAGCGGAAATGTTGGGAACGCGCAAGCTTAAGCAGAATGCAGTGCCCACCGTAAATGTGGGTCATCAGATGCCCTTACCCTACACGTGCAACGGACAGGAGCGAAGCGATGAGGACGAGGATCATTCGGATTTTCGGCTTTGGAGCCTGAAACATTGTCGCAAGAGGAAGCTAACGGAACCACCAGACATTCGCCCAAAACTGGAGAAGAACGAGGTGATTCCAATGATGATGATGAGTATGGGAGTGAGAGTGAAGAAGGAGAAAATGGAGGATGGGGAAGAACTGGAGATGATGACTAAACCAAAGAAGTGTTGCCTTATCCAATGCGGAAAAGAGATGAACTTGCAAAAATTCCCAAGAGATTTCCATTTGCTTCGCAAATGGTTACACAATCTGAAGTTAAACCTAGACGAGTATTTGGATCCTACCGCACTTCGTGTGTGCTTGGACCACTTTGAGCCGCATTTAGTGCCTAATGGTCAACTATTGAGAGAGGCATTGCCCACTCTCAAATTGGGTCATCAGGATACGAATATTTACCAGACCACTGTGGCAACTTCGGGAGGTTGTTTGGTGGCCAGTTGTCCGTGTGCTCGTCTCAATTTGTATCGAAGTTATGCTTTACCCAAGAATCCCCACATTAAAGAGGTCTGGTTAACATATCTGAAGCTTCCATTCACTACCCAAGGACAGTTGTGTGTAATGCACTTTATGCAGCTCTATGAGGAGATGCCCTTTAAGGAGCTGCGACATATCTACGAGACCATTGCCAACTCCACACAAGCCCTGAAACTGCGTTGTGCCGTCCCTGGATGCCATTCCAAATACACGGATAATATACATTTGACAAAGCTACCGCTGAATAAGAACCTACTCCATAAATGGTTGCACAACACCACGTTAAACTATGATCCCACTAAGCATTCGATATATCGTGTTTGCCTGCTGCACTTTGAGCCGCACGCCTTAGGCCCGGCATGCCCGAAGCCCTGGGCAGTGCCCACCTTGGAATTGAATCATCAAGATGACATTTACTTTAATCCCACAAAAGAGGAAATGGTTAATCTAACCAATGTTCCGTTGCAAATTAAAACGGAATTAACTCTGCCGTTGCGAATAAAAACCGAACTTGCCGCCTTGAGCAGTCCCAGCATTGGTTCCACTCCGAGTCCAAGGGGCAAGGTGCGAATTTGCTGCATACAGTCGTGTCAGCAACAGGCCAATTCCCAGTTGCGTCTCTATTGGTTTCCCAATGCGGAGACCGCTCTGCTCAAGTGGCTGGTCAATACGCAACAGCAACCACGTCTGGTGGATCCCCTGCAGTTGTATGTCTGTCAATCTCATTTCGAACCCGAAGCCATTTGTAAGAAGCAGCTGAGAAGTTGGGCAGTACCCACCTTGAATTTGGGTCACGATGGTTATGTTATACCCAATGCCAGGCACAATGGAAATATTGCCGATAGCCAGGAAACGGAACATGCAATGGAATTCATCAGGGAGAACTATTGTTCCGTACTCACGTGCTTTCAGCGGAAGAGTGAAGCTGTGCGTCTGCATGCCTATCCCAAGGATATGCCAACTATACGAAGATGGGCAGCCAATTGCAAGCATCGATCCATGCAGGCCAGCAGTCATGGATTCAAGGTAAGACCCAAAATGCATGTCCATGGCAAACAGAGAATTTCAAAATTTGCAAATTTACATCTTTTTTCAGGTCTGTCAATTGCATTTTGAATCAGAATGCTTTGATCCGGATACTGGAGACTTACGTGAAGGATCTGTGCCCACTCTGGATCTAACAGTTAGTCGGCTGAGCAACGAATCGCGTTGCCTGGTCGCTGGTTGTGTGAAGGATGAGTCCCAGCCGCGACGACGTTACTACAAATTGCCCAAGCGGCCAGCTCTGCTCAATGATTGGTGCGTGAATCTCGCTCTGGATCCTTCTGGACTGCCCCAAAATGCTGATCATAATATATGTGAACGACATTTCGAATCTCGCTGCTTCAATAGCTACAAACAATTGCGTACTGGAGCACGACCGACATTGCATTTGGGTCACACTCAAGATATCAAGTTGCTACCCAATCCGGAGAGTTTCAGTGACGAGGCGGAAGATATCGGGCTCTGCTGTGTGCCGCAATGTGGTGGCTCCAAGCAATTGGATGATTTAATTCAACTAAGCCATTTTCCCCGAATGCGTAAGCTGGCTGAGAAATGGATACATAATTTACATCTTCCTTCCTTTAACCGGGATCAGTTGGCCAAGCTTCGCGTGTGTCATAGGCATTTTGATGCAACTTGTTTTGAAAATGGCCAATTGCGACAGGGAGCCATGCCCACCATGGAGTTGGGTCACACGGATGCGGACATTTATCAAACAGATGAACCAAATTTGGGCAAGCTTCGAAAGCCCGGACTGGATTGCTGTTATCCTCAGTGTGTCCAATTGCAGAAGAACTACCAGCGGGTGGTCCACGATCTGCCGAAAGAGGAGAAGCTACGTCAGCGATGGCTTCAGCATTTAGAAATCGAAAATACAGAGGAGCGACCGTTGAAATTGTGCCCGCTCCATTATATTATCCTGTACGATCATAGTGTGAAAAACTTTGAAGAACACGGTCCGGATGATCTGCTCGAAAAGAACTATGACGATGCACGAAACGGTTCGAGAATCAGGCTTATCAGTTGTGCGGTTCGCGGATGTGGAACTCTTCAGCCGCGTGATGGCGGCAGGCTGCATGGTCTCCCCACAAATCCTGAGGTCTTCCAGATGTGGTTAGAGAACACCGAGCTGGTCGTCTATGAGCCGCAGCGTTATATGATTAAAGTGTGCAGTAAACACTTTGAACCTCAGTGTTTTACCGATATTCGCAAATTGAAATGCTGGAGTGTGCCGACACTTCATCTACCCGGTGAGATAGTGCATCAAAATCCCACCGAAGAGGAATGGCAAAAGATGACCGAGCGATTGGCCGTTGTACCCGTCACTCAGGGAGTGGATGCAGGCGACGACACTTTGTTGCTGGAACCGGTCGTTATTATGGAAGAGAACTCTGTCTGCTGTGTCCCCAACTGTGGACGCTCCAAGCAGACAGATGAGTCAACTCAATTCACTAGTTTCCCCAAGATAAACATTCTGGCCGAGAAATGGATGCATAACTTCCATCTGAAGGTGGGCAAAGATCAATTGGGCAATCTTCGGGTGTGTTATCGACATTTTGAGGCATCTTTGATAGAAAATGGACGCTTACGTCGCTTTGCCATGCCCACCCTGGAGTTGGGTCATGAGGATAGCGAAATCTATCACACAGAGGAGCCAGATCTCAACAGGGTGCGAAAGCAGCCCAAGAGATCCAGTGGCCAGGGCTGTTCTTATCCCCAGTGTGTGGAACTGTTGAAGAATTTCCAGCGAATGGTCTATGATCTGCCGAAGGAACCGCAACTGCGAGAATGTTGGCTTCAGTATATGGAATTGACGGAAGAGGAGCAACCACTGAAGTTGTGCCCACTCCACTACATAATTCTCTATGATCATAGTGTGAAAAACTTTGACGCACATGCTCCGGAACAGCTGCTCGACTATAACTATGAGAATGCTAGGAATTGTGTACGTATCCGAATTATCAGCTGTTCGGTTCAAGGATGTAATACACTCCAGCCACGCGATGGCGGACGAATGCATGGTCTGCCGCCGAGATCGGATATCCTCCAGATGTGGCTGGACAATACTAGATTGCTGTTCCATGAGCATCAGCGTTACATGCTTAAAGTGTGTAGCAAACACTTCGAGCCCAAATGTTTCACTGACATTCGCAAATTGAAGAGCTGGAGTATTCCGACCCTTCATCTACCCGAAGAGCCAGTGCATCAGAATCTCACAGAAAAGGAATGGCATCAGATGAATGAGAAATTTGCCGAGCCCATTAATCGGGAAGCGGAAAGTTTCGATGACAATTCAATGCTGGAGCCCATTGTTATGATGGAACATGCCGAATCTGATGGCGAAATGTTGGAGGGGGAGGAGACGGGACGAATCCCTCACACAGAATTTGTGACCAATGATCATTTGCAGGAAGATTCCCAAGATGTGGGTGATGAAGAGATGCAGGCATTGGAAGTCCTTCTCGAAGTCGGTCATGTGGAGAAATGTTCCAGCTATGAAAAAATGGACAACAAATCCCATTTGCCTTACTCCGAGACAAGGCCATTGAGTCCTTCGATTGCTTCTGTGCCTCCTGGACAACGCGGCGGTGGTGGTGGTCATTACAATGCCCGCCACTGCAGTGTCCAGGGTTGTCAGATAACTGCTCATGATGTGGACGGCAATATCAAGCTTCACAAATTCCCCTCCTCCACGGAGGCCACCCAAAAATGGATGCATAACACCCAAGTGGATGTGGATGGGAACTATTCGTGGCGCTATCGCATTTGTAGTTACCATTTCGAGCAGGAATGCTTTAATGGGGCCCGCATACGGCGGGGATCTATGCCCACTTTGCATTTGGGTCCCCTCCGACCTAAGGATATCTATGCTAATGAGTTCACACAAACGGATATGGATGAAACTGTTGGAGAAGCGAACCCTAATTTGCCACCTGAGCAGGATGAACATGAACCTGTCGTGGCTCCGCATATACGGGGTCAAGTGACGCAATTGTGTCTGCCACGTCCTGCTCCGCCACGTAAATCAAGTAAATTCTGTCAAATCGATGGATGTTCGAATCACCTGACCAGTGAAAATATGACTCTGCACAAGTTTCCTCACTCGCTGGAAATGTGTGCCCGCTGGCAACACAATACCCAGGTGCCATTCGATCCAGAGTATCGATGGCGCTACCGCATCTGCAGTATTCATTTTCATCCAGTTTGTTTGGTCAATATGCGCTTAGTGCATGGCAGTGTGCCTACCCAGAAACTTGGTCCTCGGGCGCCTGCCCAATTGTTTGACAATGATTTTGAGGCCATTAACATGAGACTGGATAAGCGATCGCACTTGGAGCAGGGAGCTAGGGTGAAGCAAGAGAAGCCGTATTCCCAGCAGCCTGATGAGGGATTCTATCTAGAGCCAGAAATGGAAATGGATGTGGATGAGATGGAAGAGGAGCAAGACCAAGATCAATCACAATCTATGACATCCTTTGAAAATTGGAGGCATCAGCTTCGACTACCGGCCGTTAAGCAAGATAAGACGCCTTATAATCCCATTAAGTCTGGCTACGACAAATGCTCCCTCACGCACTGTCAGCGTCAGAGATCTCAGCATGGTGTCCACATATACAAATTCCCGAGATCGAAGCGCCATCAGCAACGCTGGATGCACAATTTACGCATCCGGTATGATGAGCGAAAACCGTGGAAATACATGATCTGTAGTGTTCACTTTGAGCCGCATTGTATTCGCTTGAGGAAACTACGTCCATGGGCAGTGCCCACTTTGGAGTTGGGTAAGAATGTGGCAGACCAAATCTATACCAATGAACAGTGCAAAGAAATGGCCTCAGATGTCAGTGAGGAAGAGGAGAGTGGACCCGACGAAAGTCTTCTGGAAGATGACGAGGATGAAGCAGATCTAGATGGAGAAACTGGTGTGGAGTCCCACATAAAGCGGGAAAGGCGCTCTTGGGGATCAGGTGGTGCTGCTGGTGGTCAAGCGGCTCCTTGGAAAGTCAAACAATGCTGCTTACCCTATTGCCGCCGACCACGTGGAGATGGCATCAAACTCTTTCGCCTGCCCGGCAATCCAAATTCCATACGAAATTGGGAAAAGGCCACTGGCATGACATTTAAGGCGTCGCAGCGCAACACTCGCTTGATTTGCAGTCGTCACTTTGAGCCTGAGTTGATGGGAGTGCGTCGGTTGATGCGGAATGCGATACCCACGAGACATTTATATCACCAAAGGGAGAGTTATAGCCCAGAGCTGGTGATACCCACAGATACTCCAGCTCCCATTGGTCCCACTTGCTGCATTCCTGATTGCTCTCCACAAGATGGATCGTCTCAACTTCATCGGTTTCCCAGTGGTAAGCTCTCTTATATCCTTATAAAAATTTCTCCTTTTAGGACCAATTAGTGTTAGGATCAGATCTATCAACATTGTATCATAATTCTTATTAGGCTGGTATATATATGTATGGTATATAAAAATATGGAATGAATTGAACTACAAAGTGGAGGAAAATTATTGAGTGTGTTTCAAGAAACCATCACAGTAAGCTCTCTAATTTGGTTAAAAGGGCTTTTTTTCCATCTCAAAAGTGTGATCTATGTAAATTTCAAAGTTTGTCTTAAATATTAGTTAATGGCTATAATATTCTATAAAGACTATGGATATGTATAGTATAAATAAAATACCCAAAATTATTATTTCATTATTCTTGCAGATCCACATCAGTTGCAGCAATGGTGCGAGTCTCTAAATCTTACGGATCCTCAACGCTATAGCGGACAATATGTTTGCTCTAATCATCTTCCAGCCCTCGACTTGGGATGTATTATCTGTGGCGTCGAGGATGTGCAATTGCCGCTACTTGATTTTCCCGAGAATCGTAATCATCGAGCAAAATGGACTTATAATCTGAAAATTGATACCATACCCAAATGGGACAACTCCAAGCATATTTGCTCGAAACATTTCGAATCCTATTGCTTTAGCCAGCAAACCGGGGAACTGCATCCGGAAGCAGCGCCCACACTGCATTTAAAACACAATGATTCGAATATATTCCTCAATGATTATGCCATAGATCAGCCCTGTATGATGCGAATTAAAGATGAGCCCTTGGACAACGATGAAATGTTGTTGGCTTAAACAAAATGTTGTCGAACATAAAGGACATAAAAAACAGATACTAAAAACTAATTTTTAAATAGAATATAGATATTTTAATTGATAAATTAAAAAAAAAAAAAAAAAAAAGCAGAAAAAACAAGACATAAGAAAATCGGTGGCCACATCATTACGTCTTCTAGTTTTTACCTTGTAGTCTCCCCCGCCCCAGTGATTTGAAAACGAAAAAGATTATTATTATTATTATATACATATAAATATATATATGAAAAAGCCATAACAAAATGTTCCTTACGGCAGGTTTTTGTTTGTTAAACTTTCATTTTTTATTGTGTGAAAATTTGATTTTACCGTACAAAAAAAAGCATACATTACATACACATATATAAACTACAAAATACATATACATCTACTTATGTAATATCTTTGAGTATAAATGTGTGTAAACCTTGTAGATGACCCAACAAATATATTGGTGTTTTTCTAAAATAAACAAAATTAATGCAAAAAAACAAACGAAAAAGCTTATTAAATTGATTGAAATTGTTTTAACAGTCTGCAAATGAAAAGTGGAATCATCAAATAGAACTTATTCCAGAAGCCAAGGCATATTTAAGTTGGAAAAACTATTGCGAAAAATGTATACAATTTTCTTATCCTTTTGGAAAAAGAAATGTTTACAACATGTGTTGTTTGTAGTATATTGTTCAAAGTAATTAAAAGACATAAATTTGTAGTATATTGTAATTTCTATGTACAATCGGTAAAGCCTATACAATAATTTAAATTTTACAGGACCGGACTTACAAATCAGAGGCCTCTGGTAAAGAAAGATCCTTTATTTCCATAATATAAACTAAGCTGAATAATTGTAGACCCGTTTTTGTTTCTATGAAAGACCCATTATTGATTCAAAATTTATTTTTAAAAATCTTCCGATTCGACTGGGAGCAAAATAGAAAAGAGATGGGCGGTTTTATTTACTTTTTTTAAGATTTTAGCTATGACATCGCAATCTAATTGGTTCGCAAAGTACATTCTATAGTTTCGTTATAAAAGACTTTCTAGTAATATTGGTTTTTCGTAACAAATCTATCTATTCTATTAAAGTATAATGATAACATACTTTGGAATATAATGTGATATGTGTAGATTTTATTTTATATTTCTTTTTAAAGTTTACAAATACTAGCTACTGATTTATATGGCTGACTAGATTTTGCTTTCCACAATTTTCTATATTTTTTAGACATGAAATCCCAGTCGGGTGCTTTCTACTCGTAACAAAATAACATTATGTTCGGAACTTCCTGCAGCTCTACCTATTATTCAGCTTATTTACTGTGATTTTTGCTATTGTCTCCAGGCCGCTCAACTTTTAATCCGATCCTTTATATGTGTGTACTTATGCTCAGGAAAAACGTAAAATTTACAAGGTTTACTAATTGTTTTCCGACCTACTCCCCCTTAATTGTGTATCGGATCATTATGCACTTCCCTTTATAGCCTAAACTAATATAGTTAGATAATATGCTCTACTCATGCTTTAAAGTATCATTGGTTGTCGCAGAGTCCTCATTTTGTAAAAAGTTGGTATCGAGAAATAAATTCCGATCCGACTTATTTGACTAGAATAGAGAAACACATATTAAAACCAAAGTCGTGGGATAAATTGGGGCTTATCCATGTTTCTATACCCTTGCAAAATAAGCTTTAATTAATCCGCCTATAACGATCAGAACGGAAAATACAAACATTTTATCTTCTGACTTAAATTGATTTATCCTTTGAATGTGTAAATATATGTATACACAAAGGACCTCGGACAAAGTACAACAATTAATTAATAAGGTTTCGCATTAATAAGTTGCCAGATCGGACAGTGATAATGCTGAATTGAATGTAAATATTCAACATAGTACCACAAAATGTGTAGATATCTACACACAATACAGAATACATTTTGTGGTACTATGAACTAAAAACATCTGGCCAATTTGATTACACTATTTGCAAGAGTATGAAACATAAGTTCGGTCATCTATCTGAATACTAACCTCCCGATACTTTTGTAAGTAAACCGACAGGGGCTCCACATAATTATCAAAGCCGAGATTACTAAATGCAACCAACAAATCATCACCATTCACAGTTTTTCGATTCTCAGCCACGCTCCTTTCGATGGCCTCGCTGCTGATGAAGGATATAAACTCGGAGACGCATTCCTGTATGCATTCACGAGCATCTTTGGCGATTTTACCATTCTGTGGCACGGGAACTTTCATAATCTTGATAATATTACATATAGGAAGGAATCGGTCTTGCTCCCGCAGCATACTGCCATGATCCTGTTTGTCCGATTCATCTAAACGAATGTAGAAAAACGATACGGAGTGTTTTCTTTCGTAATGTCTTGTAGAGTTGGTCATTTGCACGCTGACTTACCTCCAGAGGCTTCGTCCTCTTCCTTTACTAATATATCGCTTATATATTGCTGCGAGTCCTCGCTGTTGCTCATTTTTCGCTGGTTTTGTTTATAGTTTCGAGCCTCTTGAATCCCTTGAGTATCCAGGGATTATTTGGCCGGCAATGCACCACTACAGACTTGGGTAGATAGTTCTATAGTCTTTCGTTGTTTTTTCGTGAATGGTTTGTTTCTTTTGATCTTATTTAGTGGTGCGATGTTGTTATATCTTTAAGTTGCATTTTTTTGATAAGCTGAACTAGTTCATTGAATTTATCGATAATTTCAATACGGTGTAGGAAAACGCAGTCTGTGATAAGACAAATATTTTTTATTACTACATGAAAATAGTGATGGGGAAATATGCTTGATTGCTATCGGCCTTATACCGTTATTTCTAAATTTAAAATGAGTTTCGTGAAGCTTGCTTCTTATGGTAAACATTCAAAATTATGAATTAAATTTGTGAAATGACACAGATATTACAAAAAGTGGGAATATGAAGAATTGTGGATTATTAAAATTACATGTTGGCTAACGGAGAAAGAAATAAACAAAAAATTTCTACATATTTAAATGTATATTTACAATGTTTTAGTACAAATACTAGGTGTAAAATAAATATAAAAGTACTAGCCATTGGACCTCCGACTCAATCTCTAAATATGTTCATTTCATTCTATATCTATGAGCACTTAATTGACATGAAATAGCGAGTGGTAAATTTAAAGCAGACTTATCCCCAAATTGGATAATCTTAATAATTTCAATAACGTTTTGGAATGTTTTCCTTAAACTTGCAAGAATGTTACAAATTTAAATTTGATAGCAAATCAAAATTTTGTGTGGTCACATTGTTAATATTCGTTATCGATATAAATTTTTAATATTATTATCGATGTATAGTTTTGTTGCTTCGCACGATCGTTTTTGCGCTGCTTTTTGTTTAATTGGCAAAACTCACGTGGGGAATCTGTCTAGCCATGGATATAGCTAGTGCAAGGATCAAACAGGAGGTGGATGACGATATAGATATGGATTTCAACAGCGGTAAATTAGGAAATGCTTTGTCTATTCCGTTTGTTTGGTACATACATGGATTGTGTCTGTGTATGTGTGGGCGTGCGTATGTGTGCGATGCTGTTTTATTACGATTACGCACTATACCGTTAGCGTTGTTTCTGTTATTCTCAATTGTATATCTTGTCTTGTTCAATTTAGTGAAAATCATAAAAGAAGCCTCGAATATGATCACGGTGATTGCTAACGATCACAAATCGGAGGATGAGAGGAAATTTATTGAAAGCTTGTCTAGCATTAATCCTGATCAGGCAAGTGTCAGATATTGTAAACTTAACCTTAAATTAAACTCCCGCATACATGCATATAAAGATTTATCTGTATGGGTGTCAATAAGTATCAAAATTTTAAATGTTTCTTTTTATTTACAGTTTTTTGACGAAGCACCGATAAATTATTTATGCAAATTTTGCCAAGCCTCATTCAGGACTCGGGCAGAATTTAATGCGCACATGGTTAATCATAAAATGAATCGTCATTTTTGTCGTTTTGGCTGTTCATATTGGTGCGATTCGTTGGAGCAAATACTCGAACATGAATACCAAAAGCATTCACAGGGATTACAAAAGTTTTGCTGCAGGGTAAATTAATTATTTTAAAACTTCTTTCTTGAAGTTCTCTTTTTCATAGCCTTTTTACCATATAATATCTTAATATTCTACATATTTTTGTGGTTCTAGCGATCTCATGTGTATAATTGTTACACTAGTTTAGATGATTGATCAAAATGACAGAATTTGCATTCAAGTAAAATATACATATGCATACATCCATATATGGATGTACATACATACATACATACGTATGCTCGCCCAAATTTCTGAAATTTTTTATCTATATTGTGTTTATATTTCATTTTATTGTTTGTGCTTTAAATATTAGATATTGCAGTTTAAATTACCTTTTATTTATCGTAGATGATTTCTACTTGAAAATCATTTTATTAAACTAGAAAAGTATTCTAAACCATGAAAAAGTGAAAGTTTAATTGATAAAACTGGAAATTTTCTCGAGCCGAATAGACATTTGTTTGAATAAAAAAAATGTTGAAATCGTTGTCCACCGTGAGGGTATAAAAATGTAACGTAGTCTACTAATTTTTAAAATGTTTACATGTATTATTTATCCGTTTTGGGCACAATCATAGAATCTATATATATGTTTTTCATTTCGTTTAATTTCAGGTATGTGATTATGTCGTTCAAAATGCCGATGATCTTACAAAACATATGCTAAGCCATGTCCATGAGCAACGTTACGTTTGTGCCTTGTGCCGAAGACATTTTGAATCCCATCAGGGTTTACAATTGCATCGAAAGCATACTAAAGAAATTTGTGGTCAAGTGGAATCAGTAAATGGAGCCTCTCACAAGGTTGAGCTAGTTGCCACCTCAGAAAAATGTCAATTACCTGCTGAGCTTTTGTGTGATGTTCAAATCAAAGAGGAGCCCAAGGAGGAAGAGACGATGCAGCCAGAAAAGCTCGAAACTCGGATTAAAGAGGAACTCATGGATGAGGAAGAGGAATCTCCGCAGTTGACTGCAAGCAATAAACCAAATTTGGGTTTGGATTGGCGCAGCAAATTGCGTTTGCCGGCTTTGAAGCCTAAACCGGAACTGAAGCCAACACCTCAATCGAGTTTAAAAAGTAAGAATTATGTGACACACAAGTGCCACAAAAGTTCGTTCACCTTTTACCAATATCGTTTTTCGTTTTAGTTGTCAAATGGAATAATCAATTGACCACAAATAGTGCCATACTCAAAAGACCAAATATATTAAAAACGAACTCAAATTCGAATCCAATTACAATCACGAAACCCCCCGTAGCTGAAAATATACTGCAAATGTTGCCAAGCAATTTTATGGTTATAAAACTGCCTCCAAATACGAAAATATTAAAATTACCTCTAGAAATTAATAAGACATCTTTGAAACATTCCCCACAATCAACTCCAGGCTTCGTACAAATAACTCGGGTCGTTAAACAAGTTAATCAAACCCAAAATTCTTCTAATGTTAATTCGAACAGTTCATTATCTTCTCCGCCAAGGAGTAATCGCTTTGGAACCTTTCATCAGGAAGCCTTTTATGATCTTGAGAGTCGTCCTGAGTCCCGGAAAATGATTGAAGAAATTCAAAATCAAATTCGCAGCATTGAAAGCACATTACCAATACCCGGCAGCGTATTGCAAACTAAGTCAAAGAGATCATTCAATAATACCAGCAAGACGCAATCGGATATTACTGAGGAGCCAGCTAAATTGGAACTATTTTTAAATCCAGCGTGCACTAATGTGTGGAAAACACTTTTTGAAAAATATCCAAATTATTGCTTCTATTGGGCTTGTCCCATGTGTCCCTCTTCGTTTGAGCAGGCTCAAGATCTGCGCCATCATTTAAGCCGGATGCATGACATGAGTCAGGAAAAATTGGATACTTTGAAGGTGACGCTGCTGCCCAAAAAGGGTGAGTCGAATTTGAAAGTGATTTCAATCAGTACCTATATTGTATTGGTTTGCAGTACCTCTGGAAGTATCAGAGGAAATTAAGTTATCAGTTGAGAATTTAGCGGAGATAACTTCAGTGGTTCCCCAATTGTCACCAGATCCCATACAACCAGTCAATGAAAATTTACAAGATGCATCCTCACCAACTTCAAAGTCTCCAAATGTGCCAAAAACAAAAGCATCAGGTTCACAGCAACAGCATGAATGCAACGAATGTTCCAAAACATATACCACATCTGGAGCCCTACGAGTTCACAAGATGATCCATACGGGCGAATTGCCCTACAAGTGTAACTTTTGTGATAAACGTTTTCGCACGCCCGGGCAGGTTAAAGTTCATCATCGTAGGCATACGGGAGAGAAGCCCTTTAAGTGCAAGGTAAACAAACATAGACAATTTTCTGTGTTTTTCTCAAATCGCTCATTTCTAATTGATATGTACATACAGATCTGCTCATTGGATTTCACCCATCGCGAGACTCTCATATCGCACTTATCGCGCCACATTGGAATGAAACGCTACAAGTGCTACGGATGTGACAAGTATTTTGTAGTTGTGAGCGGGCTACGGGCTCATCGTCGACTACGGCCTGATACCTGTGGCAAGGTGAAGTTTACAGCTCGGGCTCATGGGCCTCGAGTGAGGGTAATCAAAGGCGAGGTGATATTTGAAGGACACCCCGAGCACAATGGCTACTTGCGTAGCGAGGATCCGTTGAAAATTCTGTCGGAAATTAATCAGACTGACACTATAGCAGTCTCAGAAGAATTGATCGCCAAAGGCGTTTAAAATTAATTATTGTTTATAATTATTAAATTAGAATTCACCATTTGCACTCAAAATTATATTTTGAAGCCATAGTGTATACCTACTGTTATTTTGTATTAACCGCTTGGATATAATAAGATGCTCTATATTATTTTGTATACCCCAAAATTACCGCATTCCAAAATTCATAAACAAAACCTCAACGTTGCGATCCTCTAACTCATTTCAAAAATCTATGTCAATTTTTGCTGCTCTGAATATGAATAAGTGGCATTCAAATCTGGGAAACTAATTTTTGACCAGATTTTCGAAAATATGACTTTAAAAGATTGCAAAGCTGGGGATTTTTAAAATGTTGTATAATTTTGGTATAAATTCCGATTTTCCTTAGGCTTTATTTTATGCAATTTTCAATCGATTTGAGAATTTTGTATCTAATTCTTATTACATTTTTACATTCTTTAAAATGGCATCAAAAGCTTGTAATTTTGGGAAAAAAAATTTCGACTCGATTTTTGAAAATTTTGACAGTGTATACACTGTAATTTTTTTCAAAAATCGGGTCAAAATTAGTTTTTGAGATTTGAATGCCAATTTACAACTCACATTCAGAGCAGCAAAAAAAGACATGACTTTTTGAAATCGGACAAAAATTGGCATATTTAGAGGTTTGCAAAGTTGAAGTTTTTTCATAAATTTTGGAGCAGGTATTGAAAAATTGTTCCTCAAAATTGAAATTTTCCCAAGGCTGTATTTTGGACAATTTTCTACCGATTTTCAAAGTTTTGATGCAGTTTTTATCGAGTTTTTATCTACTTTCAAATGCTATCAAAACTTTAAGAGATTGCAAAGCTGGGGATTTTTGAAAATTTTTTGAAAAGTTGTATAATTTTGGTCAAAATTACGATTTTCCTCAGGCTATATTTTAGACAATTTTTAACCGATTTCAAAAATTTATATCTAATTCTTTTTACATTTTTACAAACTTTGAAATGCTATCAAAAGCTTGGAGTTTTGAGAAAAAAAATTTCGACTCGATTTTTGAAAATTTTGACAGTGTATACACTGTAATTTTTTTCAAAAATCGGGTCAAAATTAGTTTTTGAGATTTGAATGCCAATTTACAACTCACATTCAGAGCAGCAAAAAAAGATATGACTTTTTGAAATCGGACAAAAATTGGCATATTTAGAGGTTTGCAAAGTTGAAGTTTTTTCATAAATTTTGGAGCAGGTATTGAAAAATTGTTCCTCAAAATTGAAATTTTCCCAAGGCTGTATTTTGGACAATTTTCTACCGATTTTCAAAGTTTTGATGCAGTTTTTATCGAGTTTTTATCTACTTTCAAATGCTATCAAAACTTTAAGAGATTGCAAAGCTGGGGATTTTTGAAAATTTTTTGAAAAGTTGTATAATTTTGGTCAAAATTACGATTTTCCTCAGGCTATATTTTAGACAATTTTTAACCGATTTCAAAAATTTATATCTAATTCTTTTTACATTTTTACAAACTTTGAAATGCTATCAAAAGCTTGGAGTTTTGAGAAAAAAAATTTCGACTCGATTTTTGAAAATTTTGACAGTGTATACACTGTAATTTTTTTCAAAAATCGGGTCAAAATTAGTTTTTGAGATTTGAATGCCAATTTACAACTCACATTCAGAGCAGCAAAAAAAGACATGACTTTTTGAAATCGGCCAACAATTGGCATAGTTAGAGGTTTAAAAAATTAAGGTTTTTGCATAAACTTTGGAACAATTGTTTAAAAATGTCTGGTCAAAATTCAAATTTTCCCAAGCCTGTATTTTGGACAATTTTCTACCGATTTTCAAAGTTTTGATGTAGTTTTTATCGAATTTTTATCTACTTTTAAATGCTATCAAAACTTTAAAAGATTGCAAAGCTGGGTATTTTTGAAAATTTTTTGAAAAGTTGTATAATTTTGGTCAAAATTCCGATTTTCCTTAGGCTATATTTTGTGACAATTTTCAACCGATTTCAAAATTTAGTATCTAATTCTTATTACATTTTTACAAACTTTGAAATGGCATCAAAAGCTTGTAGTTTTGAGAAAAAAAATTTCGACTCGATTTTTGAAAATTTTGACAGTGTATACACTGTAATTTTTTTCAAAAATCGGGTCAAAATTAGTTTTTGAGATTTGAATGCCAATTTACAACTCACATTCAGAGCAGCAAAAAAAGATATGACTTTTTGAAATCGGACAAAAATTGGCATAGTTAGAGGTTTGCAAAGTTGAAGTTTTTTCATAAATTTTGGAGCAGGTATTGAAAAATTGTTCCTCAAAATTGAAATTTTCCAAGGCTGTATTTTGGACAATTTTCTACCGATTTTCAAAGTTTTGATGTAGTTTTTATCGAATTTTTATCTACTTTCAAATGCTATCAAAACTTTAAAAGATTGCAAAGCTGGGTATTTTTGAAAATTTTTTGAAAAGTTGTATAATTTTGGTCAAAATTACGATTTTCCTCAGGCTATATTTTAGACAATTTTTAACCGATTTCAAAAATTTATATCTAATTCTTATTACATTTTTACAAACTTTGAAATGCTATCAAAAGCTTGGAATTTTGAGAAAAAAATATTCGACTCGATTTTTGAAAATTTTGACAGTGTATACACTGTAATTTTTAAAAATTTTGACAGTGTAAATAATTTTCAAAAATCGGGTCAAAATTAGTTTTTGAGATTTGAATGCCAATTTACAACTCACATTCAGAGCAGCAAAAAAAGACATGACTTTTTGAAATCGGCCAAAAATTGGCATATTTAGAGGTTTGGGCAGTTGAGGTTTTTGCATAAATTTTGGAACAATTGTTGAAAAATGTCTGGTCAAAATTGAAATTTTCCCAAAACTGTATTTTGAACAATTTTCTAGCGATTTTCAAAAAAAATTGTTTTGATGCAGCTCGCTGAAGAAACTTCCATTGTAAAATTTTTATCTACTTTCAAATGCCCTATATTAAAAACTTGTCCTAGCGAAATAGTTCAATGTCCTGGGAAATTTTGTCTAAATAAAACCATGCTTTTGTAAAGTTTATAATTTTGGTTAAAATTAACGATTTTCGTTAGGAGACTATCATTTTAGCCAATTCTACCTAAACGATTTCAATAAAATGTGATATCTAATTTTTGTCTTTGTTTTCTTTATTTTAATTAACAACATTTTGAATTGCCATCAAAGTATTTAGTTTAACTTAACAGTTAAAAAATCAATTTGTTACTCGTTTTTTAGTATTTTAAATTAAAACAGTGAATAAATATGCAATTCTTTTTTAAAATACGGACGTTGAAATTTCTTATGAGATTTGAATCGCCAATTAATCCAAATCACATTCAGAGAACAAAACATAAATGTTCTTGTAACTCCAGCATTTCTAGAGATCCGGATGTCCTTGGCAGATGACCTTGGTACACCGCGTCGGTTAGCATGAGTTTGAGGCCTAAAGTAAAAGGTTTTTTTTTAAATTTTTTTGGAAAAATGTATAATTAAACCCAAACTTTGATTCTTCATTTCTAAAATTGTTGTAAATTTTGGTAGAAATTCAGTATTTTCCTTAGACATTATTTTCTACCGATTTGCAAAGTTTTGTATGCAATTTTTATCGACATTTTTATCTACTTTCAAATGGTATCAAAAGCTTGTAAATTTAGATTGTAATGCTGGGAAATTTGAAAAGTTTTTGAAAAGTTGTATAATTTTGGTCAAAGTTCCGAGTTTCCTCAAGTATATTTTTGACAATTTTTAACCGATTTCAAAAATCCTTGAATGCAGGTCTATAGTCCATCTTGACGTTTATTAAGAAACTTTCCTAGCGAAATAGCTATCAAAGGCTTGCGAGTTTTGTCTAAAAAAAACCATGCTTTTGTAATTTTAATTTTTGTATTAAATTTAAGTTAAGAGTCATCATTTTATCCTATTTTTCCTAAAATATCAATAAAATGTGATTTCTGTTTTTGACTTGTTTTCTTTAATGTCAATTAACAACTCTTGAATGCCATAAAGTATTTAGTTAAATTTAACTAGTTAAAAATAACAAGTCTGTTACTTTTTTTAAATCTTATTAAAAATTAAAATATGATTAGAGGTTTGCAATTCTTTTGAAGTTTTCCTACATTGAAATTTTGGAGCAGGGATTGAAAAATTGTTCCTCAAAAATTCGGAATGTTCCTTTGGTCTGATGACCTTGGACAAATTTCCACTCGATTGTCAAAGATATCGATGCACCTTAAATAAAAAGTTTTTTTTTACTTTTAAATGCTATCAAAACTTTAAAAGATTGCAAAGCTTTGGATTTTCTTAATTTCTTTGAAAATTGTTGTATAATTTTGGTCAAAATTCAGATTTTCCTCAGGCTATATTTTAATTTTTAACCGATTTGAAAAATTTATATCTAATTCTTATTACATTTTTATATACTTTGAAATGGCATCAAAAGCTTGTAGTTTTGAGAAAAAAAATTTAAATCGATTTTTGAAAATTTTGACAGTAATTTTTTCAATAAAATTTTAGTCAAAATTAGTTTTTAGATTTGAATGCCAATTTTTAACTCACATTCAGAGCAGCAAAAAAAGACATGACTTTTTGAAATCGGCCAAAAATTGGCATAGTTAGAGGTTTACAAAGTTAAGGTTTTTGCATAAACTTTGGAACAGTTGTTTAAAAATGTCTGGTCAAAATTGAAATTTCCCTAAGGCTGTATTTGGGACAATTTTTGAGCGATTTTCAAAGTTTTGATGTAGTTTTTATCGAATTTTTATCTAGTCTTAAATGCCATCTAAACTTTAAAAGATTGCAAAGCTGGGGATTTTTGAAATTTGTTTGAAAAGTAGTATAATTTTGGTATAAATTCCGATTTTCCTTAGGCTTTATTTTATGCAATTTTTAACCGATTTGAGAATTTTGTATCTAATTCTTATTACATTTTTACATTCTTTAAAATGGCATCAAAAGCTTGTAATTTTGGGAAAAAAAATTTCGACTCGATTTTTGAAAATTTTGACAGTGTATACACTGTAATTTTTTTCAAAAATCGGGTCAAAATTAGTTTTTGAGATTTGAATGCCAATTTACAACTCACATTCAGAGCAGCAGAAAAAGATATGACTTTTTGAAATCGGACAAAAATTGGCATATTTAGAGGTTTGCAAAGTTGAAGTTTTTTCATAAATTTTGGAGCAGGTATTGAAAAATTGTTCCTCAAAATTGAAATTTTCCCAAGGCTATATTTTGGACAATTTTCTACCGATTTTCAAAGTTTTGATGCAGTTTTTATCGAATTTTTATCTACTTTTAAATGCCATCGAAAAAAAAGGTTGCAAAGCTGGGGATTTTTGAAAATTTTTTGAAAAGTTGTATAATTTTGGTATAAATTCCGATTTTCCTCAGGCTATATTTTAGACAATTTTTAACCGATTTCAAAAATTTATATCTAATTCTTTTTACATTTTTACAAACTTTGAAATGCTATCAAAAGCTTGGAGTTTTGAGAAAAAAAATTTCGACTCGATTTTTGAAAATTTTGACATTTTACATTTTACAAACTTAAATCATCAAAGCTAGTTTTGAACTCGATTTTTGAAAATTTTGACAGTGTATACACTGTAATTTTTTTCAAAAATCGGGTCAAAATTAGTTTTTGAGATTTGAATGCCAATTTACAACTCACATTCAGAGCAGCAAAAAAAGACATGACTTTTTGAAATCGGCCAAAAATTGGCATAGTTAGAGGTTTACAAAGTTAAGGTTTTTGCATAAACTTTGGAACAGTTATTGAAAAATGTCTGGTCAAAATTGAAATTTTCCTAAGGCTGTATTTAGAACAATTTTTGAGCGAATTTCAAAGTTTTGATGTAGTTTTTATCGAATTTTTATCTAGTCTTAAATGCCATCGAAACTTAAAAAGGTTGCAAAGCTGGGGATTTTTGAAATTTTTTTGAAAAGAAGTATAATTTTGATATAAATTCAGATTTTCCTTAGGCTTTATTTTATGCAATTTTCAACCGATTTCAAAAATTTATATCTAATTCTTATTACATTTTTACATTCTTTAAAATGGCATCAAAAGCTTGTAATTTTGGGAAAAAAAATTTCGACTCGATTTTTGAAAATTTTGACAGTGTATATTTTTTTCAAAAATCGGGTCAAAATTAGTTTTTGAGATTTGAATGCCAATTTACAACTCACATTCAGAGCAGCAAAAAAAGACATGACTTTTTGAAATCGGCCAAAAATTGGCATTGTTAGAGATTTGCAAAGTTGAGGTTTTTGCATAAATTTTGGAACAGTTGTTGAAAAATGTCTGGTCAAAATTG
This sequence comes from Drosophila sp. 14030-0761.01, assembly GCA_018150735.1. NCBI lineage: Eukaryota > Metazoa > Arthropoda > Insecta > Diptera > Drosophilidae > Drosophila > Drosophila sp. 14030-0761.01. The sequence continues at coordinate 502,844 of JAECWO010000027.1, read as the reverse complement.
AAATTTTCCTAAGGCTGTATTTAGAACAATTTTTGAGCGAATTTCAAAGTTTTGATGTAGTTTTTATCGAATTTTTATCTAGTCTTAAATGCCATCTAAACTTTAAAAGATTGCAAAGCTGGGGATTTTTGAAATTTGTTTGAAAAGTAGTATAATTTTGGTATAAATTCCGATTTTCCTTAGGCTTTATTTTATGCAAATTTCAACCGATTTGAGAATTTTGTATCTAATTCTTATTACATTTTTACATTCTTTAAAATGGCATCAAAATCTTGTAATTTTGGGAAAAAAAATTTCGACTCGATTTTTAAAATTTTGACACTGTAATTTTTTCAAAAATCGGGTCAAAATTAGTTTTTCCAAATTTTGGCCGATTTCAAAAGTCAGTCTTTTTGCTGCCTGAATGTGAGTTGTAAATTGGCATTCAAATAATTTACAACTCACATTCAGAGCAGCAAAAAAGACATGACTTTTTGAAATCGGCCAAAAATTGGCATTGTTAGAGATTTGCAAAGTTGAGGTTTTTGCATAAATTTTGGAACAGTTGTTTAAAAATGTCTGGTCAAAATTGAAATTTTCCTAAGGCTGTATTTAGAACAATTTTTGAGCGAATTTCAAAGTTTTGATGTAGTTTTTATCGAATTTTTATCTAGTCTTAAATGCCATCTAAACTTTAAAAGATTGCAAAGCTGGGGATTTTTGAAATTTGTTTGAAAAGTAAGTATAATTTTGGTGTAAATTCAGATTTTCCTTAGGCTTTATTTTATGCAAATTTCAACCGATTTGAGAATTTTGTATCTAATTCTTATTACATTTTTACATTCTTTAAAATGGCATCAAAATCTTGTAATTTTGAAAAAAAAAATTTCGAGTCAATTTTTTAAAATTTTGACAGTGTATATTTTTTTCAAAAATCGGGTCAAAATTAGTTTTTTAGATTTGAATGCCAATTTACAACTCACATTCAGAGCAGCAAAAAAAGACATGACTTTTTGAAATCGGACAAAAATTGGCATATGTTAGAGATTTGCAAAGTTGAAGTTTTTTCATAAATTTTGGAGCAGGTGTTGAAAAATTGTCTCCTCAAAATTGAAATTTTCCCAAGGCTGTATTTTGGACAATTTTCTAGCGATTTTCAAAGTTTTGATGCAGTTTTTATCGAGTTTTTATCTAGTCTTAAATGCTATCAAAACTTTAAAAGATTGCAAAGCTGGGGATTTTTGAAATTTTTTTGAAAAGTTGTATAATTTTGGTCAAAATTACGATTTTCCTCAGGCTTTATTTTAGACAATTTTTAACCGATTTCAAAATTTTGTATCTAATTCTTTTTACATTTTTACAAACTTTGAAATGCTATCAAAAGCTTGGAGTTTTGAGAAAAAAAATTTCGACTCGATTTTTGAAAATTTTGACAGTGTATACACTTTTTTTCAAAAATCGGGTCAAAATTAGTTTTTGCCAGATTTGAATGCCAATTTACAACTCACATTCAGAGCAGCAAAAAAAGACATGACTTTTAAAATCGGCTTCAAAAATTTGCAACTCAGATTCAGAGGCATAAAAAAAGTTAAGGTTTTGGGAAAAAACTTTGGAACAGTTGTTTAAAAATTTGTCTGGTCAAAACTGAAATTTCCCTAAGGCTGTATTTGGGACAAAATTTGAGCGATTTTCAAAGTTTGAATGCCGTTTTTAACTCACATTTTTAGCTAGTCTAAAAAGCCATCTAAACTTTAAAAGATTGGCCGAAAACTGGGATAGATTATAGAAATTTGTTTGAAAAGTAGTATAATTGGTTGGTATAAATTGCGATTTTCCTTAGGCTTAATTTTTTGCAATTTTTTAACCGATTTTAGAATTTTGTAATTCTAATTTTAATTTTAATTTTACATTTTTTAAAATTTAATTTTAAGCTTTTAATTTTGGAAAATTTAATTTTAATTTTGAAAATTTTGACAGTTTAATTTTAATTTTAATTTTCAAAAATTGGGTTAATTTTAATTTTGAGATTTGAATGCCAATTTACAACTTAAATTTTAAGCTTAGAAAAATTTATGACTTTTGAAATCGGACTTTAATTTTCAATATTTAGAGTTTTAAAAGTTGAAGTTTATTTTTAATTTTGGAATTTTAATTTTAGATTTAATTTTAATTGTTCTTAAATTTTAAATTTTCCAAGGCTTTATTTTGGACAATTTTCTACCGATTTTCAAAGTTTTGATGCAGTTTTTATCTTAATTTTTATTTTACTTTTAAATTTAATTTTAAAAATTTTAAAAATTTTAGATTTTTGACAATTTTTTGAAAAGTTGTATAATTTTGGTCAATTTTACGATTTTACTTTGGCTATATTTTAAAATTTTTAACCGATTTCAAAAATTTATATCTAATTCTTATTTTATTTTTACAAACTTTGAAATGCTAATTTAAATCTTGGAATTTTGAAATTTAATTTTCATTTTAATTTTGAAAATTTTGACAGTTTATACATTTTAATTTTTTTTAAAATCTTAATTTTAATTTTAATTTTGAGATTTGAATGCTAATTTTCAACTCTAATTCTAAGCATAATTTAAAAATTTGACTTTTTGAAATCGGACAAAAATTGTAATATTTAGAGGTTTGCAAAGTTTAAGGTTTTTCATAAATTTTGGAGCAGGTTTTGAAAAATTGTTAATTTTAATTGAAATTTTCCAAGGCTGTATTTTGGACAATTTTCTACCGATTTTCAAAGTTTTGATGCTAGTTTTTATCACATTTTTATCTATCTTTCAAATGCTATCAAAACTTTAAAAGATTGCAAAGCTGGGGATTTTTGACAATTTTTGAAAAGTTGTATAATTTTGGTCAAAATTTCGATTTTCCTCAGGCTAATATTTTAGACAATTTTTAACCGATTTTCGAAAAGATTTATATCTAATTCTTGATTACATTTTTACAAACTTTGAAATGCTATCAAAAGCTCTTGAATTTTGAAAAAAAATATTCGACTCGATTTTTAAAATTTTGAGTCAATGTATACACTGTAACTTTTGTCAAAATAAAAAATGCTTTTGTAGATTTGAATGCCAATTTACAACTCACTTTCAGAGCAGCAAAAAGAGACATCACTTTTGAGATCGGCCGATATTTTGCCTAAAAAGAGAAGAATTCTATCAAAACTTTAAATGGTTGCAAATCTGTGGATTTTAATTTTTGTTTTTTTTAATTATTTTAATTTTAATTTTAATTTCCTAAAGTTTTAATTTTAATTTTAATTAGTTAATTTTAATCAATTTTAATTTTAATTTTAATTTTAATTATATATTAAAATTTTAATTTTAATTTTAATTTCTAATTTTAATTTTAATTTTAATTTTAATTTTAATTTTAATTTTAATTTTAATTTTAATTTTAATTTTAAACTTAGAATTAAACTAAATGTTCATTTTAATTTTAATTTTAATTTTAATTTTAATTTTAGATTTTAATTTGGTAATTTTGGCATTAATTTTAATTTTAACTTTAAATTTAAAATTTTAATTTTATTTTAATTTTTTTTAAAATTTTAATTTTAATTTTAAATTTTAATTTTAATTTTAATTTTAAATTTTAATTTTAATTTTAATTTTAGATTTTAATTTTAATTTTATTTTTAATTTTAATTTTAATTTCTAATTACATTTTTACATTTTTACATTCTGTAAAATGGCATCAAAAGCTTGTAATTTTAGCTTGTAATTCTAACCAAAAATGTCGTTTTATTTCAGCTCGCTGAAGAAACTTCCATTTGTAAAATTTTCGAAAAGATTTCGGGAATCCTTGAATGCAGGTCGATAGTCCAGCTCTTGACGTATATTAAGAAATATGTCCTACCGAAATAGTTCAATGTCCTGCGAAGTTTTGTCTAAATAAAACCATGCTTTTGTAATTTTAATTTTTTTATTATTAACTTTAAGTTAAGAGACATCATTTTATCCTATTTTACCTAAAATATCAATAAAATGTGATTTCTGTTTTTGTCTTTGTTTTCTTTAATTTAATTAACAACTTTTGCCATAAAGTATTTAGTTAAATTTAACTAGTTAATAATAATCAAGTCTGTTACTGTTTTTTAAGTTTTATTATAAATTAAAATATGAATAAATATGCATTTCTTTTTAATTTACCTACGTTGAATTTTCTTAAGGGGGTTAGTCGCCAAAAAATCCGGATGTCCTTTGGTCAGATGACCTTGGCAAACCGCGTCGGTTGGCATGAGATCGAGGAACCTAAAATAAAAAGAGTTTTTTTTTTAATTTTTTGCAAAAATGTATAAATAATCCCAAACTTTGATTTTCTTCATTTCTAAAATTGTTGTATAATTTTGGTAGAAATTCAGATTTTCCTTAGGCTTTATTTTTAACCGATTTGAGAATTTTGTATCTAATTCTTATTACATTTTTATATTCTTTAAAATGGCATCAAAAGCTTGTAATTTTGGCAAAAAAAATTCAATTCGATTTTTGAAAATTTTGAGTATACACTGAAATTTTTTTCAAAAATTAGTTTTTTAGATTTGAATGCCAATTTTTAACACACATTCAGAACAGAAAAAAAAAGATATGACTTTTTGAAATCGGACGAAAATTGGCATATTTAGAGGTTTGCAAAGTTGAAGTTTTTTCATAAATTTTGGAGCAGGTATTGAAAAATTGTTCCTCAAAATTGAAATTTTCCCAAGGCTGTATTTTGGACAATTTTCTACCGATTTTCAAAGTTTTGATGCAGTTTTTATCGAATTTTTATCTATTTTATTTTTATCTCAAATGCTATCAAAACTTTAAAAGATTGCAAAGCTGGGGATTTTTGAAAATTTTTTGAAAAGTTGTATAATTTTGGTCAAAATTACGATTTTCCTCAGGCTATATTTTAGACAATTTTTAACCGATTTCAAAAATTTATATCTAATTCTTTTTACATTTTTACAAACTTTGAACTCAAGATTTTTACGACTCGATTTTTGAAAATTTTGACAGTGTATACACTGTAATTTTTTTCAAAAATCGGGTCAAAATTAGTTTTTTAGATTTGAATGCCAATTTATAACTCACATTCAGAGCAGCAAAAATAGACATGACTTTTTGAGATCGGCCAAAAATTTGCATAGTTAGTTGTTGTTTAAAAATGTCTGGTCAAAATTCAAATTTTCCCAAGGCTGTATGGGGACAATTTTTTACCGATTTTCAAAGTTTTGATGTAGTTTTTATCGATTTTTTATCTAGTTTTAAATGCTATTAAAACTTTAAAAGATTGCAAAGCTGGGGATTTTTGAAATTTTTTTGAAAAGTAGTATAATTTTGGTATAAATTCCGATTTGCCTTAGGCTTTATTTTATGCAATTTTCAGTTGTTGTTTTAATAAAGGTTAATCCTATTTTACCTGAAGTATCAATGTCTTTTGCCTTTAGATTTTTAGATAACAAAAATAATACTTAATTAAATTTAATTAAATTTAATTAAGTACTTGTTGATTTTTCAGTTACAAAAAGTACTTCACAGAAAACCAATCTAGTTAAAAAACATACTGTTCATTTTTGTTGTTTTATTGTTTTTATTAAGATTAAGTTAAGATACACATGATTTTACCATAACTTTAGCCTAATTTTCATAGAATTACAAAATATTTTAACAAAAATATTAATAAATTTTCTTCGGCTATATTACAAAAGACCTTATTTTTAAGGTCCACTCGATGAGGACCATTTAATTTGTAAGCTAGTAAAATATTTTACTTTTTTTCTCAAATTTTATTCCAATGAAACTTTATATATTAATCAAATTGTAATTAATCAAATTATAATTTATTATGTGCAAATGTTATTTACTAAGTTTGGTGATGATCGCAATAGAAACAAAAAAGTTTTTAGAAGCAAAACTATATTTGGTCCGATTGTTCCTATGGGAGCTATATGATATAGTAGTCCGATCTTGATCAAATTTGGCAAGGACGTATAGATGTATAGTAAACTGCCAAATGTTAAGTTTTATAACAATCACATGAAAAACAACGAAGTTATTGATCTAAAACTCTATTTTCGACCGACGGTTCCTATGGGAGCTATATGATATAGTCGTCCGATCCGGATGAATCCGAGATATACAATGCCTGCAGTATATACAAGACTTCGTGCAAAATTGCAGCTCTGTAGCTATAGCGGTCTAGGAGGAGAAGCTGTTGATCCAGACAGACAGACAGACAGACGGACAAACGGATTTGAGCTCGCCTTGTCATGCTGATCAAAAATATATATACTTTATATGGTCGGAGATGCCTCCTTCTATGCGTTGCACACTTCTGACCAAAATTAATATACCCTTTTTGCAAGGGTATAATATCAAAACCCACACTCTGTATACATACATACATATATCCAACTTGGACATCTCCAAACTTTTACTGCTTTCAGAACAATACAAATTCAACAATGGAATTTTGCAATGATTTTATTGTCTTGTTAAAAAAGTAGTCACTTTTTAGTTTCACAATAATAAATACTTTGTTTAAAAATATTAAAAATATTAAATATTGTATGCATTCTGCTTTGAAATGCATTCTCTGTTAGGCGTAATTTCATTCAGAATCCATTTTTTAATCGAGTTCAATCGTATTCGATTTGCTTAGCTTAGAGCTTACCGTATTAAATAATATGAATAAGTTGATTATGCATACTCGTGAATATGCGATTCTGCTTCAAAAGTACAGTTGCCAACACTCATTCCACTTGAATGAAATGTAACTCGTTACGACACAAACACATTTACACAGTTGTAAAGGCAATTCAAATACAAAATCATCTTTTTCATAGAACAATTCCGCAACAATTCCATGTTGTGAATGTAAGTGTATATATATGTGTGTGTGTGTGTGTGTGTACTTATGTGTTTACAAAAGCTTAAAGAACGAGCAACAAAAGATAAACAAAAGCCAACAAAATACCAACAACAAGATTGAGAGAATCATTGTACCAGCATGTGTTTGAGTATGTGTGTGTGTGTGTGTGTGTGTGTGTGTTGTCCGTGTCAGGTTTTAGTTTACCGTTTGGAGGCTTTTATGGGCTTAACATATTAATTAAACTTGAAGTGGAAACATGAAACTCGAGTTGGGTCAACTTTAAATTAAGTTTTAATCTGTTGCTCATATTTAAACAGCCAAAGCTTTCACTGTGTTTGTATGTGTGTCTCTGTGTCTGTGTGTGTGTGTGTGTCTGCGGTTATGGCTGCCATTTCTGTCATTTAATTGAAATTAGACAGACGGAAACTGACGGAAACGGCAAGTGACAGCATTTTATGCTTATGACTAACAATTTGGTTGGATATGGAACCATTGGTTAGCCGATCACAGATGCCACATGGCATAAAGGACGGAGTGTCAGATAGAGAGAAGGGAGGGGAGGGAAGGGGAGAGTAGAGATTGCAACATTAACACATCCATTAAGGACAATTGTTGCTTTGTTAATTAACATTCAAGAGATGAGACTCTAAATGTGTACATTTTGCAAATGAATAATCGAAATGGAACTACATATTGTACGAGTGTACATAATATTCACACACATACATATTAACTGATAATTTGCTTAGTGCATTTAAATTTATGTTCAACACACAACATGTGCGTAGAAATGTTCGTACACATGAGAGCAAGAGGAGGAGCAGGAGCAGGAGCCGGAGCCGGAGCTGGAGAGCCGGAGGATTGTTGCACAGGATGTCAGGATTGACAGCTTAATAAATTAAAATGCATTAAGTGGTTGGCGTAGATTTGCGGCAGCCTATAAATCTTGGGCACCCTCCCCATTTGGCTTTGGGCTTAAATATTATATTGTAATTCAAATATTTATGGCCATCAACGTAAATAAAAATGTCTACTAAACATGGCTCCGCATCGTGATGTATGCGGCCCAGGTGAAGCGCCACCTGTCATTGCGTCTACCAACCTAACTCTGACTCCGGCGTCCTCCTCCGACCCGAACGACGCGTCGGGTTCTTACGCATCTAAGCTTGCCAGGTAACAAATTCTCACGCACATAGCCATTGACACGGCCTGCTAAGCTTGCCAAGGAGTAAAAGAGACCGAGAGTGAAAAGAAAAGTCGTGAGAATTGTGAGGTCGTAGCACCACCTGGCAAATGAGACCCCAATGAAGAATGCGATGCGTGTGTGTAACAAGAAGAACAGCATCCACACATGGACGGGGTGACTCTATGTGGATACCCTCTAGCCAAGCTTCAAAAAATGCCAAAAAGGCCAGCGAAAAGACGTCCATCTCGGGGGAAACTTCTTCTTCATTTGGGTAGAGCGCCATCAGGGGGGGTAAATCTTAAGCCCACTCTAAAATACGTATATTATACCCTGAAATACCCTTCAAGTTTATTTTGGTATACAAATTCCGGGAATATAAAAATCAAAAGCATGCAAAATAGCTTCACATACAAAGGCGATGCATATTTGTCACAGACAGAGACCCAAACTTAGCTTGAGTGTGTGTGTAGTGTAAAGTAGTGTAGTGTAATGTTTGTGTCCTTTCAAGTGTATAAGACGTGTAAAAGATGTCATCGATAGTGTGTGTGTGTGTGTGTGTCTGTCCTGATAATAGAATGAATTTCAACTTGAAATTCCAACTTGAAAATAAGCAAAAGGATGTGAATGCGAAAGTCAAATATAAGTATACAAGCACAAGCACAAATACAAGCAATAAATAAACATCCTGGGAGCAAGGAGAAAACCCACTGGCCAGTAAAATCGACAAATCATAATAATCATGAGAAGAAAATTTTTGTTCTACTAAGCATTCGCATATGTGTTTTTGCAGGACTCTCTTCTTGCTTCTCAACGAAGAACGCTTCAATAAATTGTCTGTTATCATTTTCATGTTGTTCGGGCATTGACAACGGTTTCCCATTGATGATGACGACGTCGACGACTACGACGACGACGACGACGATGATGAAGATGATGGAGATGGAGATGGAAAAGCTGCTTGTAACACTGAAGTAGTAAAGTTTGGGGAATTTGGATGGTAGACTTGCTTTTTGGCCGTGTGCTAAGCCTAATTTGCCGGAAATAAATGTGCAGCGATGTGTGCTGGAAGCCAAGGTCTAGGCTTCAACTTTGACTGAGAGGATTTTCGCCAAAAAAAGAAAAAGAAAAAAAAAAGGATTCGTCCGTCGAACATCGTCATCACCGTCGTCGTTGTTGACGTTGGTTCACGCATCACACAACCGAATTGAAGGAAAAACCCGTACCAGGAGCGAGTTAAAGTGCCAGTTTCTTTTATTATTGAAGCGGCAGGAAATTTGAAACTTGTCAGACAGTTTCATAGAGTAAAAAAAAAAATAAAATCATGGCAAATCGAAATTTTATTGCAATTCAGTTGATAGGACTTTGGGTGGAGAAGTCATCATTGGTTTGCAAAATATTTTAATGGAAAATCCCAAAGTAAATGAAGATTTGGTTAAATGAAAGCAATAAATTTGTAACATTTCGTATTCAAATGTGCACTTACAAGTTGCAACTGCATTTTGTTAATATATTTCCTATTAGAAGGGTATGTTTTAGGCTATATTAGACATATATTAGACAAGACATTTCGAGAAACTGCCTTTGGAAATACCAAAAATGCTAAATTAAGCCATGAACTAATTTATTATTATTTTGTCATTATTATTTTTGTACCCTGCCTCAATTGTGTGAAAGTATATTAAAAAAGAAAGCACTTCGGCTATGTCCGTCACCTGGAGCCACCAAATTTAGTATGTAGACTCATAAGCAGGCTTAATTTTGTTTAATATTTTTAGCATAATTTCTGAAAATTATTGTAAAAATTTAAAAAAAAATTGTTTCGGGCTGTATTTTAAGTATTGTAATCTAATTTCTAAGACAAATATATGTTATCAACATACATATTCTGAATATTAATTAGACTAGCTGCCACACCCTGCGTATACGTAATATTTGGCTAACTAGATTTTTGGCCAATACCGATTTTCTGGCTCAAAACGAGAGGCTCCATTATATTAATAAGTTTCCAAATTTTAGAAAAACTTTTAAAGCTAGATAAAGTAAGAATATGCTCAAGTTGATAAAGTTGAATATTTACGCTTTGGTTCGTTCAGGATCCACAAGGATACCACAAAGTCGGTACATCAATTTGACAATTGGGAATTTTTTCAATCAAGCAATGAGGAAGATATTGCACTTTAACTTTTCAAAGACCCATGAGACTGGTGTCTCCGTGAATGGTTCTGCCGAGAGCTCACCTCATAAAAGCAACAACCTTTTAGTGCTATAAAGTGGACACATTTTGGTGCAAGTATTCAATGGAAAAGCACGTAGAAGCTGAAAAGAGAAAAAGCGCCAAAAGCGCAAGAGAATGAGAATGAGAATGGAGTAAGAGGTGGACCCACCAATAATTTTAATGGACGCAAGTAAACGGCAATCCTTTTCCAGGCCATTCGAGTGTGCGGAGGGACCTATAGATATATATAGCCAGCTGAGCTGAGGTGTTACGCAATCATCCTTATTTCCATCGGCATCATCTTTGGATGCGTCATCAATTGTTTCAGCGCGCCTGTCGGCAATCAATCAGCGCCTTCGCTTGCCTCTTTGCATAATTAAAAAAAGTATGAGTTATGCCATTTACCTGGACGTTTAACGTTTATTTTTCGGCTGAAAGCTTAAGATTGAAAGCATCGAAATCGGTTGGTATACTCAAAATCTCTTCATCTGACAAGAGGGAATTTAAATTAAAAAAAAAAGTAAAATGGCCATGTCGTGTCTTCAACACTGATTCCTAAGTAAAATACGTTGAGCACGTGGTAGGGTAGCGATTACATCGCCTCGCTCCTCCTCCTTCGCCTCCTCCGCCTCCACCTTCCTTTTTCTTCATCCGTAAAATTCAATTAAGTTGATGGAAACGCCGACAATTGTCAGAGGCGTTTTGCAATGAATGCGGCAATAAAATCACATTTTGTAAATCACAACGTTGGCTCCCCATTCGTATCCACTTTATTTAAATACGTGTGTGTGTGTGTGTGTGTGCGTGTGTGTGTATGGATCTGTGTCAATTAAAACAAGACGAGATTGCACTCAATGGACTGGACTGATGGCTGACAGTTAACATTAACTCAATTATGGATGGGCATAACGAGCGTTCGATAGTCGACACATGTAGTCACGTGCATATATGTATGTATGTATGTATGTATGAATGTTGGTCTATATTATTATTACCTTAACTGTAGTCATGCTGATAGATTTAATTCCATTCAATTGACTTTGAAAGATTTCATCTTGCCAATTAAAGCTCTCTTACTCTCTATCTCTTTCTCATTTTATCTTTATCTAGCCAGATCTCACACTGTAAATAAATTGGAAAATTGCGATAAATTGAATTGTAGGTAAAGATGACTCCCATGCGTTTTGGCAATTAGTCAATCAACAATCAACAAGAACCAAAATGCTAAAGATGATGCTGATGAATCCCCAAAGAAAACAGCCAAACAAAAGTTTTCGCGCCATCTATAAACCCAATTAAAAAGGGAAAAGCGAAAATGAAGCCATTCATTGAAGTGAAGAGAAAAGATGGTCATGATGATGATGATGATGCCCCAAGGGGCAAGTACATGTATGTGTACAGTGTACACTGTGCAACGCTGTTATGGGTTTCCAATGAAATCATGCTGACAAAATAAAGAAGTTTGTATATGTATATTTCAAGCTGTTTCAATTTGTTTTTATTGAATTATTTTGTAACTAGAAACTTGTTTTATTTATTTATTATTAAGTAAATACATAGATGTATGCATTTATGGTATTTAGAGCTGATTCATTTATATACATAATATTCAAATATAGTTATCATGGTTTATATAGAAGTTTTCAACAATTAAGTTTGTCTTATCTGATGGAAAATAAATAAATAAATTCACCCGCATAATATGTTTCTATAATTGCATTTAGAACTCGGTCAAAATGCCTAATGGAAGATTATTTCGTTGTTATTTTCGTGGTGCATAGTGTCATTAGTGCACTCTTTATGAATGCTCGCTGTCTGGTCAAGTGACCGTTATTGTTATTGTTTTGCCCCTTCTTCTCCTTCTTCTTCTGCTTTATCTTTTTTCCCTTTTTGAGAAGAGCGTTTTTTCATTGCTTCTGCTTTTGGCGCCGTCGTCGTCGCCGTTGCCGCCTTTTGTTGATTCGTTTTATTTTATTTTTTAAATTTCGCCTTTCAATTATTTTATGCAAATAAGCAGAACGGAACGAAACGAAACGAAACGGAAGATTATGCCAGCTTGACAGAACCAAAAAAAAAAAAAAGAGAGAGAAAAGAAAAGGAAAACCGAAAGAAATCCTTACAAAATGAATTGTTTGTTATCATGGATTTGGTAGGCGTGGCTGTGGTAGTGGGCGGTGGTGGTCTCATGGTGCGTAATCAACTTAAGTTCCTCTAAATGAGTTTGTTCATTTCTTCAAATGTTTGAGAAGGCCGAACAGAAAAAAAAAACAGATAGAGAGAGAGAGAGAGAGACGAGAAAAGAGAGATGAATAAAATCGTTTTGATGGTTTTGATGGTTTACAGTTGCCTTAATTGGTGGCCGTTTCCTAGTCCTTGGGGAGCTGAATTGTGCTTTGATTTCCCCGTTCGCCTCCCGTTGTCTCCTTGACCGCTTTTCGTTTTCGTCCTCTAAGTATTTAATGCTCCGTTAAGGTGTTTGCTAATTAATTAAAGCTCTTTCCTTTTGCTCTATGAAAATCATGAATATTTCAACAATTTCATAAATGCTTCAAATATCGCCTCAGGTGGGTGTGTCTGTGGCTGTGTGTGCAGGTATTCTAAAAATGTAATTTTAATTATATTTTTTTGAAGGGTGGGGTGGGGTGGGTGTGGGGGTGGGGAAGAGGTGTATGTATGTGTGTGTGTGTGTGTGTGTAATCAGGTTAAAGTGTCACCAGCTGTTTGTTGTGTCCTTTTTCCTCAAAGAAACTAGAGACAGAGAGATGAAAAAACGTAATTGAGATGTCAGCAGATATTTAAGTGGACTTTTATTGACTGAAGGACAAGGTCTTCTCCTTGTCTTATCCTTCAGACGAAAACCCATACACGTGTGTGTGTGTGTGTGTGTGTGTGTGCGTGTGTATCTATTCCACATTCCGACCACAATAAATGGCGTGCATCGCTTTTGTCTTCTGTCTTGGCCTTTCCTTCGATTAGTAGGTGAAAAATGTTTCGAGAAAAATCAATAGATTCAACTTGATGAAGATATATCTTGTCTTTTAAAGGCACCGTGCACCGTGTGTTGGCTTTGGCAGTGGTGTAGTTCGAAGGGATTCGAACAGCCTTAACTTTTCTTTTGGTCATTAGCACTCTGCTGATTAAAGACTAGAAACTGTATCCTCAATTATCTAACTGTAGCAATGCCCCCACAAAGGGGCGCCAACTTTCAATGTGCGTTAATTGGCCTAAAGCTTCACCGTTACATCGATTTGAAGGTCTCGTCGGGGCCTCCTCATTTGGCTCTAGACAACCAAGTTAGTTACACTATATTGAGATTACCTACACCGATAGGACGGACTTCAGCGATGACTTCTGAATTGTAGGAAGTGAGATCTTTTAGTCATTCAACTTTTGTTATTTCTCCCAATGGTGACTCTTTGTGATACCCTATAAATGTAGAGTTTTTGTGCACTAAGCCCCCCTTTAGGTACGCTTGTTATTTTAGAGAATGTGCTTGGGTTTAGCAGGGACAGCTCTTTAAGAATTGGCCTTTCAGTCCTTTGCTCACGTAGACATTTTATGCTAATAACAGCACACATACACACACACACACACACACAGGCAGGCAGGCTGGCACACACAAGGATAAGGTTGTCGATGTGTAACTGAAACCAGGAGTTGCCATTTTACCTGCCATCCTTGTCATTGACGTTGTGTCCCTAAGTGTCCTTAAGCGTCGTCGAGTGGCATTTTTGGCGTTGGAAGTTGAAGAGATTGTGTTGCGGTTAAATTGCGTCAAACATATTTGATATTTTATTATAACAACGCAATATCGCATAAGAACTCCGTCCGTCCGTCCGCCAGTCCGTCCGTTCGCTCTTTGGTGGTCCTTCTATCCGTTTTCGTTTCCCATGCCCAACCCAGCCCTCAATGCCCCCGTAATGGCTACAAGTGTTTTTCATTAACTGCTGCTTATGAATATTAAATTAAATAACGATGAGGAAGAAACGAAAAGAAAGCGCACAAAAGCTGCTTACACTCCTTAGAAGAAACAATGCCTAAGATGTTGTCGAATATGAAATTCTGAAATTGAATTTTATGGACCGAACCGACGACGTTCGCCAAATTTAATTTTGCTGCAACACTTTAAAGAGAAGTCTGCAAATGCAGTTCATGAATTTAAAATGAAATTAAACAAAACAAAACAACGCAAAAAAAAAGCCAAGAAGAACAAAAATAATAACACGAACATTGCCATGGGCAGCGTGTAACGCAATGCAATGCGAAGTGCAACTGAAATGTGGAGCGAGGATGGATGGATGGACGAGGAGTGGGGTGTTGGAGGGCACAGATTATTGCAGGGCACGACAGGATTTAGTGATGTAAGCTGCACTGGCAGGTTTGTACATAGATTCTTTTGCAACCACCTCCACAATTAAGTCCGTGCAAATAGTTAGTTGGACAATCCCAATGCCAAAGCAGACGAGGGATAAGAGTGAAAGAGGATCAAGTCCGGAGGAGCTAAAGCCAGATGGCCAGAAACATGTAAACACGAATCATTGGAGTCAGAAGATAAAGCACAAATTGCCGCAAAATAATTTAACTAGAGATGACAAGAATTTCCACTGCAAAGAAGTTGCAGTTAAGTAAAATTAGAATGAATCAAGAAAAATGTGTAAATGTTCTTGAAATGAAGAATTGAAATTGTATAACTGATATAATTAATCCGAAATTAAAATTAACTGAAATTAAATGGGATTGAAAGCAAAATGAAAATAATATTATTCTATAACATTAAATATGCGATTAAAATTAAAAGTAAACTGAAATTAAATAGAGATAAAATGAAATGGAGATTGAAATAAAATAAATATTAAATGAAATTCATTTAAAATAAAATTAAAAGAAACTAAAATAAAGTTAAGATTAAACAAAAATAAATTTTCAAATGCAACAAAACTTAAATTTAAATAAAACACAATTATCAAATAAAATCAATATAAAATTGAAAAAATCGATGAAGTAAAATTGTAATGAAATGGAAATAAAATTAGTTTTGCCATCTCTAAATGTAATGAGACACTGGAGAACAAGTTGAGTAATTTCTCTCCTCTTAACCTGGGGGGAAACGTTTCCAGTATTCGTTTTTCTTGTTTTTTTTTAGAGCGTTTTTTAGTACTTGAAAATTCAATTTTACGCAATATGCGCAAATCATGATTAAAATGTTGCGCCTGCGATTTCCATTGCATACTTTTGCGGGCGCCCTATTGCGATGCTGATGACGATGATGATGATGATGACGATGATGATGACGATGATGATGACGATGATATACCCATAAATACAATGTGCTGTGGCAAAGTAAGATGACGGAAGGAAAAGTTGCCATTTTCGAAGGGGCAGGAGAAACTAGTATGAAAATGTGTTTTCAAATTGCGAAACAATTTGTGTGTTGACCATAATTGAACTTTGTCGTCGCCGTAGTCGTCACCATCGTCGCCATCGTAAAGCAAACTTTTTTGGACATTGCTCATTTCAAGGATCGTAAAAAGTTTGTACTTTCCACGCACCGCCTGCGGCAAATGGCGAAACAACTATGGAGCGAACGAAGGGCAATTCCTATCGCCCAACTTACACACTTCTTCGAATTGTCTTCCTCTTTGCCCTCGACTCGTTTCTTAATTTCCAATGCAAATGTCGAACAACATTCATAGAAAACAACAATGCAAAATGTTTACTTGTACTTCTGCATAATTGTCGTTACCCCAAATGAATATTTGCCAGCTTCCAAGTAAACTAAATGCAGGCCCAAGCATAAAAAGTCAATTCGTCGCAATTCCCCAAATTCTATGCATAGTTCTTGATTTCTGCCAAAGTTTTCAACTAGATAATTTATGGCTTACAAACGACAACGACGACGCATCCTGTGAAGAGGACAACTTTCACTTCTAGTGCAGTTCTGAACGAAGTTGGTTGGAAAATACCATTGTCAGCTGTAACAATGATGTGTAGTCTTGTCACCCTGTTGAACAATGCATTCCCAGGCATAGTGGTACAAATTCAATGGTTAGCAAAATATTTGTAATTGAATTTTAATCCATTTTTGGTGCAGTAGATAAATGGTTTAAGATATTTCATCTTACATATGCAAGTGTTTGTAGAAATTTACATTTCCAACTGTGCAAATTCTTCAAGTGACCTTTGTGCAGGTTTCATTTCTCCGTGTGGTTAATACTACAAATACAAAATGAAACGGGCTCTGTCAACGATCCTCCGCAAAATACATCCTTATTATTAACTATGTAAACTATAATAAGGAGGATATTTATGTTTACATAAAAAGAACCATTTAAGAATTCCATTTCCTACCTTAATTTATATTAAGATAGTTTTTACAAATATAAATTTTGTAAGTCCAGTTTCGTCGTAAAACTTTCTGAAACACAAAGGAAACAAATAAAGTTTTGAGACAAAAAGAGTTAATTTTCATGGCTATTGAGACTTTCTAAATATTTCTCACTTAACCAAGCGATTATAAGTTCTTACAATTACAAGATTAGAATTAAAGATCATTCAAAGGATAATTTTAAATCACTGTGCACGAGAGCTAATCCTTTTTTCCCCTCGTAGTCTCCCATTTGTTGAGCGTAATTAGCCGCAAAGTATGCTACATATTTGAACAATATTGTGTCGTGTGCATTAGCACATTGTCATTATTTGAGTGCCAATGTCCGAACGACTTTATTGAGACATGAGCCCCATCTTTCCCTTGCCCCGACACCAACACCAACACCGACTCCGACCTTTGTGTGTGTGTGTGAGTGTGTGTGTGTGTGGGCCTTTTGAACGTTTGCCACTCAAACAATGCAACCAACTGGCAACAGGAACAACATGAACAAAGGCATTGCTGACGCTCTTCAGTAGCAGGTTGGAAACCCTCTTCTGATTCTTCATCTCAATGTCCTCATCCCGCGTCCTGCTGTTGCATGCATGCATGTGTGTATGTGTATATGTGTGTGTGTGAAAAATACCACAATTTCAATTTCAAAGTATCCTTTTCTAGTCAAAAGGAAATGACATTTACGCGCTTTGTTGTGGTTTGCTCATGCATAAAACATTCTTTTTCTTTTTTTGTAGTTTAAATACATATAAAATACATTTTTTTTCTTTTACGTTTTATTTTTGTTCCCTGTTGCAGTTGAGGCAAAAATATGTTTTGTTGTATGTACATACAAAGACGTCTCTGGCGATGGTTGCAGCTTAACAAAAACTTGGCAAAAAGAAACTCAGAAATAAAGAACAAAAATCGCAGTCGAAGGGTATTTAAAAAAATATATACATATATACATACAACAATGGTAAACACAACAAGAGGTGAGTGCCAGGGGGAGGGGGAAGGGGAGGGGCCGCAGGTAGACCAAGAACAAGGGTGTGCAAAAGTGAAGAGAACGTCTACAATTGTTGGCCGTATTTATTCAGGGCTAAATAACAAAGCAGTAAAAAAAAAATGGTTTAAAGTCTTCAGAATTTATAAAATGTTTTGCGAAAATATATTACATTGAGGCGCTTTTCACACAGTTACCCTCCCTAGGAGGCTTGAGTCGATCGATTATGCTTAAATTAATTATAAACTGTTTCAAAAAAATTTAGTTTTTGATACTGCTAGAAACTGTCTGCATGTAAAGTTTAAATATACATGTTTATTCTGGGTTGATTTAAAATTAAAATTTTAAACAATTATGCAAGACAAGGGGAAAATGTGAGAGATTGCAGCTGATATGCGACTGATGAGAGCGATGACATATTTTCCATGGATCCCCGACTTCTCTCACGGCTCTCTCGACATGTGTTTCTTCGATCTTTACTCTACTACTAGGGAGAGAAAGAAAATAGGATTTGGAGTCCGAGAAATGTTCATAAGATGTGAGTTTGTCGAAAAGAATGCCTCAAAATGTGGAGATCCTGTGCATCCATGGTCCTTACTTGCTTGTTCCTCCTTTAGCAAACCAATTTAATGACTTTTCTCCTACTTCAGATCGACTGATGTATATAATATGTGCTTTTCCATCGCAAACTATCAATCTGGGATCCTTTGTTCTCCCTGTCAGTCCCCCATTTGCATGTACAGCTTCGAAAAAGTTACTTATACAATAGCTTTAGGTAGTATTATGGTTCGTTGTAATTACGTGAGGTAAAATAAAATAAATAAATATTTCTACATATGTGTAATGTTCGAATGATTATAATAATTACTAAGTTTAATGCCTCTTAATATTTTATTTCTTTTGTTTGGTTTTGAATAATGAGAATTTAGTTCAAATAATGTTAAAGTTAGCTTCTATAAATCTGGAGCAGCCAGCGCTTTAGTTATAAGTTATTAATACTTTGCATAATTTCTGCCTGTATTGTGAATAAATAAATAAAATTATATGATATACCCTGACAACTTGACTTTCTTGACTACAACTGTTTCACATTTTATTGTGCTCTCTTTGTATGATTCTTCCAGAATCTAAATAGCTCTGCCTCCTTCTATTCTAACACCCACTAACACTCTCTCTCAGTGGAATTTCCCTCCATTTCGCTCATAGTTTAGTTGCTTTTATTATGCAAATTCAGTATTTTGTTGAAACTCTTAATTAACATTTGGTTTGGACGTCCGCCTGTTGCGCCACCTAATTAAAGCTCCTCTCATTTAGGTCACTCTTTGATTTCAACAGGATGAGTTGATTTGGTTTGACCGAGTTTTACTTCGAATTCGCTTCATTTGTTTGCATTAAAGCTCAACAATGCTGATTATGGCTGTTGGTTTTTGAAATTTCAATATAATCATAGCCCAGTGGTAAATATTGAAAGAAATCATGCAAATTTTGCAACAATAAGTGACAAAAATCAATGCATAACTTCGGGGGCTACTGGCGCTGCAGCAGCAAATGTGCTTCCTGTTTCCTCTGCCATCACAGTTTAGGTAAATGAATCGAGGGGAAAGGGAAAGGGGATCGAGGACGGTTGCGAATGGTCGACGACGGGCACACAATGACGTTGGCATTTGTTGAATATCAACAGGAAATGCAGTGAATAAACACGTCGAGTTCGAGCTCGAGCTCGATTCAATGACAACAACTAACGGTGGCTTTTGGCGAATGAATTTCACATTCAATTCAATTCAATTCTATTCAATTCGATTCGATTTGCAGCGATTCTCGTTTTGAATAGCTAGCGGATGTCTCCTGCATATACATCTCTCTTGCCTCTTGCCTCCTCGTTGTCGTCGTCATCATCCTTCACCACATCCTGCTCCCACTACTCCACCTCCTGGCACTTCTACATTTATTCTTTATTGTATGACATGTTCGACACATGCATTTTCGATGAGCACAAATTTGCGTTGAACTAAAGTTTTTCATTGCGTAATTGCATTGAATGAAATGAAAAATGGGCATTCAGTTCTTTTAGCTGGCAAATCAAATTAAATTCAGGTGGTGCAATCAAAGTTCAACCCTTTTCACAAACCCATCATATTTTCCTCTCCCCCCACCGCCACCCCGCCATCGTTTTTGTGTTCTTTGTTTTTATTGTCCATCCATCAGTCACTCAGTCAGTCAATACGTCAGAAAGTCAGCCAGTCAATCCATATGAAACGTTTTCGTTTACGTTTCGTTTTCGATTCCAATCAATTTGTTTGGCATTTTTTCGGCTGATACAAGAACCTCCTGACCAACTCCATCTCTTCCACTATTTTCCACCCACTCCTCCCCCTCCCCCCCACTCTCACACTCAATGGTATTCGAAATGCTTCTGCTTCTGCTGCTGTTGTTTGTTTCTATCGATTTTGCGCCTCGTTTTTGAAAGCAGCCCGAAACAAAATGGACAAAAAAAAAAAGAAAAGAAAACAAAAAGAAAATATGTGAAACATTTTTGACCAACGATGCTTGTTGCATTTTTAAATAAAGTTTGGTCAATCAGCAGCAAAAGCAGGCCAAAGAAACTGTGTGTGTGTGTGTGTGTGTGGGTGGGTGTGTAGTGTATAAAGCCGAATTCATCTATGTCTGTTCTTATGATGAAACGATTTCATATTTGTGTATGTTTCCTGTGGTTGCTGTGTCTGCAAAATGGGGCAAAGTGTCAAATATTCTTGGTACACAGAAACCTCATTTCCTTTTAGATGTCTCTAGCAAATTTGAGGTCAGTCAGTTAGATGACAACTTGAAGGGATAATGCCATAATATACAAACGCAGTGATTACTGATTGTTTATCATAACAATTAATTATTATTGTCTCTTCACTTTGGTTAAGGCATTCTATATTCGGTCAAGTCGAGTGTGCAAAATTTTGCATTCCATTTAAAACCTCAAACAAACAGAAATAATTTTTTTGCCATTCGGCATATTGGATTTATGTTTTTCATTCTCATATTTTTTTTGTTTATTTCTTTTGTTATTTTGTTTTGCGTTTTAAATCTTACAAAAATGAATAACTTCAATCGCAATCTTGATATGAATATATTGCAAACATTTTTCCCCACTGACATACATAAATGTAAGGTAAAATATATCAAAGATTTTAGGATAGGATGGAGTCATCTTTCTCTTTCTCTTACTTCTAGTTCTAATGGTTTATCTTGGCTTAAAATATATCCACAGGCCTTAAAGGTGGCCTAAGTCTGCGAATGCATGAGCTTCTCTCAGTCTCTTCAGTTATTTGAAAAATCCTTAATCTTCTACTAATCCGAAGAAGAGTCTTTCGTATATTTTTTCAATGCTCTGCTAACATTTCAAAGGTTCTATTTAACCCAATCAGTGATTGATTTATTATCTAGTTTCCATTGAATTCACTTAAATTTTCTCTGCTTGTTTGAGTGGCTTTTTGGCTCAATTCAATATTTAATCTAGTACCAGCTTGTTATCTCTGCCTGCTTTTTCTCTTGACCTACCACAAATTGATGTGTCAGATAATAAAATAATTGAATTTCCAACGCACAATGAAACCCGTGCCTGATCGGGTATTGTATAAAATTGTTCAAGCCAAAAAAAAAATGAAGGGGGAAAACTTGAAAAAAAATCTATTTGGCTTTAAGTGAGTAAGATAACACCCAGTTTGTGGGGAGTAAGTTGCGGTTAGAACGAATTTATATATACTTATTTAACATTGGCTTTAGAGACCTTCTTGACTTACATTATGAAGGGAATTAAACCGAATTAGTATAGTTACTAGAAATCCCTCCTATATCGTTGGCGCAATTTACCGAAAATCACGATAATCGAAACTCATCTTTAAATAAAAGATAACTCTACCATTACCTTCAAATAAATCAGCTTCTTCTGCGTTTGTATGTTGTGAGTCAGTCTGCATACCGAAATCGGTGGTTATAATGGCCTCTACGATCTCCGTGTTTATAGTGATAAACAGACAAACAAATCGTGATTGATTTGACTGTGGATCATCTACAATTTCAAGGCATTTTAATGAGTCCAAGTCTTTTAAAATGAAACATATTAGTGGATTTCACGACAAAGAGTAATGATTTTGATCTCCTTAAAGAAATAAAATTAGCAAAAGATCAATTTGCTTGTAAAACGATTTCATCGATGACACATTTCTAATATATCTAAATTAAAAATGGCATTAGGGTTTAAATATGGAGAATATGGAGCTCACACCTTCACTTTAATATAACCATTTATCTGATTGGCCATTTTACATAAAAAAAATGAACTAATGAATTTTTAACCGCATGGATTAATTTGTTAATTGAGTGCAACAACTTTTGCATAACAATCAGTTAATTAATTGTACTTGAAGAGACAAGTAGCCCAGCGCACTTGAACTTTTAATGTGCATGCATAATTATCTATGGACTAATACGTTATTGCTGCAATCAAGTAATTAATTCGTTAGTGAGGTAAATGGTTTAACTTTTAAAAGGCCATTAAAAAAGGTTTTAGATGGAAATATAATGCGGAAAAATTAGCTCAATTGATCGATAAGAGGAGCACGCTGCGGTGGACAGTTCGAGTAAAGTTGGAGGGCAGATGAGTATGAGCAAGAAGAGGATGGATATACACAACCATTAACAAACTGGAAAAAAGCAGCACGCTAATTGACACTTTGCCATTGGACCATGGACCATGGACCATGCCATAGTTTTTCGTTTTCGTATTCGTTTTCATTTTCGTTGCATACCCGCAGGCGCCAACTTGTGCATCAAATATCAGAGGGAAAGAGAAAGAGAAAGAGCGGTAAGGACCAAGGCTTGTCTGTCTGTCTGTCTATCTGCTGCTCATTGAGAGAGTAAAATGCGAAACTTTTTAATTGACTTTTTCAATTACACTTTAATTTTGTTGTAAGAAATGTTCGGACTCTGCCCAATTGAAGTTTGTCCGACCGAAAGAGTAAATGCGGGGCCCCATCCACACACTCACAGCTAATCTATCATTGTCCATTGAGCATGTGTGCGTGTGTGTGTGTGTGCCAGAGTTTGCAATTTGCAAAACTTCACAAACACGCACACACACATACACAGGCTTCTCCATCTCTCATCTAAATTTATTTGCAACAAACATTTTTGTGTTGCCAAAGGCAAAAAGGCTAAGTAAAAAGCAGAACATTCCAAAACTAACAACAACAAAAAAAAAAAAAAAAAACCAAGAAAAAACTTAGAAAAGAGCAGCAAAGAAGGAAAAGCAAGAAAAGTGAAAAACTTTTTGCCAGTTCGTCCAACGAACGATGCCATGAAATTAATTTTTAAAAAGTTGTCATAAAATCACCAAAGAAACGTGCTCATGCTCACGTGCACTGAGCAAAAAACCTTATTCCAAAAAATTAGCAAAATACTCAGAGCATTCAATAATTTATCCAGAGACCCCTCCTGCTAACCACATGATATATACTCTGCTGATAGGTTTGCTGGGGCAGTAAAAGGTGCCGCCTAAATTGCAGAAGGGGGAAGGTTTTTTTATGCCAAAGCAAACATGTTACATTTATCTTGCTGGCAGACAAAGAAGCCGAACAAAACACAAAAAAAGCACAAATGAACAAAAAACATAAAACAAAAATGCAAATTTTGGCAAAGATCGAACAAAGGCATACCCTGTTTTAAGCAAAGCAATCAAAATATTTATACTTCTGTAAAAAAAAAAACCAGAAAAGGAAAAACTGTTGTTTTTAAAGTAAAAAATAAAACTTATTAATGTTTGTGTATCAAATAAAAAACTATAATTTTAAAGAATTAAAATACAACTCCACAATAATTTGTATTTTCTAAGACAAAAGCGGAGAATAAAATGCCATTTACTAAACATTTTCTAAAAATTAAGAAACTTTTTTAACAAAATAAAGCTGAGATCGTACAAACTATTGTTTTTAGAATTTCCAAACAATGTATTTGTTATTCAAAGATTATTTAAACAAAGAAAAATAAATTTCCGAAGATAATAAAAAATACTGGAAAAAAGTTAAGAAAAATGAAGTTCACAATTTGTAATTTGGAAGTTAAAAAATAATTTATATGCTCTTGTATTAATCATATATTTTATTTTATGTTTATTCTTGCAAAGTGACAATACTCATAGAAATGTTGTACCGGTTTTTTACTGTGTACTGTTTTTTACAACCATAACCCAATGAATTGCTTGGCCCAACATGCTCGACTCAAGATTCATCAATTGCTGGGAATCTATCACAAAGGCAAACGAATAAAGACAGAGTCAGTGAGAAGAGTAGAGAGAGAGAGAGAGAGACAATAACAAGGAGAGATACTGGCACGAATACGATGAGAACCATAAAACAACAAAAGCCCCAAAATGAATGAGCTTCTGAATGGCAGCAGGTGAAATCGACGGTCAAGTCGTTGCTGCTCCCAAAAATTAATCCCAAATGTACAATTTCGCTCACTTTGGAGCCGCCAGCAAATAATTTCAGTTTCCATCCTTCTCCCCACTCCCCTCGACTTTTGTCTCGTTCTGTCTCTTTCTCTACATAAAAAGAAGAGATTTTAATTGAAATAACGTAATGTTGATGTTGATAAGAAGATTTGCAAAGATTTGTATGGGTTATACCACAGGGAATACCACTAGGAACAATGCATAGGACTCTTACTGTCGTATGTGTGCTTTTTGATAGAGTTAAAAGATTGCTTATTGCCAACGTGTTGTGTCTTTGTGTGTGTGTTTGTGTGTGTGTGGAACTGTGGTTATTCCTTTTCCTTCAATCAATGCAAAATCCTTGTCACAGGAGCAGGGGCTTAGTTTTTCGGTTTTGTCGTTGTTTTACATAAAAAAGAAGAGAACAAATTCATCCATATATGTATATTTGAATATTTTGTGTTAGCTTCTGTATCTGGCGAATGATAAAGGCAACAGCCTGCTTAAGCTCTCATTTACATACATGCATATAGATGAGGATACTCATAAACATAGATTGTCACTTGCTTGGTATCTGCCTTGTACCTATAGATGGATATTTTTGTTGTTTTTTTTTTTTTTTTTGCTCCTTTCCCTATTGTTCTTCACTTCGTTTCGGTTTGTGACATGTCTGACACCACTCAAACGAGGGAGATTTGTCCGCTGTGAAATCTGTGACATGCGATATTTATTATGCAAATATTGGCAATCCTGTTAGCCTGATTGTCTTTCTGCTTCTGATGGATAGCAAGGATAACACGGCTCTCTATTCTATTTCGAGCTGCGATGCTAATCCTTGCATTACATTATAAGTACACCTGGTCGCCATAAATGCCTTTAAGCTGGATATTTTTCAATTAAGTTGCCCTTTCCTTTTTTAAATAATCAACTAAATATTATGGCATAAAAAACCCGAATTGACTTTCATGTTCCACGTACAATGCAAGTTGTCATCTTTGTGGCATATAAAGAATGTGGAATTTCCAATTAGATTGTTGTGTGTTGTTTTTCACTTTTCTTTTGCAGTCTTTCATTTCCAAATATCTGGGAATTAAACTCTTGAAAGCACTCCTGGAACTTAGTGCTCGACGAAGTTTGTTCTTTTGATTATAAGCTTTTCACTCATCATCTTAGCCACACACACTCACTCAGACACACACACACACACACACACAGAGGAAACATTTGAAATTAGCAGCCATTAATTAGCTAGCTCTCGGCTGGATTGATGTTAAGTTGCCTGCATTGTGGATAATTACCGCAACTTGTCAAAGTTTTGAGCAGCAGCAGCAGCATTTCTCTGTACCTCTTGGCATTAATTTAACTCAACTCTCATTTCGCTCTCTCTGTCTCTCACATGCTCTGATAGATCATTTACTGCATCATTACGCATACACCGCATTTCGTCGTCTCCTGTGGGCTAATCCTTTTATATTTTCCTTTTTTTTGTTGTCCTTTTTGATGCTCCATGTCGATGTTGTAGTCGATGTCACGTCGCCCCACAATAATTCGTGTTGTGGCATTCTTCTGGCACGCACTCACTCACTCTTTCCCGCAGACATCGCACACTTTCTCACATCTCGCATCTCACACATCGCACTCATTTCAGGGCCATATACTCTCGTACATCACTGTCTCTGCATTAAATGTGGGCCACCGCGAAGCGGAAACCTGTTCCCGCTGCTTTCTGCTGCTGCTTCTGCTTCTGCTTTCTGCGGTTGTCATTTTTGCCGGCAGCAAAAAATCAGTGTCCTTGCCTTTGGCATGCTGGTGTTTTATTTTCAACCTTCTTCTACTCGCCCTCCTCGCCCTTATCAGCCCCTCATCAGCCCTACTACCATGTGGACCTGCTCTTTTATCCTCACATTCGCCTGGTCATGCCCATTCTTGCCCCAGCGCTAAAATAGTTGTGTTGGCCACTATAATTCCATTATGACGACGTAAAGTAATCTGATTTACGAAACATTTTGTACCCAAAGTGCAATAAAAACCAAGGGCATAATACGGGAAATATGAAGGTAATGGTTAACGTAAAGGCTTCTCTGCGCATATCGGTTAACTAGCTGATAATTCAATCAAATCAATTAGCATTTTCCAGAATTGAAAAACTCCTCTGGTTTATTTAGCAAGCGTTAAAATTAACCTCGCATATTGATCAATTTCCACAGCGTAGGTCGCCAAAATATATATCGATAATGTTATCGAAGTCACCATCGATTAAGTTTCCTATTTTAACTGTGCTTTCAACAGCAGATAAGCAAAAGGTGATTCATCTCTTTATTTGAGTTCTTTAGTAGACTTAACATAATTCCTTAACAGTGTGATTAGCAACTGATAGGGCTCTGTGTACAAAGCTAAGGCTTTTCAGTTAATTTTTCCATTTTCTGCATAATTAATTTTGTTAAGTTAATCTTTGTTCTTTGTTTATTTGCTGCTTAATACATCACATTGACCATTTTCGATAACTTTAGTAGATATATGGCTAATAATCGACACCATTTGTCGATATATCAAAGTGAAAAAATATCGATATGTTTTTTTTAACCAAAATCAAATGAATTCACTACAAAGAAACGATTCAAATGAATAAACTCAGAAAATATGTTGGATTTCTTAACCGAATATTCATAAATACATATTTAAATCTACATTTATTACGATTAGATGGGTATCACCTTGTCGTACCCATCAGCTTGAGCTTTAAGAACTCTTTGACTTGAATTTTGCAGCTCTATTCTGCTGACTCGTTTAGCTTTCATTTTCCTATCTAGCCACTGACATTTCGTAATTTTCATTTTTACGCTTTGTGTGCACACCTCTGCCCTTTGACTTGGCCCCTTGCCTTCCGTCATCTATCCAGCTAAATGTCGCTTTAGCTGTCATCATCAAATTACTTGAAGCTTTTGTGTCTGCGGTTTGTTTTTAATACCATAACATAATTAAATTTTCTCTATTTGAATCCAAAGACAAAAGCCAAACCTAGAGATTGCCTCTATTTCCCTTTTTCTCAATTTCGCTTGACTCTCTCTTCTCTCTCTCTCGTTTGCTCTTTGATAAAGTCAGCTGTGATCTCACATTTGGGTTTTCGCAAATCACGTATACGCCGTGTCGATCGTTGAACAGCAGCCGCATAGCCCCAGTCGTCAGTTGCTGGCCGAACGTCGAGCGGTTAATACCTTCTTTTATTTTGCTCTCTTTCTCTCTATTATTATTTTCTCTTTGAATGGGGCGCAAATGACAAACCAAAACTCGCTGCCACAATGAATGATCGTGAACGGGATGGTTTGATCAGCAGCTTGCACAGTGATGTGCTTGCTTTGAAGGATCTGGTGCGAAATCGTGAAAACGAGCTGGTCAAACTACATAGGGAAATCCATAAGCTAAAGGTGAGAGAATTCACCCCCGAAAACTCATCGAATCGTTCATATCCATTCACATTTATCGCTGTCAGTCGCATCGTTTCGTTTGGTTTGCTTTTTTTTTTTTTTCCTATTTAGTTAATTTGTTCATGGTGGAATGCTTCAGATAAGCAAGAGAGCAAACATTCAATTTGTTCACTCTATATTTATTTCAGAATAATTTCGTATATAGAATAGAATAGAAACAGAGGGGTTTCCATATCAATTGCGTCGCATATCGTTATCTCCATGATATAGTAGGGAGCAGCAGCCCAGATATACAATATGTATATAAAAAGTGTTAGTAGATATATGTTTGTACTTACCTACCCTAGCCTACCCCACTTAACGCCACCTAACAACCACTATGGATGGCCCTGATATCTGTGATATCTAACGCAGTATTAATTCTTCAAAATGAAGCTAGTTCTAGATAGTCACTCGCTAGGCTTGGAGGTTTATTCAAGTGCTCTCTATATATATGTATACATAAGCCTATATAGACTATTACTTATTTTGACTGTGTACTCGAACATCATCGCTAGTGTGTCTGTGTGTGTGTTTGTGTGTGTGTGTTTTTGTGTCTAAATTGTAAAGCATTTTTGCTTTATTGGTCTTAGTGATTAGCACTTCTTGGCGAGATTTTGTAGCGCCGTATTCGAGTTAGATTTATGGAGAGATGCGATGCCATAGGAGTGTGTAGCTAGATAAGATTTGTTGTATTTTTCCCATTATCTAATTAAAGAGCGAATTATGTATTCCAGTTCCAGATTTCAAGAGGCAGGCAAATAACTCAAATCGTTTCAATGAGAATATTTTGTTGCTTCCGATTGTTTATTTATCCATGTATATGTGCGATATATATTTGCTTGATTACCATAACGATTTGAGTTGTTATAACCGTGACCATCTGGGTTTGGTTCAACAAAAAATTCTCGATTTAATTTTGCATGCAATTTCTTCAGCCATATAAAAATCGCCTTAACCTGGATCGAACATAAAATCGATCGTTAAAAAAAAGATTTTTATCTGTTATTATATAGATTAAATCAATATTGTTTCATCTAAATTTTTTTATAATTGAAAAATGTGAATTTTATTTGGATTTATCTGAATCTATATTGAGACAGAGAGAATTTTGTTGGCCGGGGGAAAATATTTCCTTGGAGTTTAATCAATCAATCGTGATGATTTTATCTAAATTTTAGATTTACGAAAAATGTGTTTTCGGTTCTGTCTGTCTGTGGGTGTTAAAAGTATTGTTTTGTAAGATTGTGTAAGAAGATACAAATACTATACAAATTATTTCTTATCTGCGGCTTGCTTTTTGCCGCTAATTGCCGGATCACCTTCAGCAACAACATCGACAACAGCAACAACAACAGTCACAAATAAAAGAGATCTCCGAAAAAGTGTATCCGTGAGTCTCAAATTGTATGTTTGCTTTGTGTAAATAGATAGTTCCGCCCGGCGTAGCACGCGCGCGGCTTGAAAACAAGAAACAGACAAACACAACCAGAAAGAGTTGAACAAAAATGCTAATTTCTATGTAAATAATATTTGGTGGAAACGAGACATACACCAAGAGAGAGGGAGAGAGAGAGAGAGAGTAAGAGAACTATATAGATAAAAGGAACTAAACTGACATTATGGCTTATCTTATTTGCCCTTTATGAATATGAATAGAAGTTGCGGTTTTTTGTTGCTTGTTTTGGGGTCAAAGCGTGCAAGGATTTTTGTTGTGATAAGCATAAGTATACAAATGGCCTTCCCTTGAAGCAAATCAAACTGAAAACATCTGCCAGACAGTAGGACATTGTTCACTTCAGTCTGTTAAAGGTTTAATGGCAAAGTTCATAGACCTCTCTATCGCTCTCTCTCTCCTTCTCTCTATGGAAATCAAATGATCAAGCTTCACTTAAGGAAGGTCACAACATTGTCACCATCATTAACACACACTCACACACACACTCAACTCATCGCGGACAAATTCATGGGAACAGCAGTGGGTCAGTTCTCATGTGATGCTGCTGTCGTTGATTGTTCGCTCAATTGATTAACCAATGCCTTCCAATTATTCCGCCATCAGAGCGTACTTCAGCAGACCACCAATCACTTGAACGTGACACGAAATGAGCAAAAACAACAATCGCAGCAGCAGCAGCAGCAGCAACAACAACAATCGAGTCCACAACGGAATCGGCTATATTCCCTACCCGAACAATGCGGTGACGTGACAACAAGTAGCCAAATAAATCCGCACATTTGCAGCTCTTGCGGCATGGTTATGCCCACGAGTCCAGAATTTGCCCTTGAGGCTTTATCATTGGGGGGATCGGCTCCAAGCCCAAACCCATCACCATCACCTACAGCAACAGCAACACCAAGTCCAACTGCAAACTCAATATCAGGCACACAGTTGCCAGAAGCACGCCCGAAAGCCACCACCAAGAAACAGGGCGTCTCGGCCGAGAGTTGTGTGCAGTCGATACATCAATCCTACAATGTTCCCATACCTAAATACGATAAAGATTTCAGGTGAGCCAAGTAATTTGATTGTCCTTTAGCTTATTTGCTCAAGATTCGGATTTCTCTCTCTCTCTCTTTCAGTGCCAAGCAACAGATCAAAGATGCTATCATGGATAATGATTTCCTCAAGAATATCGATGCCTCTCAAGTGCGTGAACTTGTCGACTCCATGTACTCCAAGTGCATTGCCGCCGGGGAGTTTGTGGTGCGCGAGGGGGAGGCTGGTGCCCACTTGTATGTGTCGGCTGCCGGGGAGTTCGCCGTCATGCAGAATGGCAAGGTTCTGGACAAGATGGGACCCGGCAAGGCCTTTGGCGAACTGGCCATACTCTACAATTGCACTCGCACCGCTTCGATACGTGTCCTCACAAGCAGTGAGGACGCACGCGTTTGGGTCCTGGATCGGCGGGTCTTCCAACAGATTATGATGCGAACGGGTCTGCAGCGTATCGAGAACAGTGTGAACTTCCTCAAGTCAGTGCCCCTGCTGCGTAATCTCAGCGAGGAGCTGCTGGCCAAAATTGCCGATGTTCTGGAGTTGGAATTCTATGCGGCTGGCACGTACATCATACGCCAGGGCACGGCCGGCGACAGTTTCTTCCTCATATCGCAGGGTAATGTGAGGGTCACCCAGAAATTGACCGCCACCTCGCTGGAGGAGACAGAGTTGCGCACTTTGTCGCGGGGCGACTATTTTGGTGAGCAAGCTCTGATCAATGAGGATCGAAGGACAGCAAACATTATAGCTCTTCCGCCGGGTGTGGAGTGCCTCACCCTCGACCGCGATTCGTTCAAGCGCCTGATTGGCGATCTGTGTGAATTGAAGGAGAAGGACTACGGCGATGAGAATCGCATTCTGGCCATGAAACAAGCCGCAGAGAATCAAGAGATATTCGGTTCGCAGGCTCAGCAACAGCAGGAATATCCGGATTTGAAGTTAACCGACCTGGAAGTGGTCAGCACCCTTGGCATCGGTGGCTTCGGTCGCGTGGAGCTGGTCAAGGCCTATCACAATGATCGTGTGGACACATTTGCTCTCAAGTGCCTGAAGAAACGTCACATTGTCGATACGAAACAGGAGGAGCATATATTTAGTGAGCGCACTATTATGCTTAGTTCCAAGTCACCGTTCATTTGTCGCCTCTACCGCACTTTCCGGGATGAGAAGTACGTCTACATGCTGCTGGAAGCCTGCATGGGCGGCGAGATTTGGACCATGCTGAGAGATCGCGGCTCCTTTGAAGATAATGCGGCACAATTCATCATTGGCTGTGTCCTGCAGGCCTTCGAATATCTGCATTCCCATGGCATTATCTATCGTGATCTCAAACCGGAGAACCTGATGCTGGATGAGCGAGGCTATGTGAAGCTAGTTGACTTTGGTTTCGCCAAGTATATAGGCACAAGCTCCAAAACTTGGACATTTTGTGGTACTCCGGAATACGTGGCTCCCGAGATCATCTTGAATAAGGGTCACGATCGAGCTGTGGACTATTGGGCTCTCGGCATCCTCATACATGAGTTGCTAAACGGAACGTAAGTTCATTTTTTAGAGACGATGGGAAGTTTATCTCGAGCTATTTCTCTCTCTCCCTCGCAGACCTCCATTTAGTGCTCCAGATCCTATGCAAACCTACAATCTCATTCTGAAAGGCATTGATATGATAAGTTTCCCCAAACAAATGTCACGATGGGCTGTACAATTGATAAAACGTTTGTGTCGCGATGTCCCCTCCGAGCGTTTGGGCTATCAGACGGGTGGTATTCAGGACATTAAGAAGCACAAGTGAGTCGGGGAAAACCGAATTATCCAAAGCTACAAACTCTAATGCACTTAATGTCCTTTTAGATGGTTTCTGGGTTTCGATTGGGATGGCCTAACCAGTCAGCTCCTGATTCCGCCGTTCATTCGTCCCATTGCCCATTCGACGGATGTGCGTTACTTCGATCGTTTTCCCTGTGATCCAACCGAACCGCCCGATGAACTTTCTGGCTGGGATGCCGAATTCTAGCCATACACGTGTACATTTTGCTTTATTAGAAATTTAGTAGTTCAATGAAATGTGAAGTGTTGTGTGGTTTGTTTGTTTTTCAGTCCATAACAACGTGTGTCTCGTGTACGCTAGTGCTCGCTGCCAGCAGTTGGCACATGTTCATGCAACGCACCGACAATTGGTTATAGATTACATCACATCCAGTGGTTGGCTTTGCCATCAACTTGAGGCCACTGGGCATGTCCAGCAAGAGGTCCCGGAATTGTAGCCTTGGCTCCCTCCTCGAGGCCATGCGACAACGCCGACAGTCGCAATTGGCCTCGCGATGCTCATAGAATGCATAACGAGCTCGACACGCTCCTCCCATTACGGCTGGATCGACCCCAAAGTGCGCATAGACGGGAGCATTGAATACATCGGCAACCACCTGAAGCAGACTTTTGTTGTGCGAGCCTTCACCGAGTACAATGATTCGGGTATTTCGATCAAAGGGATAGTACATCTCCTTGATCATTGCCCGATGATGCATCATTTGTCCTTCGATGACTGCGCGAGCCTCGATCTCGGGTCGATCGAATTCATCGCATCCGTGTATCGCCTCCTGGGACATGGGATCCATTTTGCCATCCCAACGCAGCGTCCCATTGGCTGGTGGCACGGTTTCCTTTACAACAAAATGCAGAGCCACATTACCATCATTGCCCATGGGAGTTCGGTTCAGCATTTCGTTGAAGGTGCTCCAAGAACCCTGTGCCACCTGCTGACAGATGGCGTCGCGAACCTGCGAGCCATTGCGAAAGCAAAGTAAGCCGAAATACTCATTCGGATTAATGGGATCGCACAGCAAGTGACCCTCATCCTGCCTGGGTTGTTCCCCCAAATGCACTAAGAGCTTGTCGATGGTTCCCAGCGAGAGAATCACATCGGTTTCCTTCTTGAAATGGTAGCCCGGCCACCATTGAAGCGGTGTCAGTTATCGTGGAGAGGACCATGCAATCGGGTCTGAAGTTCCAACGCTTCACATAGTAATCAGCTACTCGACCCTGCAAGCGATTCGAGGCGATCGGTTTCATTAGACGTTGCGCCAGTCTGGGAGCACAGACATTGAGACACTTCTCCGACCAAGTCTTACTGCGAATATCCAGCAGACTCGTTCCACAGGCATCGGTAAACTCAATAGAGGCCATCGATCCAATGAGTAGCGAGGACAGAAAACTTGTTACCAGCGAAATTCGAACCGTCCGCTCGTAGGGTTCGAGGCACTTTTCGTATACCTTACGTATTTGTGGTCCCACAAAACTTGGATAAGCCTTCGATCCTGTTATACTTCTCATTTCCACCTGTCCACCCAGATCCTTCTCCATGGAAAAGCACTGCCGCCCCGCTGAATTGTCAGCCCCCAGAGGAGTTGGTATCAGCTCGAAGCACGCATCCGTTAGCTGTTCATGTAAACGAAAGATGGGATTAATGCCGCACAAGCGCCGAAAACCCAAGTCCGACCAAAAGACAGAGCCATGCTGTTGCGCTGATCCACCGATTGAGGCTATCGAATTCAGATCGGCACCCTGGGCCCTCAGACAATTTAGTAATATGTCCAAAGCCTTTATCCACATCACTGGATTGGCAAAGATCTCATCGCTTGACGACCCACGAATGACACCATGTTGTGTGTGATATTCAGGCAAATCGTCATCAAAGTTAACTTGAGCTGAGAACTTCACTTGCATTTTTGCATCCACCATGACAGCGGAGAAATATTGTTCGCCCAAATGAAGGCCCAGATAGCAATTGCCACTGTAGTCTGGTCTGCGTCTATGGCACATTCCATTGATGAATAATCTGATCTAGAATAAATTTCAATTTATCGTAAACTTTTCTCGAAATACATGGAACGAAATCTGTCAAGAATAACAAGGCAAACGTTCATACGTACATTTCGAGAATTGGCAATACTTAAATCTGGCAACGCCAAATCTCGCTCAAAAAGGGCCTCGCGTCGCTTGGAGTAAGGAAATGCTTAAAAACATCGACAGTGATGCTTTAAAAGACGTTTTTAATCGCGACAGGTGATGAACCGTGTGGGTGTTCCAAGATGAGCCAAATCCAACTGTTGAAGTAGTAGCACTTCGAAGCAAATGGTCGCCTGTTTCTTCGGGAGAATGGGCAACGTACTACAACTGTCAATTCTCAGTGGTACACGACCATTTGTTTGCCGAAAGGTCTTCTCCATCATGACAATGCGAGCTCTTCAACGTCTCGGCAAACAGGAGAATTTTTAAGGATTCGAATTGATGACTCATCCGCCCTGACTTGGCAATGGCTTCCAAATGACTTCTTTTTCTTCGCTTACATCAAAAAAAAACTTCGTTTGAAGAGTTGAAAAAACATGTGTTGAAGGTATCTCAAGAGGAATGGAAAAACTGCTATGACCAACGATTCGGACGAATGCAAAATTGGGGAATATTTTGAAGAGACAACAAGGATATTTTCATTTAAAAATTGCTGGTCTTATTTACTATTCCCGAATTATATATTTTATTAAAAGTAAACTAAAGTTAATGTCTAGATCTAGCTTGGTGGTCCTTGAGCTTTCGAGCGATGCTCTAAATATTCTCTATGTTGTTGTCGTCGTAGGATTATTCTGAGAGCGTCTTTGTTCAGTGATTTTGAATTGCAGCAAGACCACTAAATATGTGGCCATAAACGATATATTCGTGGTAATCAATTCCCGATTGATATTGGCATAACCATCCAAATTCATAATTGGCGGATTCTTGTTAATGGCCACCAGAAGCATTTCCACCTCTTTCTGGGTGGCCGCATCGACGGCAGTCAAATTGATATTCAGCAGCTTGGTTTGAAAGTCCAGGCCCACTTTCCGCGAGGCATAGTGCGCCTCATTGCAAATGATGTAGAGCAATCCCATGCAGTAGAAGACGATGACGAAGAGTCCCACCTCCTTGTAGGTGGCACCGTGATCGATAATTTCACTGATGCTGCCGTAGGTGGCTATAATGGTGGTGAAGAATATCACAAGGCAATACATGCCATACATATTCGAATAGGCTCGTCCCAGCTGCTGCATCATGTGGCTCAGATCCACCCAGAGATGGCGATATTCGGTTAATTTCTGGGCGGGTTTCTCGCCACGTATGGTCGCCTGCAGGGCATCGGACAGGGCATGACTGGCCGTGCCAAAGGCATTGCAATTGATGTACCACAAACTGCAGAAGCAGTTCAACATGGCTATAATGGGATAGTAGGCAAAGGTATACCACAGACGAAAATCCGGCTGAAGAAAATACTGCGACAAGTTGATCCCGATGCTCAAAAGCCACGAGAAGACGCAGAGAGCCCAGGTCAATGGATAGAGATTGGGAAACACAATCGGAGAGCCAGTGGTCTTGAAGAATTTATACTGATAGTTGGTCCACATGTTCTTGAAGATGGCCACCTGGGGACCATGACGCCAACTGGCCACGGGCAACAGGAAATTGGTGAAGAGCAACGAAATGAATATCACATTGTAGATGGCCTCATCGAAGCGTTTATCCGGACTTGTGACGAATTTCTTGACGCGTTCTCTCAGCACCAATACCACAATTGTCGTCTGGCAACTATAGATGAAGATGGCCCACATCACTTGACGCGATCTCCATGAGTAACCGGTGCGGGGTAAATTTTTCACTGGCGGATTACGATGAATGGGCATCACTCCCATTATTTGGAATAGAACTAATAGACTTTTCGTCGTCTGATAGAACGAATCGTGCCTATCCAATTCGAGGGGATCGTCCACGGTTTCCGGTTTACGCAAATACATGTCATCCATGGCGTTGGTGTCGCCGCGTGCCATCAATTTCATTTTCTCACGTAAACGCATCTCATCCTCGAGAAATTGTCTCTGATTGGGATTGAGCATGGGTGCCACCTTTGAGGTTGCTCCCGGTGGGGACATGCCCCGACTGACGGCCCAGAATGACATGACGATGCAGATGGTCGGGAAACGGTCAAACAAGGAAAAACGGCAGCGGCGGCGGCGGCGTCGGCACAAAGAAACGTTACGGAAAACGTCGAACGGTCCCTTTTATAGTTATCCATCGTCTCTGCTATTGACTTTTGATTGAAAAGCAAACAAAAGACCCAAAAGCGAACCGCCCCAGAGGCGGGACTCAACCATTAAATATGCCCAAGACCAAGGTTTTCCACTTGCCTGCGAGTTTTGTGTTGTGGTCATTTGTGCTGGAACAGGACACCCATTTCTGTTTCTTTTTCTTTTCTTCTTCCTTTTTCTGCTGACAACGATGAACGGGTACGGGTGTGTATGTGTGTGTGTGTGTACATAAAATGCGCTTAATTTGCCGGAAATGAAAGTTTAACGATGTGTAAATGCTTACGAATGCCGATAGAGGGCTCGGCACTAATGACCAATAAAAATGTGGCACCATTGGGTCAGTTGGTAGGCCATCATAGTCATCGCTGGACATGGGACATGGGACATTCAACATTCCTTGTCTGACTTTTGATCTATTTCTGCTTCGAATATTAAAGGCAAAAGTCAATGGATGCTTTAGGCATCCATCCTGTAAAAGCTGACCAAATCTAATGGCTCTCAACCCAAAGCGAATTAAAATGTTTCCTAATGCCTTGAGGGACAAGTTTTGACATTTACTTCGTTTCAGAGCGCTGGACAAAAACAAAATAATTAACTTTAAAAAAAGCATGCCTATAATTGGTTGAAATTTAAATATTTTCGGAATAAGCGTATGCATTTTTATAGCCTTGGGTTTATTTATAAATAACTCGATTATATATCACCCAAAGGAACGATCGGTGGAGAGTAGAGTTAAAAGGAAGCTTACCATTGGAA
Source organism: Drosophila sp. 14030-0761.01 (assembly GCA_018150735.1). NCBI lineage: Eukaryota > Metazoa > Arthropoda > Insecta > Diptera > Drosophilidae > Drosophila > Drosophila sp. 14030-0761.01. Next base: position 465,922 of record JAECWO010000027.1, on the reverse strand, counting down.
CGATTTTCCACAAATTTCTTATTTCATGATTGTAATAAATTATGCCAGGATCGGACGACTAGGACATATTTTATCCTGCAAAAAAGGAAAGAAAAATTCGTTGTAAAATATACAAAATAAAGAAAAATAGAATCCTCAACTTCGCGAGCCTGTAACTGAATTTGTTTTTAGAAGGGTCTCGAAATGTTATATCCCTGAACCAATCAATTAGCAATCGGGAAAGCTTACAGCCTTGTAGCTATAGCTTTAACTTTTGTTCCTTTGCACATTTTACATTGCATCCGAACAGAATGCAGACCAATTTGTATACCCTTGCAAATTCTTGTGTTACTCAACTTGTGTTACTCAATCCCTAAATAAGTAGAGTTGGCTAAATGTAAAGACCTTTGTGTATCTATACGCCATAGTATGTATGTACATACGTAGGTATGCAGCTTGCAACTTCTTCATGTGTTTGTATGGCAGCTATATAATATAAGTAGTCATCCGATTTGGATGAAATTTAGCAGGATTATAATTTATTATGTATAAATGTCGCATAAGGTTAAAGTTTGCTACGATAAAATTTTAGATTATTCCAACCGTGATGATTTTTATTAGCAAACTTCAGCGCACCTATCGGCCAATTCTATGCTGGTGGCTTTTTCAAGGCTCTTTCTTGACTCGTTTTCATCCGAAAACTGCGGTGTTAGGTAAATTTTTTCCAAGTTACTGGATCGAAGTTGGCGTCTCTTGGGCTTCATCCAAAAACTGCGGTGTTAGGTATATTTTATCCGAGTTACTAGGTCGAAGTTGGCTCCTCTTGGTCTTTAAGAAATAAATAACAGCTCATACGAAAGAATAGACAGACGGCCACGTTGTAATAGACTCCGCTAATCATGTTGATTGAGAATCAATAGTAAAACTAAAATAAACTAAACTAAATAACTAAATAAAACTAATATATAAAATAAAAGATCGCTTTTACAATTTACTTCTCCATTCTCCACTAGTAGCAATGGTTTAACCATTTAGTTATCTGATTTGAGCGCATTTGAATTTTATTTATTTGAAGGATTATAGATGCTCCTGAAAAGATTATTGATCCCGAATCCCTAGACACATATAAATAAGCAATAGACAGAGAATATATTTAGTGAGCACAGTCTCTAAAAACTACTGCGTGCAGTCTATTCGCTGCAAACTCTCATCAATTTATGGGCAACATTTTGAAAAGTGTTTAAATCGAGCTTTCTTTGTCTTGTTTGGTTTTTCTGTTGCCTTTTTTTGTTGGCATTTGTTTTTCTCCTTTTTGCCTTTTTGTTTTTGGCCCGAAACGACCCGGCCAACTGTTGCGAGTTGGCCTCCTCAAGTTTAGTTTTTCACATTGCACATAGTTTTTTGGGAAACTTTTCTCTCTTTGTCTTTTAATGCGAAAACTTTGAAGACAAACGACAAGCGAGAAGTGCATAAATAAAGTGTTTAGCTTGTTCACTGTGCGACATAATTGGAAAAGAGGAAGTGGAACTGAAGTGGAAGGGCAAGGCAATGCATGGAAGGAAGGAAGGACGGCAAGAAGGATGTGTAGATTTAAAAAGATGAATCCTTAAAGTTCCTCTATTTCTCTTATTCACTCTATATAGTGGTGGCTATGTGTGTGTGTGTGTGTGTGTGTGTGTGTGTGTGAGTGTGTCAGTGTATTCTTTTGTACGTGCCTGCCTGTCAGTTGACATGGCCGCCAGCTGTCAACTGCTCGACTAAACAAAAAGTGATGGTTTTTGAAGAGGGGGAGTGGAGAGTGGGTGTGGGGGGGAAGGTGTCCTTGGAGAACAAGTTACACATTTCGATTTCCGTCAGCCACATACATTTTACAGTATTTCTTTTAATACACTTTCCCAATTGTTGGGTAAATACGTTCTTACCAGAAGTTTCAAATGTATAGTTATTTTTCTTTTGTTTTTCTTTAAATAAATAAGCTTTAAACAAAGTTTTCTCCCAGTTGAGTATAGAATATAGCTTTCTTCTGGCATCAGTTAAACACAAAATATGTAGAATTGACTCTAATTCAGTTTAATCCATCCATATATAGTAAATATGCAAAAAAAAATATGAAAAAAATTCAAGCAAAATCAGATAACAGAAAATACATTTGTTAATATTTTGAGATATTCATTCGTTATATATATAGGTAAAAAAAGTGTATAGAAACTATCATACAGTTATCCCGCTCCTATCCTGCACAAAGGAAACTTTTTATTCAAAGCTAAAAATAGATTTCATTTTTTTCCCTTTTCTGGATTAGCTTTTTTCCTGTATTATAAGAGAGAACTGCATTTTAAGATGAAGTAGAAGCCTCTGTTGTGGAGCTGCTGGTGGAGCTGCTCCCGCTGGTGGCGATGCTGCTGCTGCTGCTGGCTTCCGTTGTTGCTGTAGTTTCATTGGATGGCAAGGTGGCGTTTGGTGGTGGACCCCAGCCATTTTGTTGGCCACCCTGTTGCTGACCACCCTGTTGCTGACCACCCTGTTGCTGACCACCCTGTTGCTGACCACCCTGTTGCTGACCACCCTGTTGCTGACCACCCTGTTGCTGTCCTCCCTGCTGCTGTTGCTGTTGTCCTCCTTGACATCCAGAACCCTGCTGAGCAGCAACCACAGCTAGCAAGGCGAAAAGAGCAATCAAAGTGAAGGAACGCATTTTCAAAGAACTTTTTTTGTTTTTCGGTAGCAATTTCCAACTGACTTTCTTACTCTAACGGCCAAGGCCTTTTTATACCAGCAAACCTCTGCTGGCTATGACGTCACACGACTTACATATATAACTTGCTAGAAACAGAACCCTCAAATTATCGTCACTCCAGTGTTCTGTGTTTTGTTTGGTGTTTTGGCTGGTAAGTCCGAAAACCACACAACAGATTCGTCATTGACTCTTTGTTTCCGATTGTTTCTGTGTGTTTGCGTCATAAAACATCTGTTACTTGGCTTGTCAAATTGTTGCGTTTGTTGCGGTTTGTTTGTTTAACAAAAAAAAAAAAAAAAACACAAAAAAGGGAAAACAATAATAAAAGTTATCTCATGAAAATTTGTTTGCTTTCAGTTTAGGGAAATGTAATTTACCCACTGTAATTTTAAATTTATTTGTCGTAAGTATTTCAAATTATGAACACATTTTTCTTCGAATTTATATTGGAATAAATACTCACTATGTATTATACTATAGATATACCATAAAAAAGGTGTATAAATAAACAGAACAGAATGTGTTAAAGTTCAATCAATCTATAAATTGTTAAATATGTAACATTTATGTACACACTATAGATGCTTAAAAAAATAACTTTTAAATTATTATATTTTTTTCACACTGTTTTTCTTCTACAGGGACGGATCCAGGGGGTCTGGACCACCCCTGAATATAGTAAGATAATTATTTTGGTTATAAAAGTAGATAATTCTCTTTAAATTTTGTTTTTATTCTGTTTAACTTATTGGTTTAATAATAAGTAGTGGGGGTTAGGTTAGCCCGGATCTTTGTTTAGTATTTTAATTTTATCTCCAATTCTCTTATTTAGGACAGGACAACAAGACCATATAAAATAGTTTGGCATATGACTAAATTATGGCCTTAACAATATGAAATATTTCGATTTGCCATTAGTGTCCCCCACCTCATTGTCTATGCATCCCCAATGGATGGGGATGGAATTAATGAAGTTCTTATTTGCAAATGCAAACATATAAATTTCATAATTTAATTTTGCGCAATTTTTTTTTTATTTGTTGCTTTTGTGTTTTGGTTTTTTGTGTAGATGTGTGAATGTAAATTGAAAATTTCTCTGAACTGCAACACTTGCAGTGCTTTCAGCATAAAATGCAATTAAATATTAATCATGGTAGCCCGAGACCAACAATTACTACAACAATTAAGGTACTAGTACAACATACTAACCAGCCAGCATATGTTGGTTTTACGCCGCACACAAACCTATCGACAAATTAGCAAATTGCACATAAATTGACTAATTAGTACTAAAAGCAGGAGATGTGGACACAATGTTTGCATTTGCCCGGTTATGATTATCTTTCTCCCCTCCCGCCCATCTCTCCCCCACCCTCTTTGTTGGCAAAGAATTTTCCGAAACTAATTTCTGATTTATTGATTTTTAATGAGTGAGTTTCTCTGCACAAAATGCAATTGCAATTAACCAAAAAGAAAAACCATGAACCGAAAGCAATAATCCATGCTTGGATGCTTTCCACTACAAAGCTTAGCTCCAGAGCGAGCCAGAGAGAGAGAGAGAGAGAGAGAGAGAGAAAAAGCAGAGAGCAGGCGAAGTAGATCTTCAAAATTTAATTAAAAACGCTTTGCATATTTTCTCCAACAATTGATTTTTCTCTCATATTTTTTTCCCCCCAATAGCAGCTGGTATTGTACTATATAAGCTTCCCATTGAAAGAGGAATTTGTATAGACACACATAGAGAGGGAAACGGAAGCCGATTGATAGAAGGGCTGAGAGAGAGAGAGAGGGGAGATTCAATTATTACCATGACACTTTTGTTCATTCCATCGAGCATTGACAGTTTAATCAGCCGACCATTTTGTTGATAAGGAGCAGCAGCAGCAGCATCCAAGTGTAATGCCTTAGTCTTAATTCTCTTTCATTCGTTTGTCACACTCCATAATGGGAAAGTCCACAAATTGTGCCAGCGTTGTGCATCAATTAGTAAAGCAAACGCACCCACTCAGCCATCCAAAAGAGCCTTTGGGCTACTCCTACATATACTAGAACTACTGCAACTGCAGTTTTATTATGGTTATTTGGGTCCTTTTTCTCGCTAGTTTCGCTCGGTCGCTCCGTCGCTCGGTCGCTCGGTCGCTTGTGCGTTTATAAGTTTGTTTTTTTTTTTTTTTTATCTCTATGCAAACAGTTGACGAAGTGAAGTGACACCATTTTTACGAGTATTGTGCTTGCCCTCTTCGTATAGTTTCGTTAGTTTTTATCGCTATGCAAATACGCACAAGTATTAAAGGATTTTTAGACTTTCGACTAACGTTTAACTTTTAGTTTTCGTTTTCGTTTTCATTTTCATTTCCATCATAAGTTTCTGGAGAAGCTGAGCAAAGTTGAAACAACCTCGGGCACTCTAAATGCTTTGCCACACCTACCCACGACACCGCCTACCACTCGAATTCTCAACTTGTAATACCTTGTTTAACCTTGTTTTCCCTTCTTCTCCTCTTCTCCTCTTCTCCTCTTTACTATTTTTTTTTGCCGTGAAAAATTATTTTCACACGAAGCGTTTTTAGAATATTCTTTGCCGCGAGGCCTCCTAGAAATGTAGTGTTAGGTAAATATGGCAACATTTGCCGCCATCACCTCCGTTTCTGGTGGGTTCATGGAACGTCTGAGGACTTGAAGCGGCGGCTTGTGCGCATTTTGCGTTTTAGCTTTCTGCTTAATCGTGAAAAAAGAAGAATTCCAACATAAATGCAATATTTATGATTTTCTCTCTCTCCCTCTCTCCCCCATCTTCATCGTATTTTCCTTCAATTTTCAATCGAGTTGAAAATTTCATTTAATGCATTTTTATTTTCTATCAAGAAAAAAAATCCTCTCACTTCCTGCTGAGTATGCTGAAATTGTTTGGGGGGAGGGGAGGGACGATGGGAGGTACAACTAATTTTTTTCATAGCAGGGTAATGTGATTTTCACACAGCTTTTTGCAGCATCTTCGCTTCAGCCAGATTACATTTTGTGTGTATTTGTGTTGAAGTTGTTTCATTTTTCAGCAAAACTCAGACATGTGTGTGGATGGTGTCTGCCCGTTTGGTTGGTTGCCTGGTTGGTTGGTTGGATGCCTGGCTGGTTGGTTGGTTGGTTTATGTGTTTCACTAACCAATTTGCGCTCTCTGCGCTCGACGTGATTTACAGTTCCCCAGCGAGCTGTTTCTTATAGAGATGCTGGCTTTAAGCGTCTGCATTGCACTGCCAGAGCCCAGCCAAGCCAAGCCAAGCCCAGCCAGTGCATGCAAATCAATTGATCATTTTACTGCACTGGACCATGCTACCCATTACCCACTACCCACACTGGCACACTGACACACTGAGAGAAATGACTTGGTTAAGTTCCTGGTTCCTGCCTTTAAGATGACAATTTGTCACAAATTTTGAGGCATTAGATTGACTATTAGTTTTCTTTTTGGAGTCAACGCATATATTTCCACCATAAAATGCAGTTTTCTCTCTCTGTGACGATGACGGTTCGTTGCACAGCGAGTGACGTCTGCTCGCTGGCTGCAATTTCGTGTGCAAAGAGCAATCCTCTGGCTGCATGCTGCACTTCGTTTTTCAGTCTTTCATAACTGCAACAACTCAACAGCTGCCGTTTGTCACAAATTTAGTGGAGAAACTGTTTTAGTGGCTGCCACAGCCGCTGCCTGCCGCTGCTGTTGCAAATGGCGTGCAGTTTGTAAAACAAGAAAGTCTCTTGTGTCTTTTATTCCCTTTCTTCTTGTCCACTCCTCGCGCTCTCTCTCCCTCTCTCTCTCGCTCGCTCTCTCCTCTTGTGCTTGGGGATTTGCGCTTAAGTGGTTTAACATAAAAAAGTGTTGCATACTTTTCCGTCTGTAAACGATTGCTCAGAGGGGTAGAGAGTGAGAGAGCGAGAGAGAGGGAGATCCCTTATAATAAATTAACTAGGCTAAGGAATACATCATAAATCATCTTCGGGACTTGTAACTTTTTGGGGTAAATCGTCTAATTATCGTCTTGACGGGCTGACCAAAAACGAGAAGGGAAAAAGAGAAAAAATGACGAGATGACGAACTTTTACTCGCTCACTCAAAGCTAATCAGCGAAAAAAAGGAGCCTCTAGAAATATGAAGCCATGCGAAAATGAGAAATATTCCATCTTTTTCTTCCTGCCTTCCTTCCTTCCTTTGGGTTTGGGTTTGTGTTTTGGGGGGCATAGAAATGGTTTTGTCGGCCTGGAACAACAACAACAACAAAGCGATTATCTCATGTCCTTGGCTGTCAATGACTGGTCGTCGTCGACGTCGTCATGACTGGGCGGAATGGAGGCGTGCCAGCAGCTCAATTATTTTTGCTTATTTATTTGACGAGACCGAGTCGAGCCGTCGCTTTTTGTTTGTGCCAAATTAAAGCCCATTGAAATTGTAACGAAAATCTGTTTAAAGCTTGACAACGAAAATGTTATTTTTCTTTCTTTCTTTTTTTTGGTTTTTTTTGGTGGGTGGAGGGGGTGGGTGGTCTTTTTAATTGAATTTCTCATTTTGCGACATAGCGGAGGCAAATTCAATTTGTCGCTAAATGAACAAAATACGATTAAATATTTCTCAGTAGACAACAAATTTCACTTTCCTCCATCATCATTTTGGGGCTCCATCTGCCATGCAATGCATATTAAAGTTGAAGCCTATTATAAGCGACTGTGTGTGGGTCCAATAAGATCTACTTTGTCTGTGTGTGTGTGTGTGTGTGTGTGTGTGTGGTGTGTGTGGGTGTGTGTGGGAGGGTGAGTGCAAAGACATGACCAACATGACCAAAAGCTTGCGGCATGTGTAACATATGCCCTCTGACCCCATCATAGACACAAGACTTGGAACTTGGCCTAAATCAATAGTAATGTTGTACCAACAACCGCAGCATCCGCACTTGGGCTTTTATTATTGTCCTTCCTCGTCCAGGCGAACCATCATTTAAGAAGTCAACAAATGAGAAAAACAATCTGAACACGAAAAAGTTCTAGCCAAGTGACGAAGATGAAATGCCCTTAAACAAAACTCTTTCAGATGGTCAAAAGGAAAACGGAAAGAAAAATGAAAAAAGTGCTAAGAAATTAAGAAAGAGATTTGATATATGAAACTCTATTTTAGGATTTTATACAATTCCCTAAATTTAAAAAAACATTTATAGAATATTTCTCCCTCTTAAGTTAGTTGGAGCGTTCTGGAGGCTCCATTTAAAGTGCAAAGCGATTTTAATAAAGTCTTTAATTATATTTTTAATTACTTTGCTTGGGTGGGAACATTTCTACTTGGCTTGGGTTAGGGTATAAACTAATTCCCAGCAGACAAATGATTTGCATCCATGCTGCCATGAGGAATGACCGAAACGAACTAAACAAGAACTCAGACAGCAACAACAAGTTGTTGTTCTTAACTTTTTTCCCCCACCCCCCTCACCCAACCCCACTCTCTTTGCCTTTTTATATGAAATTGACGCAAAAGGACAATGACGACAAGAAACTCGACAATCCGAAAGTTAAGGGCAGCAGCAGCAGCAGCAGCTGCGGTCGGACAGGTCAGAAGAGCAGGGCCAAGCCAAGCCAGGTCGGGGAGTCAAAAGAGTTAATAAAAAGTTGCCCCATTGCTGCCTCATTGTCGTCTTGTAAGTTGGCTTGTTCTTCTTGCTGTCGTTCTTGTTGTTTTATGGCAATTTCAGCGGTTGCAATGTCAGCATTTCTATCGCTTCAGCTGCTTTTGCTTTTGCTTTGCCTTGCTTTTGGTTTTTCCAGTGTTTTTTTCTTCTTTGGGGTTCTTGTATCTTGCGGCATTTCAGTGTGTGTGTGTGTGTGTGTGTGTGCGAGTTTTTTATTTGCATACAATTTGCCAGTTTATGGTCGTCAAGAGCTCTTGTTCGCGCACTGGTTTTGCTTTTTGTGGCCCGCATCAAATATTGTATACATGTTATTTGTATTTATTGATTTCCAAGTGAAAACATTATTGAGGTCGGCCCAAGCTGCGTTTCGTTTCGTTTCGTATCAGGCCAAAGCAAATTTGTGTTCAAAATGTCGACAAACAACAAAAGGACTTCATTATTATTGGCTGCATTGTTGGTGCGAGAGAGGGAGATAGGTAGATAGATGTGGTGTGCGCGTGTGTGTGTGTGTGTGTGCCGCCTCATCGTGACCTGGGCAAACTGATTAAATTGAATTTCATATGCAAAAGGTGAAACTCAATCAAGAAAACATAAAGGCAACTGGAGAAACGCTTCAACATCCTCTCATCTCCATCTCCATCTCCTTCATATTTACATTTGGATTAACCAAAGCCGGCTGGTAAGGCACATTGTGGCTTTTAGGGGGCACTGATATGCCTACCTTTCTGCTGTTAACATATCAAACCCATCATACACACACACTCACACACACACACATACACACCTACTCCATCATAACCTTTGTGGTTAAAATTAATAGCAAAATGGAAATTAAAAGCCATCTGGTCAGAAAAGGGAAATTGTAAATTGTGTAAATGCCGGAAAAAGCCAAGAGAAAAATCATAATAATGATCATGATCATGATGATGAAGTTGATGATGATGATGTCCGATGGTGGAAATGTCGATAGGGATAACGATTATGGTCATTGGAAAGATTGATTCACATTCAAATGATGCCAACAGATGAGCGATAAAATGCTTTTATATGATTTATATTTGATGTTTAAAGTTATCTTTAAATGCAACACTGAGTTTTGTGAGATTGAATTTTATTTGTTACCTAAAGCCGCCATGGAGAGTATCGCTAGATTGTTAGCCAGCTTAAGAATGTTCGCTTCACTAAAGCTAATACTCCTCTCGTTTGTTCTGACTAGAGATTACGGCGGAAATTGAGGGTCTTCTATCCCTTGATTTAAAGGGAACTCGTTTTAAACGAATTAAATTTTACATGGTTTGCAATTTTCAAAATTTTTGTTTATTTATTTGGTATTTATTTCACAATGAGATATTTTTTAACTGCGGACTGGACTGGATTTCGAATAATTTCCTATTTATTTGGTATTTATCATAGGTTTAAACAGGTATTACCAGGGGAGGGCAGCTGCCCCCTTTAGAGCATTGGAATAGAAGGATTTTTGTTGAAATCTAAATGTATTAAAAGGACCTTCGTAATTATTTTAAAGTCCAGAAAGTTTCTCCTAGTTTTTGAGATATGAATCATATGAATTTATTTATAATTTGTAATTTTGGGTTTTTCGCCTAGTTAAATGAATAATTAAGTTTAGTTTTGTTATGCTTTTTTTTACTATTTAAACTTTTGTACTAATTAACTAAAATTTTCGATATTTTGATGAAATTTAGAATGTTACACGTTTTCTTATCTATTTCGACTTACACGGATGTCTCAGGACACCTTTCTATCTAGCATGTGAATCAAGGGGTTGGTGTATTTTGAAGTGAACCTTATCTCAAGAATATTTAAAACAACATTTTTGCCATTGAATGTTGTCCTAGAGTTTGACTAATAATTTTGTTTTAACGTCTACTTAAAAGTAATAACCTTTGGCTGTCTCTTATTCAGTTTTATGTTCAAAAGCGCGCATAGGTGATAATTTCATTTACCCTCAGCAGCAGCGACTCGAATAAAATCAAAGTACACACACACACACCCAACACACACACACCAACGTACACTATAAACCTGAGTCCTTCTCTCATATTGAGCTAATAAAATTTTAATGAAATTACGAGTGCGACCCTCCACAGCGACCCTTCTCATAATAATCACGCCCAAAAATGTGTGTAGACCTGACAGAGAGAAGAACAAATATTTTTATGCCGCCTACGTGGCGAAATTCCACCAGCAGCAGCCCAAGAAGCAACTGAAGTGAACCATAAAAGGAGCTATTAGCTGGCATATATATTTTTTTTTCATTCCATTGTTGAGCCTACCCCAAAAACTGTCTAACAGCATTTGGCCTCCCCAACTGTGCGCATTCCCGGTGCCTTCATAGCCCATTCGCGGTGTTGGGAACACGCACGCACATTTTCGTGGCGGAGGAACGAGTTAACTTTTGGGTATTCGAGCGAACGCAAGTGAGTTAGTGTGTATGCATTAATGATGCATTTCTGCATTCTTAAAAACTTTTCACATCGCTTAATTAGAGGTGAACTGAGGTAAACTTGGGGGGATGGGGGTGTGTTTGCAATTGTCAACTGACTTTATGTCTTGCATAATTACAAAGAGACACACAAGTTTTGATTAAAAGTTCAACTTAAGCAAATATGGTGACTCTTAAGTCTCTTAGAGATGAGCTAGGATATTTAGGATGGAGGATTTTCCATAATAAGCAACGGTATTTATTATAACAGTAAACCGCTTTGGGTAACGCTTTCGAAATTATAACCATAATTGTCCAAGATAGTTGAAGCTATCGCTCATCTCGAAGTGAATTTTGTTTTAGCGCTTCATTTCAAAAGTTTGCAGCTTTGCAGTGACGTCTAATTAAAAGTTGGTTCTCCTCTTTTTTTCCCCAGGACAAGGTGAAGAGACAAAGAAAACGAGAGAGATAAAGATGGTTGTTGTTGTTGCTGTTGTTTTAGCGCCAATGAAAATGTTTATCAAGTCATCGCGTTGCAGCGCTAAAAGATGTTCTCTATATAGGTAAACAATGTGGTATATGTGATAAGGAAGCTGGATGGATGGGTGGAGGGATGGATGGAGGAGGAGCGGGCGCAGCGTGTCAAATTCTGTTACAACTTACTACTCATTCTATCCACCTATCAACTCGGTTTGGGGCCAAAAGTTAAATGAAGCGCAGCAGCAACAGCAACTCGGAAAAGTTTTGCCGCTGCGTTTGACACGTTTTACTTATTTTCCCCACTCTCCCCCACATTTTTCTCTTCTTGCGTTGCCTTTATTTTTTCCTTGTAGGTTTATCTGTGGGCTCTAATTAAAATTTTCTCAGGCGATGCAAATGAATGATGTTAGGCTAGGCGAAAAAGGCAATTGAGCGGAATTTAAGGGGCTTTAATCTTGCTCTGTCAATATTTATAGCACACAGACAGAGTCCAAGTCCACAATCCAATGACAGCTGTGTGTGTGTGCGTGTGTGTGTGTGTGAAGGGAGGAGAGGCTAACAATGTGGCAGGACGACGACATCTAATGACCGCACGGCTCGTTTGCTTCATTTGCAGTTGAAATGGATGCACAACCGCAAATCAAATACAGAAGATAGTCACAAATCGAGAGAGTAGAACAGAGAGAAAGAGACGGAGAGAGAGAGAGAGAGAACGAATGTAAAATTTTGGCGCCCAACGTTGTGACTTCCATATATTTGGCTCCATGATTACGTCTCCAAAAATCAAAGCCAGGCAAAGATTTTTAGGCCACCAACGTGGGTGGGCAACATGTTTAAGTGAATTTAACGTTTTTCAAGCACAAAATCAACTCAACTTGAAATCGGCTGCTGCCAATGTTGGATTTACTCAGCTCAAACTCAGGGGCGCACACACACACGTACGGAAGTTTATACATCCCATGCAACACACGTTGAAGTCGACGACGACAGTCTATGTTGTTCCACTCTGCTTCTCCATCATTCAACAGCTTGTGGCAGCTTGTCGAAATTAATCATTTGGCTGCCAAATCTTTGCCTGGCACGCTCTCTCTCTGTCTCGCTTTCTCTGTCTATCTTTTTCTCTCATTTCTCATCTGTCGCTATGTACATAGCTACTTCCGTTTCCGCTTCTAGTTGGCAAGCATGTCAACAACGTTGTGTGCCTGTGTTTGTGTGTGGGTGACTTGACACATTCCATTCGCGTAATTTCCCCAATGGTAACCGTATGTAAGTATGAGAGGTGGATGAACGAAGAAGAAGCCACCGAAGGAGTGTGACTGCATCTCACATCTACGTATCCACCGCAACAATAACTAACTTTGCAGTTCCATCGTGCGTGCTTTTTGCATAGTCTATATATATTTGTTTACAACACAGTTTATTATAAATTGCAATCATGACTTGAATGGCAACGAAATTCACTTAAAATTTGCATTGAAATTGAGGCAACAACTTGTCGACACAACTTGAAAATGTCAATCAGTTGTTCATTCGCATAGAAATCCGTTTTCCGCCGCTCGTTTCCTATCCTCCCGCACACACACACACACGCCGGCACAGTCAGTTGCTCGGCATTTCCCCCACGTTGGCCGCCGCCAATTAGAATAGCGACAACGGAAATCTTGTCACCTTTTCGTCGCTGTCTCAATTAGAAATTGAAAATTTGTGCCAAAATGTTTTTATGCCTGATTAAACATCGGGAAGAAAAGAAGAAAATATCCTGGAAGCACATGGAATCGAACAGAGGGAGAGAGAAAGAGACAGAGAGAGAGCGAAAAGAGACACGAAGGAAAAAGTTGAAAAAGTTTTTTTGTGCTTCTTTTGAATTACGGCAAGCAAATTTATTGGCAAATTGGGAGCACACACACACACACACAAGCACACACACACAGACAGTCAGTGGTTTTTCTTTCATTTCGCACGTGTAGCGAGGAGAGGAGAGAAGAGGACACACACACACACACACACTGTTACACTCACTTGTACTTGAGTGTATTTTTTACAGCTTTCTTTCTTTCGTTTTTGTTTATGTTATTTTTATTGATTGAAAATAACTTAGTGCCGTTTTATGTGCCAATGTTGTCGAGGGAGACAAAGACTGAGACAAAGCGAGAGGACGCAGCCAGAGAGATGGCGGCGATTGGCGGGGGAGGGAAGCAAGTGAGACATGAAATAAACTTGAACAGTTTATGGCAAAGGTAAATAAAGTGTTCACACACATGGGCGTCGTGGGGAGGGGGGGCACTACAATTGCAATAATTCTGATTTTATTGAATTAGATATAAAATTCAATGTCTCATTAATGTCTGAACCTTTTCAAAATCGCTTCTCTTTCCCCCGCTTGAAATTAAAACTACGTCCATGAATCTCTACTCCCACTAGCGGGGGTCTTTGGGGAAACGCTATTGCTTTGGAAGAGAACAGCATATCAGCATCAGCATCGATGTAATCTTGAATAATTAGCTGGGAATTGGATGCTCTAGAGATACTCCGCGTATACTAAATTTATATATGTAAGTTTATGCGGTACACATTTACAAATTATTGTTGATGCTCATTTAATGCACTTTGGCATATGCGTAAATTGCCTTTTGCTGGAACCTTTTGCTAATTAAGTGAACGAAGGCTCTCTGAGTGGGTTTAACTTTAATGAGGTTGCGACCAAAACAATGCGCCCCACCACCCCGACCTCTTTTTGTTGGGTGTGTGTGGGTGGGTTTTTTCCTCCTTTTTTTTTTTTGGAGTATGCCAAACCTGTTGACCTGACCCTGTTCAGCTCTGTTCTGGTCTGTTCTTCTGTTGCTTTAGCATTGCTCATTTTTCAAAAGGACTGTGAAGTGCGTCGTTTCGTTATTTCGTTATTCCCTGAGAGTTGACCATATTAATTAGCTTGATTAAAATTAATATTTGCGCAAAAAAAAAAAAAAAGAAGAAAAAAGAAAAAGAACGTTTGGTTTATTTTATGCGGAGATGCAATAAATAAACATTTCTTGTGGAGGTATAAAAAAGAAAGTAAATGCAAAAGACAGCTGAGAAAAAGTCTGTGCCACGTTTTATTGAGCGGAAGCGACGACCGCACGAAATAAATCTTGATGGTGACCCCGACGGCGAGGCAATGGCATCGCCAACGATGAGAACATTGAGACTACGTTGAACCAGAGCCATGAAAAATGTCATGGCATTCCATTTGTCGTCGTCTGTTTTGTTTTCATTTTTACGAGCATAAAGATAAATTCACACACAAAATGGAGAGTAAGTTGAAGCGGCTTACACGTAAAAGAACATACCAAAAGCACCGGGAGCATACATACATATACTCAGAGCACTAAGAGGAGGACTACGGCAGGACAGGTCGTGCCGTAGGTCATCCGGTTTGATTTATTTATTTATAGTAACAAATTGCAATGTCAACGTAATCACCGAACCCTATTAGTTTCGGCCCAAAAAGATTTGGCTTTTGTTGGCCAATCCGCCTCCGGACGGGGAGACGGGGATCGGCCCTCCCCATGTAAAGTGCAAAGAACTTTAATTAATTAATCATTATATTGTAGTACTCTGGCATGGCATGTTTATTTTTGTTTTGTTTGGTTTTCTATGTACGAGTATTCTTTTTGTTGTTGTTTTTCTTTTTTACTTTGTTTGAAAGAGTCGTGAGTTAAATTGGATTACACGGCTAAAAACTTAGTTAACTTAGTCTACACACACACACGAATTGTTGTTGTATTTTTTGGTGGCTACGTCCCCTACACATACATAATGATGATTCTATAATAATTAATCATATAATTGGCAATCCATGCTCCAATATTTTCTCTAAACTCTCTAAGCACAATAAAGTATTGCTCCTTGTCGATTTATGCAACTAATGCGGGAAAAGTCTTCTATACTTAAACTAGAGAGAGAGGAGAAAGAGAGAGAGAGAGAGAGAGAGAGAGTAGAAAGAAAGGGATAAAAGGGAGGGAGGGGGTAAGTTTTTCTACTTAGCTTAAGGACTGATTCGATTTGAGAAGGTTCTTCCACATCACATTTTGAAAGAGAGCCAAAGATGACTTATGTATTATATCTACCTAGCGTTTTCTTCTCGTCTAGCCTAACCTAATGCGTTTGATTGCTTTAAGCTGGATGATTGGTCAGTTGTTTGTTCGTTTTCTTTTTTTTCGAAATGAAATTGCTTTTGGTGTTTTATTTCTAATTGACAAGGATTGGGCGGAGGATTGGATTGGATTGGATTGGAACTGGGAACTAACTAACCTAAGCCATTCAATGGCAATGACTCATCCAGTTGCTGTTGCTGCTGCTGCTGTTGTTGCTGCTCCTCTTCTTGTGAGTCACCCAACGATAGTCGTGACTTGGCCGCCGTTTCCATGGACTTCCAATTGCCACCGCTTGTGGCATGCTGAAGTGAAATGCGCGGTATGGATGACGTCTCCATATTCCGATCCATGGCCCCATCCTCGGCCAGGGCACTTAAGCTGCAAGTGGGCGGCAATATGCGATGTGGAAAACGCGGCGATCCTCGAACCCGCTCTCTCAGACTAGGAACGGGCCCCGGGCCCATGGCCAAGACCGATACTGAGGCTGATGTTGCCGGGACAACCACCGAAGGTCGTCGATTGTGCGGCAATTGAAAATTCACTTTGGTCTCGGCTAACTTGATATATTTCCCCTCTTGCTCACCCCCCGAAATAGTGGGTATGGGCAGGAAATTGGGATCCTTGGTCAAACTGTCCAAGTGTGTGCCACTCTTGGTCAACGATCCTCGGTGAATAGGCTTCGATAGATGCGATCCGTTCGAACCATTCGAGGACATCTCAACGTGGGGAGTGGCCGCCGTTGAATTGGGACTATTGTAGATGGCATTGCAGGACGCCGTCTGCGAGGAGGGTATAAGGCGTGTGAAGAGACCCATGTGTGACCTGAAGGCCGCCTTAAGGCCCTTCTGATCGGCTGCCGCTGCTGCGCCGCCTGTCAGGCTGGCCGTGGACCCTTTGTTACTCGATGTTGTACGCGAAAAGATGCCTCTTAGGCGATTAATTAAGCCAGTTTTGGTGGCCTGCTGGTGGGCTAATCGTAAATTAATCAAGTCCTGCGCCGGCAGGCAAGCCGATGTCTCCTCCAGTTGTGGCTGTGAGGCAAAGGTCACCGAACGTCGCATGGGTATCTGCATGTATTCGGCAGAGGGCCAACTGGCTCTTGGTATCACGGGCGGCAAAACCGAGAGCAACAGATTGGGCAAAATGCCAGAGATGCTGGGAGTTCGGGATTTTGGCTGCTGCTGCTGCTGATGGGCCGCAGGCATGGCCAGCTCCACTGGTTTCAGCAACGAGGTGGACGACGAGGTAGCCGGCGTTGTGGTCGATGTACCCGAAACAGTTGTCGTTGCCGTTGTATCCAGCAGGCGTTCCAGTTTCCTTATCTCGGCATCGAGCGCCTGTATTTCCTTCTTGTACACACGATTCTGGACCTCAACGCGATACTGCAACTCACGGCGATCGTCGACCACAAAACGTCGTGTATTGCATTCCATTTTCAGGCCCATGCTGTGTATGACTGGATCGATAATGTCGTCTGCGAATTGAAGGTAAGAAATAACTGATTAATCCTCCACCCCACCCCCGATTAACCCTCGACTCACTTCGGGCCCAGATGTCATGGAGCTTCGGTATGAAGAGCAAACACAGTGTGGCTGTCGTGGAAGTCAATATCAGGGCGGTTATGGTGATAAAGGCCAGTGTGACCCGCTCAGAAATTAGATTCGCCAGGACCACAACAATGGCACTAGTTATCACGACACTATACACAGATACCCCAATGTATTGCGAGTCATTCAGAGCTGGAATTTTCACATGACGTGTCTCCCAAGCCATGTAAACGCCAACGACCAAGAGCAAACCCTTGTAAGCGTACAATACACTTAACCAGGTCTGTGTATGTTGAGAGCGACAGACCTCCACCTAGTTTTCACAATAAGTTAAGAAAACGAAAACAAAGCAGAGAGAGACAAAGAGGAAAAGGATGGAGCAGGATGGAGAATAAGAATAAGAGCTATGACATTTTACCCACCTGCGGCTGATAGACAACACTTCGATCTATGGCGCTGATTTCGAGTGTCAAATTATGCAAATGCCGCTCCATGGGATCTGTGCAGACCCACAATGTGACAAGGAGACCATCGACAAGCAACAGGCCACAAACGAGCAGGATAAGCTGTATATCCTGCAGCATTTTATCCTTGAACACACTGCCCGTGCGTGTAAAGATGCGGTGCACCCGATATGTTTTGGCAAACATAGAGCCAAAGGCCAGCGAAAATCCAGATGACAAAAGATAGACGCGTGCCTGGCTCATCAATGTGTTGCACGATGATGATGATGATGACGATGGTAAAACGGAGAGAAATTCGGATGAGGAAAACAATTTCAAGTTTAACGTTGTCAAATTTTCGTGTCGTGTTGTTAATGGTTGGGACAAAGGGAGCGAGGAAACGCTCCCAAACCCCATCCGAACCCCAACCAACCCGGGAGTCGCAACAAACCGACAAGCAAACAAGGCACAGCAAAACAGCAGCTCGCAAATTTCCCTTGAGTGGCATTTTTTGAGCGACAGACATACTACCACTACACATAGTCGGAGCTACCTACATATTTATATACTTATATTGTATACATTTTTTGTTTTGTTCCAAAATTGAAGTTAGCCTAGCTTAAAGAGCACACGAAAAGATTTAACCAATAATAAAGTAAAAAGTAAAACAAACACATGCGAAAAGTCATATTTGAGGAGCTGCTGCTGCTGCTTCGCCTTTGCTTTGCTTGTCGCCGTTGTTCGCTTACATAACCCAAACTCAAACAGAAGTGGCAACCCACTCACCGTGCAAACTGTGGCAAAGGAGTCTACCGCCGATGGCAGCGTCGAGTGGTCCAGGCCCAGTAGAATGACGGTGGCATATACAAAAATGCAGCCCACTGCGGTTATGTTGCTTAGCTTTGGGCTGGAAAGTTTAATTGCCCTGTGGATGAGGACGAGAACGAAAGGATAGAGAGAGAGAGAGAGAGAGAGAGAGAGAGAGAGAGAGAGAGAGAGACGAGAGACAACGTCAACGGCATGTCAAGTTGAAAGTGCTGAGCAAGCAGGCGGCAGGAGGAGCAACTTACTTGAGCTTACGAAAGTGCAAATTGAAAGCTAAGAACGCTATGGCCAGAGCAATGCCCACGCTCGACAGTGTTGCAATTGTATAGAAGGCTAACGGTGCTATGGTCGCCACACGTAGCTTAAATACCCGCTTGGCTATGGGCACCTGACCACTATGCCATTTAACCGGTCGACAGCGTGGACAGCGAAAATCCAAGGAGTCGGTGGCAGGATAATATAAGGCGATGGGTTCCAGCATGCCACGTTGGATTTGATAAAATGCTGTAGTGCCCACACGATCCGGACCACTAAATGAAACGGGACCCTAGGAAAAAATGTAAACCCAAAAAAAAGAAGGATACTAATTAAAGTGAAATTTGAGATGGGAGCGAGATTCACTTAAAATTGGAGACTTACCGAGACGCCTAGGAAATGCAATTTACCCAATTGCTGTAGGAACTCCCAGGCCATGTCGCTGCGCGTATAATCAAAGCCATCCAACTTGGATTTGGCCTCCTGACGACGCCAGTGCTCTTCGGAAGCACGCAGGGCCAAGGCGATGGCCCAAACGGCATCGTAGGTCTGCGGGGCGTATTGAGAGATGGGTGCATCGGGAAATATGCCACGCCTACTGCGACTACGACGACGACGACTCCGACTCCGACGACGATTTGTCGGTAAATCCGATTGTGGTCTCTTGATGGTGCGACCATCACGCTCCTCGAACTGAGCAAACTGTTTGCGTAGCTGCGAATTGAACATGTGATTGTTCTACGGGAGCGGGTGAGGGTGAGAGGGGGGGCGAAAAAGAAGAATACAAACGAAACGCAACGAAATGGAAACGATTAAGTCGCGCAGAGGCCACACGAACCGCAATGAGATTAAGGGCCATAAACTGGGACCGCAGCTAATCAAATAAATATATTGCAAATTCCATACCAATCCACTGTAGCTAACATTATTGCCGACAATGCTGTTGTGCGTTGATACAACAATCAAATTCTCGATGGCCAGCTGGAGCTCATGACTCGTACATGCCGATGGTGATGGCGATGATGATGAAGAAGACGCGGACATCTCCATTGTCCTATACCATGGAGCACCCATGCTCTCGTGCAATATCCAAGCATAATCCGCACCAAACATACGTAGACGATAGGCTTCGCAAAAAATGTGCGGTGCTAATTCCTGGGAGAAGCTGCCGATAATGATGCGTGTATCTGTCTCCTGTGCGGTGACAACAAGATTTTGCCATTTGTCATCATCCTCTGGCTCTGCTGGACACTCAACACCCCCCTGACACCCGACACTCACCCTCAGGAGTAAGAGCTGCTCCTTGAAATCGGTTGCCGCAAATGTTATGGTCGCCGCACATGATATATTTGCTGCCTCCAGTTCGGTAACAAGATTATTGACCGCCAGCGAGTGAACTTCTTCGTTTTGCGAGAATGTGGTTACTGTACCCCAGCCGAATTTACGGATAAACGCTATGCGAGCCGGATTATGTGAGGAATCTGGGGCCACTGTGCGATAAAAATACGGAAATTCACGTCTATCGCTTAGGGCCGGCGATGTGGAACCAAATGAGACCTTTAATTTGCGATGAAATGAGGCAATTGTTAGTCATATCAGCATCACCATCCGCATCCGCATCAGCATCAGAGAGAACAAAGTTCAAAAACTTCAAAGGGCAACCAAACTCGCATGCAAATGTGTCTTCCATGTATAAGTATGTATATACATATATAAGTGAATTTATGTTGTGCGTGTGTGTGTGTGCGAGTGTGTTTAGGGAGGGGGGCTGTTTATTTGTGCGTGGAAACGTGAGTTGATTAAATTAAATTTATCATCAATTTGCTTTCTGCCTCCTCTCTGTGTATCATATTTGCATTTTAATCAGTTAGACAAATTATAGACCAAGCAAGACCGAAGCGAAGCGAAGCGAACCTACCTGCACAATATTCCAGTAGGGCACTACCTTGGCCAGGCTTTCGGTTACCTCCGAGCAGGCGGACCCCAACAGCATGACCATACGTGTCGATGGCTGTGTGTATATGGCGTGAAAGAAACGATCCACTCCTATGCCAGGATCACACTATCAGAGAGTAAGAGTACCAAATATAAGTCAACATAAAAAACGCGTCAAGATGACGGCGCAATAAACATTTTGAACGAAATGTTGTCCCTGCTCCGTCAACCAACAAAAAAGCAAAAAAAAAAAGCCATCAAAGTACAGTCAACGACTTGAGACTGTAGACACATTCATCCTCGTAATAAAAAAAGAAGGCAACGAAATAATTGACTTGTTTTCAAGTCGAAACTGAATACCCTGCAATAGGTAGGCACATTCCTAGGTCATAAGTTTCAAGAAAAGCCTCAAGGAGTAGCCGCTTTCCATTCGGACTAAGCTTCCCCGTGGTTTTGGGCCACGAAACTTTTCTACAGGGTAGAAAGAAACCGCGGTGCCGCGCAACACATTCTTTAAGCATCTGCTTCTTGGTGTGTTGTAATGCAGATTTTCTTATTAAGTTTTAACGTTTTCCACGCGCGCTTGTTAAATGAAAATTCAATTTGGTAATGGAATGGAACGGAATGGAATTCTCCTCCATCTGCCCTCTGCACACTTACCTGCGTATCATTGGTGACCAGCTCTAGGGTGTAACCTGGCAACAGCTGTTTGCGGTTTATGTGCTCCACAGCCATTGTGGCTGCTCCCAGCTCGCTTAGACCATCCGGTCGTGGACCACGTTTCGTTGTCAGCTCAAAGAGACCAAGTAGCACAATTTTGCCATGATTTCGCTCAATCTCTGCATATGACATGCGACGTTCACTCTCAAATACCTGGTTAACCTTCAGATAACGCTGCTGTTGCTGTAACTGCCAGTTTGTGATGCTCGTTGTGTTGCCACTATACGATGAGGATGCTGAATTACTGATGGTCGAGTTTTTTAGTAAATTACTCAATGAATTGAGTCGCTGTCGTCGCTTCACTTTCGGTCGTTTATATTTCCAATTAAACAATGGAAGCCAATCCATTGAATGGTTGAGGGAATTGCTAATTGAGCTATCGCCAAGCATCGATGGGTCGATGGTTTGCTCCTGCTGTTGCTGTTGTTGCTGTAATTCTGCAGATGATTCCATGCCGGCGGCTGTACAGGTCAGACTGAGGCTCAGGCTGAATACTAGGAGAGGTCCGAGCCATTGCTGGCAATTTTTATATCTTCTCGTCGTCGTTTGACTCTTGTGAATTATGCGCATCCCGTCGGCAATGGCCCCTGGCCCATTAATCACCAAGGCATTTGAATTGAAGGTTATTGTTGTTGTTGTTGCTACTGCCCGCCTGCCTGCTGCCTGCTGGTTTTATGCACAGGATACGTTCGTCCTTATCGTCGTTTACCGTTACTCCGCTGCTGCTGCTGCTGTTGTTGTATGTGGATGTTTCTATGTATGTTTGTATTGGCGTCAATTTTATCGCCTTTTTATTGGCCTCACTTTTGGTTTCATTTCGCCATTATCTTGCTCACACTTCTACACTGAAAAGCACACATACACACAACCAAACGTACATACATATATGATTTTTTTTGTATTTTTATTTTTTATTTTGTTGGTCATAAAAATATTGCATCAAAACGTATCGGTGGGGGGCAAGGGCGAGGGCGAGTGAGGTGAAGGGGCGTGTAGGGAATCACAGAAAATGGCTAGCTGAAAAAAAAAGGATTAAGTCGTCTTCGATGGCAATGGACGCCCCTCGAGTAGAACCAAGCCATTGGCCATTATTTTTTATGCTAATGGCAAACAATTTTGCGCTCTTTCATTCCGAGGATTCAATTTTTTTTTCTTTCTTCCGACTGCTTTTTAGTGTTTTTTGTTTTGTTCACGTGCCACAGATTTCTTCACGGTATACTGTATATATATATATATATAAATGCGCGTATGCATAATTGTTGCGAGATTACCATCCCAACCATAAGCATTACCACCCAACGTGGTCCTTTCTTCTACTTGGCTTACACGGTTTTCGCTGTTTTTTTCTTTTTTTTGTTTGTGTTTGTTTCTTTCTTTTCTGCCTAGGCTTAAAATAACTTTTTGGCCCATTTTGTTTCGCTGTGTGCTTTGTGTTTTTGTTTTCAACAGAGACGTTGCAAAACGAAGGGGTTCCCACGTTGGCCGCCCCTTTTCTGTCTCGGCTTTGTAGTTTGTTGATATCTGATATATGTATATGTAGGTAGGTAGGTATGAGGGGATTGGGATTGGGGGTGTAGTTAACCCTTTCAAGAAGAAAACAAAGATGCTGATTTTATTTAGTTGGGCAGCAATTTTGTTAATTGGACCTGAGAGTGAATCACTCTAGAGATTTAAGATATCAACCCGAACACGAAGAAGGACCAAGCAAATATGCTTCGGACAATAAAACTATAGAAAATTCCATTTAGATATTTACCAAATTGCATTCCTCTTGTATTTGTCTAAATGCTAAATGAGAGTCAATTTTTCCTGATATTTGATTCGCTTTTGATGGGGAGGGGGGACTCACTTAGTTACCGACGCCATTTTGTTGTTAATGCCTGACTCTTAGAAACTAAAGGTTGACCTTTGTTGTGGGAGTTTTGGACCCCTGTTAACCCTCAGCCCAGTGACCCCTTTTGGCCCACATGGCACGGCTTGGATATGGGGGGGGGCCTGTCAGTTGAGCTACTCTTGTAACTAAGCATTTCATATACATTTTCATGTCCTGGCTCCGGCTCCGGCTCGGTGCTGCTGCTGCTGTTGGTCCTTTTCTATTATTCTGCCATGTTTCACAATTGTTGTCGTGGTATTTAAAAACCTGCACTTATTTATGGCCATGTGAGCCTCCAGTCGTACCCCTATCCCACCTCCACCCTCCCCACTACTAGTAGTTGTCGTTGTTTTCATGCTTGACATAAATTATGCAAAATGTTGCCTGCATTTGTAATTGTGATTCCATTTTTCAGTGTGTGTGTCTGTGTGTGTGTGAATGGGGGTTGTGTGTGTTCGTGTGTGTTTGTGTAAAGTGAAGTGAAGTGAAATGAAGTGAAGTTGGTTGAACGAAAGACGACGACGACGATGTCGATGACTAAAACGCAATGCTTCTTGCCACTGCACTTTCAGTCAAAGTCATCGAGATCCATAGAGAGAATGAGAGCGAAAGATGTTGTTCTGAATGCTTAATGCGAATTTGTTATGCAGCCAATACATGTGCAAAAGGCAGTGAGAGGAAATCGCTTTAAGGGATTTCCACAGAGATTACCACAAACAAAAAGCACTTGCATCAGGCACTAGATATAACATTTTCGTTTCGTTTTTTTTGGTGACCCCAACGTGGATGAGCTTAGATGGGATTTCTCACTTGATTGAATTTTGATTCTTAGTTTTAATCTTTTTTTTTTGTGTGCTGTGCATTTGGTTTATTTATCTACATACATATATTTGTTTATTTTTCTTTGCACAAACAAAATGAGAATTTATTTCCATCTATGTATAATTAATTTTGATTACATTTACGCAAAATGTTGCACGTTCAAATTTTTGATAGAATTTTTTTGTCGCACCGCAACGAAACGCACGACACCAACTCTAGACCGCAACTGTTGTCTGCAAATTGAAATCATTGGGATGAATCCAAGCCAGCACAGAGATTGAAAGACCGCGAGACCAAGGGGCACTGCGAGAGAAGATGCTGTTTTCAATTTCAATCGTCTGAGCGTTCAACAAAAGGGCGCAGGCGTCAAAAGGCAACAACAATCGACGCAAAAAGGGCGCGAAAATTTTCATTCATGAAACGCTGTTGAGGCAAAGCAACAAGCTATTTAGCTAGCAATGCTTTTCTCTTTTCTATTTTTTTAGAGGAGAGCAAAAGTTTTTAACTTTAAATTATGCAAATTAATGCCCCAACATGGCAACTAAATAATTTGCAACTGTTTGAAATGAAAAATTCATTTATTTTGTACTAGTATATATGTCTGAAAGACTGTGTCAGCTGTCGATTGTCACAGGAAGGAGGCGACGAAGAAATGCTACGACAATGGCAGGAAACTGTCAGCGAGGACGAAATCTTAATTATAGCTGCAAATAAAATTGAAATAAGGCAAGGCCAAGTTTCTTTCTTCTTTTTTTCCAATTCAACTTTGCTGCTTGCATAATATGTAAGCTCACCAGCTCCCCTCCCCACCCCTCGCCAGACTATTCTCTACATCTCTCTTCCTTTTCTCATTCTCCTTTTATTGAGTTGCAGTGGAAATTAATTTGATTTGATTTCTTTCTCTTTTTACTTACATACTCAGTTTTCCGCTATTCTCATTCACTTTGGATGATTTACCATTCAAGCATTGAGTGAAAGGGTATATCGAGGCCGAGTTCATTTGCTTATGAACTCAGAGAGCTAAGGAAGTGAAGAACCAAATGTAACATGCGGATTCACCTCAAACGAGACTAGAACTTCTCATGAAATCATTGCAAAACACTTCTTTATCTAAATAGGGCATTTGGAAGTCGGTGTGCCGACTTCTTTTGAGAGTATCGGATGAAATTGCATAAGGCGAAGACAGCGAGGCAAGTTTGCGATTATCGTCACTTGACTTGAGTATCATGCAAATTTAATGCTCGCTCCACCAATTGCTCACGTTGGGCGCCACAGAAAAAATGAAAACCAAGACTATCTACAGGGGATTTCCCCTGTTTCGGGCTGAGCAAATAAAATGCAATTACACCACAAAACTCAATTTCAAGTGTCAAAAAAGTTGGCAATGCTGCACTTAAGAAGTTAGCATTAGACAACGAAAGAGCAAAAGAGTGAGTAAAAACAGAGAGAAGCACAAAAAGAGCCATGAAAAGTTAACTTTGTGCAATGGTAACAAAATAAAGCGGATTACTTTGTGATGGCCCGCAAATGGGATTGGGAGCAGGGATACCCGAAAATATGACTTTCAACATGACAGGCCATACTCCCACTTCCAATGCCACACCCACCCCAACCCGCAGGGCAGTTATGGCAAAGTGAATATAATTTATAGTCGAATTGTGTGATATATTGTATATTTGGCTCAAAATACAAAACTAATTTGCCAGCCAGGTGGATGCTGGTCGATGGAGGCTCCATTTGCATTTTAAATGAGGAAAAAGGAAACATTGCCAACTTTTTACAATGCCACTTGAAGCTGTCGGCATTTTGTATTTACTAAAAAGAAATGGAAAGAGAAACACAGAGAGAGAGAGAGAGAGATAGAGTATGAGAGAAGAATAGAGTATATGGCTGGACCCAAGAGCTTTAAATCTTATTTTCAACAATTTCCTATTGAGGATATTTCCTTAATACTTTGATTTATTAATAGAAATTCATTTGATTGATAAAATAAATATGAATTATTGAATTGTTTTAATCAAATTAAATTAATTTTGAAATAAAGAGTCGTGTAGTTTTTTTAGAAACCTATTTGGAATATATAGACTAAGAATTAAAGTTTCAGAAAATTGAGGAAGGTCGACAACCCAATAGGAGAAAATATATTTATCTAAAATAAAAGTAAATTAAAATGAAAGTAAAAGCAATTAGAATTTTTTCTTCGATTACTTCAAATAATGTTTAAGAATAAATCAAAGTTTTTCAAAACATTTCATTGACTAAATATAGAATTTTCCATATTAAATCAGCATTATAGTTGGGAGATCTTTACTATATCTCATCTTATTGTTGTTTGAATTTTCACTTTTAAAGTGTATTCAATTTTCGTTTTTGGTTTTCCTGTTAATATTTGATTATTCCTGATGCCTTGTTTAGCTTCATGTTGTTTCCATTTGTTTCCTCTTTATACGTGTGTGTTAGTGTGTGTGTGTGTGTGTGTGTGTGTGAGCATGTCTTTGTTGTGGACACTTGGCAAATTGTCAGCTCACAGCAGCTGCGGTAGCCCCATGACAAGTTCTTTTACTTGGACTGAAAACAAATTGTACACGTGGCGTATGCGTAATTTAGTTGTGTAGCATACTTTCTGGGGCGAAGAGAACCAAAAAAAAAAATTATTTAGCACTTTAGTGTCTCTAACTCTGAAGAGTACTTAAAATCACAAATTCAATTATCTAACCACACACACATACAGTCACGCACCTACACCTATGTACATTACCGCAACACTAGGCATACCCTAGGGGGAGTTGGGGTTGATTTTCGAACGCACTTTTCACACCTGGTCGCCATTTCAAGGTTGTCAAAGGAACGCCAGAAGAGTAACCGACCTCACGCAGGAGGAAGTGGGAGTGAAAAGAGTTGTTGTTGTTGTTGTTGTTGCTGCTGCTGTTGTTGTTGTGTTACCCTTATCAAGTGCCTAGAATGCGCTGGGTAAACCAAATCTGCTGTCGCATTTATCCAACAATTTAATTATAATTTTCTCCTTCTCTTCGCATCTCTTTCTTTTTTGTTGCTTTGCCGTTTGTTTTATTTTCTGTTTTCAAATTCATTATCGCTGGGCAAATTAGCTTGAAAACAATTAACACCTGTTTGCCAGGTGCTTTTGGCATACTTCAAAAACTAACAAAGCCCGGGACATTAGGTTACGCCTACTCAGGACTCCTTTACCGCGGCGCCCTCAAATCCTTATGCCGCTTCAACTCTTGTTTTAAATGAAAAAAGTTGCACAAAAAACTTTTCAAATTACAACGGAAATCCGTGAAAATCCTTTTAACAAAGCAAAAAACAGGCAACGGAACCAGCAAATGGTGATGAGGAGAGAGCGAGAATGGGGTCTGAAGCGATGGTACACCAAAAGGTGGGATGATGCTGCTGATTATGATGGTGGTTTAAACACACAGCACACAGACATCTGCCTCTTGGCAACACGTGCTCCCTGTTCCGTGCCTGCTGCTGCTGCCAACGATGTCCATGTTCAATGTCGCGGTCTGCCAACTGCAAAACGGCGAACTGAAGCTTGAAAATTGATTTAGTCGCCCATGTTTCTCCAGAAAAGACAAGAAGACAAGAGACGTTGCGATGTGAGCGAGTGGGAATGGGTGACTGAATAAAGGGAAAGCAAAAGATAAGGGCTGGAGTGAGAGAGAGAGAGAGGCTCACAACATTAGGGCTGGCAAAGGCAATCTAGTAAATTTTTGAAATCAAATTGTTATATCATAGGATAAAAGTTTGATTATACGTAAAGGAATGTGATTTAAGGCTTAATTCAACTAAATTCCAGAGAAAATTGACATCCAGATTTTTCATATTTCTGAGCTGTTTCCTCATATGTTTAGAAATTTTGTAAAGCCAATTTAAATTACGAAAGCAGAGAAAGGCAATTTAGCGTTAAGTTCAAAATACTTATAATATTAATGTAAAATAAAATAAATTAATTATAAAAATAGATATAAACTTATTATTTCCAAGGGTAAATAAAGTAATTGATTTCTTTTTCAGAGTTAAAGAAGAACTGCCATTTGGGAATTCCCGGTAGTCCATAGTGATTTTTAAATTTTAAGTCCCCAAAAAATTTCAATTCTAAAGACCGCCTAAAATCCCGAAGAGCAGTTGAATATTCTTTCTCACTCTAAAAGCCAAGTGTCTCATACATGTAGTTTATGGCAATTTAATGGAATTATGGTCTCAGGCATATTTGAAAGAATATTTCATCTGCATATGGATCATTTTGTATTTGAGTTAAGCCGCACGCACACTGCCTTCATAGCATCTCTAAGCCGCACATTTTATTTTCTTTTTCTTTTTGTTTTCATTTTTGTAGGTTTTTGTCTGTATTCACGCACTTTGAAAGTTTATTTATTGGCTGTGGGTTCTTCGGTTTTCTGGTGAAAACTTTTTCCGAACAATTTAATGAAAAATATTCAATTTTTCAGGTGTTGCAAATATTTAAAATATTTTGCGGAAAAAGTTTCTGTCAGCATGTGTGTGTTGTGAGTGCTTAATGGCCTTTCAA
Organism: Drosophila sp. 14030-0761.01; assembly: GCA_018150735.1. Classification (NCBI taxonomy): domain Eukaryota; kingdom Metazoa; phylum Arthropoda; class Insecta; order Diptera; family Drosophilidae; genus Drosophila; species Drosophila sp. 14030-0761.01. The sequence continues at coordinate 437,514 of JAECWO010000027.1, read as the reverse complement.
GCCGCATACACGCACAAACCCAGAACGAAAACTTTTAAATGATTTAATATTAATTAAGGATTGACAGGGAAATCTGCATACATATATACATATATATATATTTTATTATAGTATCCATATCCATAGATTTATGTGTATATCACTTTTTCTGAGTTTCGCACACAATTGAATTGAAGCTAAATAAAGTTTGATTCGATTTCAATTCGAACCAATCGAATCAAATCAATTTTAACTGGATTTTCACGCACATTTTCGATGTGCATGTATGTGGTTAGTTTAACGGCGCCAACTAACGACGAATCTCGACCAAAATGTAATCGTAAACTGTTGGCCATTGCTGAGACGACAACTTGTTTTATACCCAAACATCCAAGCAGCATCCAAGAAGAATTCAATAAATCTTTTCAACCATAATCTTCAATTCAATTTTGCTCGAGCTGTCGCTCTCGCGGCGAGAGAGACAATGTTTTGCCGGTTGTAAACAAACGCGACCAGCTGACATTTTGATGAGCTTTAAGCTCATTCACAGTTAGCCAAGTTGTGGACCTTTTAACTGGTTTGCATTTGGCTAAAACCACAAGCCTCCATTCGGTAAGCCGTGCGCATGTTCCTTGAGAGGAGGCTGGCATGCGTTATGGGGAAATGTGCGAACGGGATAGACCGTAAACAAAACGAAGCAACAATCTTGAACCATTCGGCACTTGAATGCATAGGCCATCTCAGCGCTAGAAAGAGATGGGTCGTAAACAAAGACAGCTGGCGCTTTTGGTGTCATTGTACTACACACACACTATTCCTCTCATTGAGAAAAGTCAACGGCGACGCAACGTGCTCGGAGCTGAGTGGGTCAGGTGCAAGCGTCCCTCAAAATTTTTCACTTGCGCCAGCTGCGCGTGACTCGCCGCCCTGTGGTGAGTGCAATTTTTAGACTGCCGATGATGATACCGTTGATGATGGTCGCGCCAATAATGACGATAATGATAATAATGCCAGTCGTAATCATGATAATGGTGGTGACGCCTGGTTGCTTCTTACTTGACCCCTAATTGGCTTCTTTAGTCTGAATGAACTTATGTAAGTCAACCTTTTAAAGCGCCTGCATGTCCGTATCACGTCATTCACTTGGCATTGTTTATGGAAATTGGTCTGACTTATTCATTTTTCTTTTATACTTTTCCCTCTCACTCTCTCTCACTCTTTCTCTATTGGTTTACCTACCTCTAATTAAAATGACAGATTGCAAAACATCTCAAAAATCGGATTTTACCTTTCGCGTTGTGGTCTCTAGCGTGCGTAATATTTTCTGTTGCTTGCAATTTTCCACTTAAAATAACAAATTCATTTACATAAATTGTCGAGAATATAATAAACATATGTATTCATAATCTGGCAGTAGTATGTCGACATCAAAAAAGCGGAACAGTTGTTCATTTTGTTCATTTATCTTATGAGATGCATGGGTATGATAGATTCTTAGCTAAAACAATCTCTTCACAAGATTTCTCAGTGTAATTTTAATGACTAAATATAAGTAGCTCAACAATAACAATAAATAATATATTATGTTTGTTCATAGTTCGTAACAGAAGCTTAAATTGCCCCACGTTGGACGCCAAAAACATCTAATTTTCCTAAGGTTACATGAAAACACATTTAGGGTACTCGTGTGGGCGACTCTCATGCTGTCCTTCGGATCATAAGTTGTAGCTGTTTAAGGCAATTTTCATTTCACTGAAAAATTTAAAGTATGTCAAAGTTTATTAAACAATTGTCTTGTTTTTGTTATATATGTATTTCTGTTCTGCTTTCTTTCGTTGTTTTTGGGTGTCTGGGATTGAGGAGAAGAAACAACAGAAGGGTATGGGATTGACGCTTTGACGCGTTTTTCCGCTGCCGTCATTAGCCACACTATCTCTATCTCGCTTGCCCACTCTCTCTTTTTGTAGCTGTCTCGTTCTTTTCTTCTCTTTCGAACTGTCTGTCTGTCTCTATAAACCCTTTTGGTGCGGCGGCGGCGGCGACCAAAGTGAAAACAAAATGTGAAACAAAGCCAAAGAAATGTTGTTGCTTCTGCCGCTTAAATTAAATTTATTGCTCACTTTTCGTTCAATTGCAGATGAGAACGTGTGTTGTGCGGCACACAGAGTTTCATTAGTTGGTGCAACGATCGTTTCAGCAGTGTGTCGTGTGTGAATAAAGTTCAAATTGCCTAACCAGCGATATTTGACGGACAGTTTTCTCGGAATTATCGAATCGAACGGTTGTCGTTAGTTACATACTTAGATAGAAACTTAGTTGTTGTTGAGGTAGGATATGCTGAGGCTGATTGTCACATAATCAGCAGCTACCACAAGAAAACAACTTAAGCTCTTCTTTGTGGTTGCTCGGTTAACATGGCATAATTAAATTTGTCCAAGTTTATTTTGTTTCTAGACTAGTTGAAAGTTGAAAACTCTTACAACGGCTACAGCAGTGCAACGCATTTTGAAATTGTTAATGCAACAGCAATTAAAATTGCTGCGAAAATTTTACCAACAATCTGCATTACCAAAACGTTAATTATACTATATACATACATATAGAGTGAAGAATTGCCATTGACCAATAAGAAATTCAAAGCATTGACAAGTGATTAGGGTTGTGTCGAAGGTGAAGGTGAAGTGAGAGTGTGAGTACGAGTGCGAAGCCATCATCAATCATCGGCTCAATCCTGGGTAATTTGTGGTTAATCGTCAAAGGTGAGTCAAGTAGAGGTAAATTTCCTACCGCAAGGACGTCAGCACAAATGGCAACAACAAAACAACAAAAATGAGAATGTTCCTAAATATAGTTATTATTTAAACGTGGGAAAGGGAACAATTATAAAAGAGGTCTTTGGCACGAAAGCAATTCGATTAAACTAGCTCGAAGGTCGTTCAACAAAAACCTAATGGAATAACCAACAGAAAAACTTATCTTCCCCGACAGAGAGATGGAGAGAGAGAGAGAGAAAGGGAGGGGGAGCAATACAATGTCAAGTTCAAGTTCAGATATTTTATGAGAGATTCTGTAATATTTTTAGTAAAGATCAAGATCAAGAGGCAGATTTGGCACATACCAAATTTAACCGGATTGTCGCCCTATTGATTTGGCCCATTGCCCGACAACAAAAACTAACCGAAACCCAAACAAATTAGAAATAAGTCGCCGCCGCCACATGATGATTTATGAATGACAGCTAACAAGGAGCGACATTTAACAAATCAATATATATATATGTACATATAAATAATTATATAGACGTTTGGTACTTATTTATGTACATATGTACGAAATGACCTCAAGGACGATTGAAGAACTGACTGCGCTCCCATTTAAATCGATTAGCATGGCCATTAAATAGAATTAATGTTAAAGCTAATGGGTTGCAATCGACTCGACTCGACTTGGGTTTACTTGACTGAACTGACCCACTCCAATCAAAGTTATTCGCGTGAGTTGCAAGCGGAATTTTCCGCTTTAATGATAATTATTATGATGAGCCGTCAATAAAGTTCCTTGAAAAGGGTAGAGAACAGGAGAGATACGCCAAAGTGCGTGTCGTAGTTTGTCTCCGTGTCCGTTTCCACTTCCACTTCCATGTCATTGCCGGCATTTTGAGGAAAGCTCTCCTCCTTTAGGTGAAAACTCCGAGCTTTTTGTTATAAAAGCCAGAGACACATGCGAGAGTCCCGACATTCGCAGGAGCCAACTTGCAGTGAGAGGTTTACTTTCCGCCATTCGAACCGGGGAGCCATTTGAAAACCAGTGCAAAGTGCTTTCTCTTTCTCGGCGAGTGCTAGAAGTGAAAACGAAAGCGTTAAGCCTGCCGCCAGCTGTGTGTGTGTGTGCGTGTGTCAGTGTCTGTGTGTGATTATTTTAAAGGAAAAGACTTAAAGACTTTAGAAGATTTTGTGACACAGTTCTTTTTTAGACCACAAAACGAAGTGCGAAACTGCAACTGTCCGCTGAGAGACCATCATCGAGAAGCCCACCAAAACAAAAAATCGATTATCTGTCGTCTGCGTCGTTAGTGCCGAAAAAGGAACTGCACTTGGCTACTTAAAGAGTTCAGGACTCTCTCTGGCTATTGCTGTCTCAGTCTCGTTCTCTCTCTTTTCATCTCGCGCTCGCTCTCTATCTCTCTTTCACACTCGCATCGGTGGATTTTGTCGCCGCGGTGCCGAAGGTCAAGTAATTCCAGCAGGAACTAGCCAATAAAAAGCTATAACAACGGAGCCATTAATTAAACAAGATTTGTTAGTAGTGTGCCCTGTACGGGAAGCTGCTAAAACCCATACACAGACCCTAAGGGAAAAGAAGACAACGCCGCATCGATAATAGTTTTGCGAGTTCTGCGAGTTTCGCTCATCAGTCCAATGGCTTATCTAATCAATATACTCAAGTTCAATGTGAAGTATTTAAAAAACCAATAATCCAACAAAGCACAATTATCAATTAGAAAAGAAAACTCAAGTGTAGAGATCAAACTTTCGCCCCTTTCCCCTCCCCCCCCATCACCATACGCGAGAGAATCACATTTGTTGCCCATTTTTATTGCCTTTTGCTGCTGCTATCCTCTGCTACTATCAACTATCGACAACTTTGTGTGGACAATGTCTGAGAAATTTTCAGATTATCTCTTTGCGAAAATGGGACCACCGAATGCAGCTTCGGCGGTTCATGGCACCGAATTGCCGCCCAAGACCACCGAACGCAGTGATGCCCCCTTGGAGGAACTTACAGGCTACCGGAAATGGCTAAGCGAGAATCTAATGCTTCTAGTAACGCTTTCGGGTGTCCTGCTGGGAGTTATTTTGGGTAAGTCTAATTCAGGATCCAGCATGATTGATTATAGCTAAGAGTGTTTCTCTTTCTTCTTTTTTTAGGCCTATCACTACGCCCCTTGCACTTGCATGGCGACTCGATTATGCTGATTTCCTATCCGGGCGAACTTTTTATGCGTGTCCTTAAGCTGATGATTTTGCCGCTGGTCATATCCAGTTTGATTGCCGGCTCGGCTAGCTTGAATGCCAAAATGAATGGGAAAATTGCCTTGCGAACTCTTGTGTACTTTGCCAGCACTTCGTTTTTCAATGCCGCCTTGGGTATAGCTCTGGTGCTGCTCATACATCCTGGTAATCCGGATTTGCATAATGCCGACGATCGTTCCACCGATAGGAAGGCTGTGAATTTATTGGATAGTCTGTTAGATTTGGGCAGGTGAGTTGAGACTTCTTCTTTTACACATTAAAGGCGTGATTTCAAATTTCGTCCTTTGGCGGTCTTGCTCTTAAGCGCCATCTACTTTGTTACTGGCGCCATCTAATTAGTCAGTCACTCTTTGATATTTATATGGCGCCCTCTGGCGTTTCCATGAGTTTCTCTTCTTCAGCCTAAGCGTATGCTATACAAATTGAAGGAAGTTAAAAGGGAAATTTGAAATTTCAGAACGGGACTTTTGAATTTATCAAATTCGAATGAACAATTTTCAAAATAAATTAAGTAATTCAACTTAATTCAAAAGTACTCATTTTAAAGTACTTTGCGAGTGTATATCTTTCGTTATCTTTTTTTCTTTTCCTTTCCCAGAAACGTCTTTCCGGACAATCTGTTTCAGGCATCAATCCAGCAGGCTCACACTGTCTATTTACCCAAACCGAGTATCCTGCACAACTTCAATGACTCTCTACTGAATGACACGGCTGCTCTGATAACTGGAAGCGTGGAGGCACAGCGCCAGCAACTGGAGGATGTTGAGGAAGTGGTTCTCGTACGCGATGTCCAATATCGCAGTGGCACCAACACACTGGGCATTGTGTTCTTTTGCCTTGTGTTCGGAACATTTCTGGGGACCATCGGCCAGAAGGGTCAAGTTGTGGTTGACTTTTTCGCCGCCGTCTTTGAGGTCATCATGAAAATGGTGACCTGTGTGATGTGGTTAACCCCGGTGGGCATCAGTTCGGTCATCGCTGGCAAGATATTGAGTGTCGATAATTTGAGCCTGGTGATGGCCCAACTCATCTGGTTCATCATCACGGTGGCCATTGGTGTGATCATCTATCAGTTGGTGGTGATGCAGGCGATCTACTTTGTGTTTGTGCGTCGCAATCCCTTCAAGTTCTACGCGGGCCTCATCCAGGCCATGTTGACCGCCTTTGCCACAGCCTCAACGTAAGCCCAAAAATGATGATTGATGGTTGAGATCCGACACAACCTCTCTCCCATTCTCTCTTTCTCTCTATACAATATATCTCTCCCATATTTTCTCTCTGCATCTCTCTGAGACTCTGTGTTACAAATATTTTTCCTTCTATGACAAATCCCTGTTAAACAAACGTCGCATCGTGTCCGCTCATCCATTTTGTCACACAAAAAACACCAAACCAAAACCGTTTCGTTCGTAAAGTGCTGCCGCATTGCCCATCACATTCCGCTGCATGAACGAGAAACTGCGCGTGGACGCCAGGATCACCCGATTCGTCCTGCCGATTGGCTGCAACATCAATATGGATGGCACAGCCTTATACATAGCCGTAGCATCGATATTCGTTGCCCAAATGAGCGGAATGACTTTGGGCTGCGGTGAATTGCTGACGGTGCTATTGACCTCGACGGCCGCCTCGATGAGTTCGGCTAGTGTGCCTAGTGCCGCATTGGTTTTACTTCTGGTGGTCCTCACGGCCATTGATGCTCCCGTACAGGATGTGACTCTACTTTTCGCTGTCGATTGGTTTGTGTAAGTGCCCAGCTAAATGAATTGAAATATTTATATTCCAAATGCATTGTTCAACGTCTCCCAGTGATCGTATTCGTACCACCAATAACATGCTGGGCGATTGCTATGCCGCCGCAGTGGTTGAGGAGCTCTCGCGCAAAGAGCTAATGGCCCTGGATGCTGCCGGCGTTAATTATCAGGTATCATTAAAGAGAATGCACTACTTTGATTATTCTCTAATTGCATTTGCATGGATTTTATGTTTAGGATCTACCTGCTGGCACACCCAATGGACATGGCCATGGGCTGCATGAAGGCCAAACGGAACTGGAGACAACCTCGAACAAATGTGTGCTGACCGATTCGGTGGTCGTGGACATGAGTGCCGTCATGAACAATGTCAATCTTCAGCAGGAGCATAGCAACAATAATCGCCGGGTCTAAATACTAAGCAGTAGTAGTGGGTCAGGCCCTGGACCACCAATAGATGTAGACCTATCGATCAACCGACCAACCACACCATGGTGTTCCCCATCCTTTTGATATATAGACCGAATTTTTATGTTAATTTGTGAAGACTGTCTTCAATAACTCCGAAACCCACCCGTATACAAATGCAAACTCATATATGTATATCCAAGAGGTCTGACCAAAAAAAACAAACCGAAACATCACTTCGGCACACCGAAGTTTAATATAACTCTGCACGTCCTAAACTTTTAGATTAGACACTTCGTTACGTACTCCGAGTTTTATTTGATGAACAAGTTTTTCCCAGCATGTTGTTCCGATGTGAAAGATTATAAGAAAGGGAATAGCATCTTCTGCAGAGTTATAGAAATAATATCAATAGCAATTTACTTAGCCTGTTCCAAATATACACCTCTCAACATCTGTTAGGGAACCTACATACATAGATTTTACCAAGTATATAATACCGATATATCGAAGAATATTCATGATAGCTACTAACCAAATATTCTAAAGAATACACTTTGTAGGCAAACAATTTAATCACCATTTAACCAAACAAACGAGAGAAAAAATTTGTCTTACAGTCCCTCCTACTTTGGAATGGGGGACGCAAAGAAACGATTTTATGTGATGCAATATATATTCTATATGTTTTGTATATTATGGGTAATATTAATTTAAAGATTTTAATCATTTTGTTTTTCGGGGGGAGAAGGGCAGCTTTTTATATACACATATACTATATAATGTGTGTATATGTATTGTGATTGATCTATGTATAATGTAACTTGTTTTTATTTTAATTAATATGTTGGTTTTGTTCATGATTTTAAGATGGGTTACGATATCGATTGAGAACATAGTTTTTAAGCAATGATGGAGACTTAGATTCCGTTTTTTCAATGTGGAAAAGCAATCACAATTAATTATTTTGGTTCAATTAATACCGACACCCACACACACGCATTAGTAGACTGATAGCAGACTTAGTACGAGATCTATAATCTTAAAAGTACTAGCTATATATGTAGATATACACATATATGTATATCGAACCCAATCCTAAACCTACATATGTATATCCAATCGAATTCAATTTGTACGCATACGCAAAACTACAATAAAAGTAATGTGTAATGATTACAGTCACTACTTACTTATACATATTGATATAATTTGTTGTTATTTTGGACAATTTAAGTGCGCTTAGCCATACGATTTAATCATCATCATCTTTCTTATTTGATTTCAGCACCAAAAAGGGAAATTATAATATAAAGTAGTAGTCATAAATCATTCGAGTTGTATCGAATCAATGAATGAATCATGAATGTAATGGAAAACCTGTAAGTATGTATGTACTAGAAACGCCTTCGGCACTTTGACTGCTTGGTTTATATTTGCTTATGCTAACCAAATCGGGACATTGTATAATTATATAGATATGGACTGGCTATATACTTATACAATATACAAATATATACAATATATGTATATGCATATACTTATATTTATGAATCGCAATTAGAGCAACAACAGCGAGCGATAAGTTTGGTCCAACACATTGTGCCTTTGTGCCTATGATTTACTCCACCATGTCAGGTGTCAATCCACCAACGGTGAGACTACAGGTGAATGAATCAAGCATTGAATAAACAAATGAGTACCTCAGCTCAGCTCAGACCTCAGACCTCAGCTCTGCTTTGAGTCTGAGTAACCGACCGAGCGAGCGACCAACTGAAGACCGGGCGGCCTCTGTGTGTGGTGTGAAACGAGAAACGTGAAACGTATCAGAAGTGCGCAATTGCAACGCCAAGAGCTGTCGTTGCTGGAGCTCTCTTTGCCAGTCCAACTGTCGCGTTGGCTGTTGTGCTGGCTGGCGTTGGAGTGTTTGGCGTCTGAAGGTCTACGTCTACTTGGTGCGCAGCGGCTTTGTGTGGAGTGTGTGGAGTGTGTTGGCGGCGGCATCGTCGAAATGAAATAAGAGTGCAAACATTACAACAACTAAAATATGGAATGCTAGCTATAAAAGCATGCTTAATAAAAAGATACCCTAACACAACTAATTAGTATAAAGGAGTCACTTGCAGCACATTGTTGAAACGTTTTAAGTCGTTTTTCTATGCAAACGGGATCACTTATTGCGAAATATTTGTTATCATGCTTAAAAAGATCACCCACCAAATTGTTTGCTAAAAAGAAGTCAGTTAAAAACATATCGAAACAATTTAAGGGGTTTTCTATGCAAACGTCGGGGTCACCTTTTGCCAAATACAAAAAAACGATTTATAACAAAAAGGAGTCATTGGAAAAGATTTAAGGGATGGGGTCATATTTTTGAAAAACTTCCTATTATGTTTAAAAATTTCGTATTACTACGAACACATCAACTAAGAACATTCCTCAAAAGTTTCAAGGGTTTTTGTATGCAAACGTCGGGGTCACCATTTTGGAAAGAAATTGCATTTTAGGCAAATTAGCAACTATAACGGCGAGTTCAACTTCATATCGTTTCAAAACCATTCATAGCTTTCTATATTTCTCACTCTGAGCTCATTTGCATGGCACACAACATTTGCATAAGCGCATATACCTTTACCTTATGATTTAGAATTGACATAAGAATTGTTACCTGCGGCGCATTTTAAAGAATAATGACCAAATATATGTGCATATATATATAAATATCTATTTGAACACTTGGCACATATTTGCATATGCGCTGTGCCAACTAATTAAATTCAATTAAGAAGCAGCACACAAATCTCTACATGGCATTGCGGATTTCACTTTTTGTGCTTTTTTCTCTTTTTTTGCCCCAACTGGGAATGATTGAGCATTTGCGGAAGTCGGTCTTGTGTTGACAACAAATGCTTATCTATCTGCTGTTTAAGTCCCCCGTCCTCCGCATCGATTGACTTTGACTTTGAGTTGGACTCGGGCTTCGGGTTGGACTTGATGGATCGTCAGGTAGTACAGTCAGGCCACTGTACATGAGTTTTATGGCCAATCTACTGCGGCTTCTATAAATTTGCAATCAACTTTTATCGGGATGCTGCCACGCAGAACGTGGCTGAGCTAACGTTTCTATTCACACGCTGCCAAACGGGAATACTCTTTGGATACTCGTACTCGCGCACTCGTATGTATGTCTCTATGTAGTTACGTATAGTACATGTATGTATGAACGTCGTCTCCTATTCGTTGGTGTGACTTTGAGCGGTGATAGATTGGCCCACATTCGTCGCTGCTTGCTGCTCAGTTGGCTGGAAAATGCAGTTTTCCCCGAGCATAAGTTGCATCATTCTGCATCTTTTCTAAGACCTGGACCATCATCAGCATCGTCATCATCATTATCATCATCATCCTCGAGTCGTCGTCGTCGCCGTCGTCGTCGTCAGCGCTTGGTAATCTAACCAAATTACTGTGCTGTTCGCAAACACGTTCTCTAAACGGTTTCATAATAACAACGCGCGCAGCTCAAAAAGAATTTTTCCTTGTGTTCCAGTGTGTGTTTTTTTTTTCTTCTCTCTTTTCTTTCTTCTTTTTCCTTACCATATGGGATTACAAATTCATGACATGGGCGTATCCCCCAAAATCGTAAAATATCAAGCATTTAAAATGGTCAAAAAATTTTAATTCCAATTGTAATGATTTTGGCATGTTCCCAGGGATTTTGATTAACAGTTGACTGGCTTGATCCCCCCTTTTCTCAGTGTATTTCACTGTGCCAATTTTAGCGCTACTCTAATGCAAATTGCAGTAATAATTGGCCTATTATGCCACTGAGTCGAATAGAGATGGGGAGATGGGAGATGAAGACGGAACAAGTAAGATAGAGAGCGACCAACCCGCTCAACGCCCCAATTTTACGCGCACTTAATATTGTGTTTGTATACCTAAAAGTTGATATTACATAGATGCATTTTTATTATTTCAAAATCCCAATTTGATGATAGGGGGACGCAACCGTACAGAGGCGGAAGCATAAAGCGCTCATTAATTAACCGCCATGGCAAATTAATGCCTAATCAAATTTTATTGAATTATAAACCAGTCGAAATACCAAAATGGCAACAAAAAATAGACAGATACAGAGAAAGAGAGGGAGAGGGAGGGAGGGGGAGAAGCAGAAGCCAAAGGATCGTTTCGCTGGTTTGTCTAGTAATTAATGTGCACAGGCATTAAAATTAATTTGATTTTTGGTCAAAGACTACATGGGAATGGGAATGGGAATGAGCATTGCACTGGCAGAGCCCTCACCAAAGAGTCGCCTCCTCCGACAGGTGTCGCGGAGACCAGAGGAATTGTAGGTAGCTACCTAAATGAAATAGCAAACACAATTTGACTAAGACTCGAGACTCTTGGGCAATTGTTGAGGGATCAACTAAAGTATACCGCGCATATCACCATGAGGGAAGTTGAATTAGTTTTAAATTTAGTTTAGTTTTGGACCTTACTTAGCTTTCCTATATTACAGGACGTCCCGCTTCTTTTACTCTATACTCAGTTAGCTTTCGACATGTTTAAATTTGGATAGAACACATCATAAAAACAAACTTAGACAGTAAAAATATCCCTATTCTGCAAAAGATTTTTGCTAACGTTGAAGGAGGCTTTCACTTTCATGACCCCAACTACAGATGGTCAATGAATGGAATGCAGCGCATGAACTTTCTTATTGTTCAATCCTGAGAGTTTCTCATTGTGTGAAATTTCACAACAAATCGTTCTCTCGTATAACTATTAAATTTTTTACAAGCGAGGAGTGGTTTCTACTTTAGGGTTCCATTCATGAGAAATGCCTTGACACTAAACTGAGCTGGCGTCTCTCGATGCTAAACTACAACATGTTATTTCTGTTTAATAGGGTAGCAGGTACTAAAAGCACAACTACTGACCAACTGATGTTCGTTGCAATTTTAATTAACTGCCCCATCTGAGCATTAAAATTGTTTTGACTTTGTTAAATGCTTGCAAATCGCAATACGACATGAAAATTTACGCGCCAGTAGCAAAACGTTGAGAGGCGCCCGAAGGCGGAGGCAGAGAACGAAGATGAAGATGAACTGGGAGCGGCTGAATGGCTGACTGGCTGGCTGGCTAGCTGGCTGGTTGGTTGGTCAGGTTGGTAGCTTGAAATCGATACTCAACTCCATGTTGGATTCAATGCGGACATTTCGCTAAGACACATACACACAACAAATACCACAATCAATCCACCAAATGAGTGCCTCCAACTAGAAAATGATGCAGTGCTTTGTGCTCTCATTGTTCTCCTCCCTGCCGCCTATTTCTATGGAATGAGATGCCAAAAGGATAGATAGAACGCGATGGGATGGAATGGGTTGGCATGGGATGTGTTTGCCCAATGTAATTAAAAACGCATTTGAATAAAGAGCGCGTAGGCTGCTGCGTATAGCTAGGAAGTGAATGAATCGATCTATAATCTGTAATCGTCGATCAATGCAAATTGTCGTGAATTAGCCACGGATGGAGTCTCCATATAAAGATGTGTGGCATTAGACCGGGAACGAGCCACTTTTAAGTGCCGCCCGTACCCAACCAACATAGCAATTTACTTAACAAAAAAAAAAAAATACATATTAAGGAAAGGAAAAAAAAAGAAATAATCACATTACCCATACGACGAGGTGTACGATGACGGCCATAACGACGACGCGTGAAATGTCAAAAGTTAAAAATGCCATTTCAGTTGAGGTGTCCCCTGCTCACCGCACGGCTCTGTCCCCACCAATCACTCTCTTGCCCATACACTGAGAGAAAAAAAGATTTTAATTGCATCGCATCGGGGTCACCATTCTTATGGTTTAAGGATATAAATATAAATATTTCGAAGAAACTTTTCCCAGCAAAACGAAAGCGAAGTAAGAGTGTTATGGGAGTGAATTTTGGACTTTTACTGTTTACTTTTTTCGAGGTGTACGACGTTGCGGGGCTTTTCGTATGCAAAGTGCCCATGATTTGCTCGTTTCTGTTGTCGTCGTCATTGTCTTGGCTATGGCTGTGGCTTTTGCTTCGATGCCAAGCGGCTATAACTCCTCTACCCAGCCTCATACGCAGTCACCCAGTCAGCCAGCCAGACACAAAATGTAACCAACTGTTGCACATGCAGCAGAAGATTGTCCAAAAGCGATAGCGATAGCCTTTTTTCTCTCTTTCCTTTTTCTCTTGTGTTTTCGGCATTTTCGTGGAATGGAGTTGTTGCTGACTCTAAGGCCTACGCTCCGGCTCCATCTGCATGATGAAAAATTTGCAAATTGGAATTATTTATTTATTGATGCATGTTTGATGTGACGCTTTTGCAGTGCCCTGGCCTGCACTCCTTTTCCACAAATCCCCCTGCCCCGCCATCTTCCCCCACCATTTGTGAGAGTGTGTCTGTGTGTGTCGAATTGTTGACATAGCTGCGGGCCACAAAACGCTAAGAAAAATATAGTTTGTTTATTTGTTTATTTTATGCAAATGATCATGGAAGCTGAAAATTTGCCTTTTTAGGCTGGGAGGCCTGCATTTTCGGCACTGCGAGTTTACAATTAAAAACTGAAAGTGTGAAATAAGTGAAAAAACTATGGAGAATACTGCAAACGGCAGAGGGAAATGAGGCAAAGAATGGAGACTAAAGTGAAAGTAAAAGGCTAACGAAAAATTAACAAATATTTTTCAACTAAAAGGTCGAAAAAATTTAAAACTGGTTAAGTCATTATTATTATAAAATTGATCAAAACATCCTAAATATATCCGAAGAAAATGGAAAGTAACTTGATCATCTTTTTAATGATCCATGAGAAAATAGTGTTTAGTCCTGTCAAAATATACCGTGCACAAATTCTAATTCTGACAAGTTGAAATTAAATTTCCAGAATATATATTCTATATCATGGAAATGCTTCCTTTTGCTAATTACATACATTATATACATATGTACATGTAAATTAGCGACTTCAATGTGACCTCTCAGTTCAGGGTTCAGGGCATGACTATTAAATAAAGGTCTAATACTTAGTTTAAGCTGTCATATTTAAGACACAATTCGATTAAATATTATAGTTAGTTTGAATATTGTAAATTATAGCCAAAATACTTTTAGATCAGTTTTTCAAAGTAGCGTCCTATAACTAATCGGAGTAATTGATTTTTAACTTAAATCGAATTGCAGTTAAAATTGCAAGAACTTGACAAGAGGTTTTATTCTAAGCTAAGAGGTTTTATTCTAGAAATTTTCAAACAATTGTGACTTTTCACAAATGCACTGTGGTGAGCTGGGAACTGGCGCCGTGTTGTCTTGTCATAGACTGTTGTATGAGCTAGGGCCCCATCGACATGACCAGAAGCATTATCTACTTAGCATGCAGCTAATAACTCCAAGACTGCTGCGGCTGGTGTAGTTGCTGACCCAAAAAGTGAGTAGTTACATAGACGAGAGGTCTTCCTCGGGAGCTTTCGTCCAGAGCTATGCAGATTTTGCAGCTGTCAAAAAGTGTTTGTCTAAGATTTCACACATATTGCTAGAGGCCAACGGGAGAAGAGTTGAGCGAACTAGCATAACTAACAACAATAACAACAGCAACAACAACAAGGGAATGGATATAGCATCATTGGAATGCCTAAAAGAGTCTTGGCTGTTGAATGGAGTTGGATTCGGAGTTGAAGTTTGTGTATGCTTCCTGCTCATTTGACGCGTTGATTGCTATGTGGCAGTTGCACAGTAGCCAAGTCGCTTGTCTTCCGAGTCGAGAGTCTATGCTGATTGATGAGGCATTTGCATGTTGTGTCCAAAAAATCTTCTACGTAAAAGAAATGGAGAGCCGTATGGAGCAGGAGATGGAGGAGCACTAGGCCAATTCACATTCAAGGGTCAGTAATTTTACTTTCCCTGCTTCGATGATTAATTGACCAAATGGTCGGGCCACTTTAAAGCGATTAACCCACTGACCGCGCTAGTTCGATGAAATTCTCTTCCTACTATTTGGACAAACCGAAGCTGTCATCAACTCACTGGAATGAAGTTGTTATAGAGCCAGGTTAATAATAATCGGTGAACGAGGAAAGTTTTAAGTGCAGTTCAAGCGGTGAGTGGACTATGTTTTTTTTTTTTTTGCCCAACTTTGAGGAGAAAATTCTTTGGTGAATTGACTCAGATTATGTTTGGCAATGTATGTCAGAAAAGAGACTCAAAAAAAAAGCAGGTGGAGGTTTTCCAAATACTTAACAAAATTTGATTTCTTCAATAAGAGTCAATTTGTTTGCGGTTCGACACAATGTTACCTTCCGAGTGATAATTGAAAACCTTTGAATTATGTAAAAATCTCCCATACATATATTCGTTTTTTCTGTAATCAAAAGATTTTTAAAGCTAGTTTTGTATTTTGTAGGTTGTGTATTTACAACCAAATGAAAATTTTAAATAAAATTCCCCCCCAAAAAAAAAAAGAACATTTGACTTTAGTGGATTAGCGTCAAATTAGTTAAAATGTTTTGTTTTTAATATGCCACTGTATTTCCACTTTGTCCAGGGTATCCCAAACTATGGCAATTTAGTCTCAGTATCTATGAACCCTCGCCTTGCTGTCCCCGTTGCGCGGTCTTCTCATTGTGTCACGTATTGTGCGGTGTCAAAAGTGCATACAAAATTGTTTGACTGCTGCAGCAGTTGCCATGCCTTGCCGCCGTGCTTTGTAATTAACTTTTTGACTCGATTTGACTTGAACCAAAAGAGCGGAAAATTCAACTGATCAAACGACCAGTAAGCCAGCCAACCGGCTACCACCATGTCGTATGAGTAACTGGTAACTGGACAGCCGCAACGTTCCCAAAGCGAAACAGGTGCTCCCAGCAGAGACTTAAGACTTCAGCTACAGCTTCAGCTTCGACTTCAACTTAAACTCACATGTGAGGCCAATTTTCCGATTTCGATTTCGTTTGCAATTAAAATTCCCGCTGGCCACTTTTGATTAGTCAAACCGAGGAATGCGTGCAATCGATTTTAGTTTCAATTTGTATTTCATCCAACTCTTTTTCCTTTACGTTATTGATTCAACAATTAAAATTGTTTAACACTATTATCCCCTCGCTCGACTCAGTCATATGCAACCACCATGTTGGCCTATGTCCCCTCTAGGGGTTTCAGTTGCCAAATTGGCTGAAAACGTCGACGGTGGCAAAACTAAATTTGCATAACCGCAATCTGAGGAATCTTTTTATTCTCTTGTTTTTTTGTTTGTTGGGCATTGCATGGCATAAATTAGGGGGAAATGTCAGAAGTACCGAGGCTAATAGGGTCTTCTTTTGTTTATAGAATGGCTGTTAGGAATGAAAAAATAATTAGGCATTCAGAGTATCGTGCGTTCTTCAATTAGCTTCAATGAGAAAGAACTTTTGTAGTCTTCGCCACCTTTTTTTAAAGTTGTTTTAACTAAAAGGCTTAAAAATTAAGTGATGACCTACTTTTTTTCATCCAAAAATTAACTGTTTAATCTCGCTGATTAAGTTTGTATTCATTTAATTATAATAGCTTCAGCTTCAGTGAGTTGTGACGAATATAATATCACATGTTTAACTTTATATAATTTTTCGGAATATTCCGCATTTTTTTAGAGTTTTAAGAATGGGTCCAGGACAGCACTGTTCCCATGATAAAGGTGTGATGATCCAAAAAATGAAGGACAAATATACATCGACTCATCGTTACTTAGATGAGCAGAAAACAGAGGAAGTGAGTTCAGTTGTTAAGTATGCCACAAATAGATTTTGGCAACCTAGTCATCCATTAAGAGAGCTATTCATCCCACTGTGGTGTAAAGTATGTTGTTTTTTTTTTTGTTTGTTTGTTTGGTTGGTGAGTACATTGTCACATCTTTGACCCACGGAGACAGACGACAGTTGATGACGGCACTTCACACGATGTTGTCGTCGTCGTACAACTTAATGCTTAATACTTATTGTCGCGCCTTAATCTAGATACACTTTGACTAACAACAGTTGTCCGCGACAGAGAGAAAGAGACAGAGAGAGAGAGAGAAAGGGGGAGAGAGATCAAGAGACAGAGACATCAAGCAACTAGAAAATTGAGTGGCAAAAAAGTTTTTGGTTTCTGTGTGTAGTGTTTTTTTGACTGTTTTTCTGTCACGGTTGCCTGTTGCTCGTTGCATCGGGCACACACCAACACACACACACACACATGATGCCACAGGCGCTGCTGGTCGGTCGGTTGGTCCGTCTGTCGAGGCTGTCAGTCGTTTGGCTCCTTGCACAAGTCGCGCAAGTTTCAGCACAGGCGGGGGGTATTTTTTTTATATTTATTTATTTATTTTTTTTGGGAGAGGGGGAGGCCTGTAAATCTGCATGCGCGTCGCGGTGTCAAAACTTTTTTTCTAAACAAAATAATTAAATGCTGGAGTGGAAAAGACAGCTGTAAAGAGAGAGAGAGAGAGAGAGAAAGCGGGAGATGTTGTTGGGGAAGCATCAGCACATAAATAGTTGCATGGGTTGTCCATCTCCAACATCCCCACACCCCTCTCCCACATTCAAAGCACATGCAAAGAAATCCGCTAGAAAGTCATGTTCGTGTGCTGCATGTCCGCCAACAACAACAACAGCTACAAAAATAACAACAAAAAAAATTTGCCTTCTTTCTTTCCTTTCAGCTCTGCGCCTTCTTGCTTCCCCTCTTCTCTCTCTTCTTTGGGGAGCCTAAGAGCTATCCTAGAGATGACATCGTGAGCCTAAGCAATTTTAGAACTCATAGAAAATCTTTTTCAAGTGGAATTTAGTTATTCATAAATGAAAGTGGTATTAAAATTAATGTGTTGCCATTAAATTTCTTTTGAATCATTTGCAATTGACTTGATTTATTTATTTATGGAGAGAATTTCTCTTTCTCCCGTTTTCGGATATTTGTGGCAATGCATTTCTCACGCACACACCTTAGTGTGGTATGTTTTTTAAAGGAAAATTCGTTCTATGGGCGATTTGATTTTTGTTTCATCTTTGACAAAAGATGAGAAGTGACAGCTTCTAATCGTATAGAGAAAAACTGGCGAATGTCCAGACACGCTCTAGTTTGATCAACAGTGACATATATACTTATATGTATGTATGTATGTATGTATGTATGTATAGTATTTTATATATAAATATATGTATGGAGTTTCCCGCATCTCTAGTCTGGATCAGCCGCCAGCCTGCTGCTACTCTCATCGGCTGCATAATAATTTATGATCGCGTCCAAGATGTGGGTTAATCGTGTTTTGGGCTAGTTTTCCTTGCGCTGGCAACCCTGTTGGCCTCCCTCTTTACCTCCTCCTCCTCCCACCCCGTTACGTTTGTTATTCGCTGCTGGTTTTGCATTCATTGGCTTTGGTTATGGTTTCGGCTTTGGCTTTGGCTTTGCCATGTTCCTCGTTCACATCCAATTACTAGGTCAGGAACCTGTGAGTCAGTAAGTCCTGAATATTTTGAAGCAATTTCCTCAACAAGATTGGCTACGTCTCCCCAGGTCCGCCTCCAGCTGGGGCATGCTTTCTCTTGCTACTATTCCCACTACCGCTTGTCTATAAAATCTGTGCGGGGAGCCGTGCGTAACCAGGTAATTAGACTTGGCCAGGAATCCATTTCCATCTGTATACCCTAACAAAAAGGTCGCAAAATTGCAATGCATAGTGCGAAGCATCGCCGACTATATATGTTCTTGTTTATCATATCGAACTCTCTTAATCAATGAAAACTCCTCCCCAAGTTCTTAAAACTATCGCTGAAATATACATATATATCTCGGAACTTACCGGATCAGGAACGATCTGTAACGAAAAACAAATTTTTCATGAAAAACTTGGGCATAGTACAATCAATTATTACTAAATATCTAAGTTTGGTATATTTTTAATGACCCTTAATTTGTTTACGATCAGACTACCATATCATTTAGCTCTGATCGGCTCAAAAAATGGTTTATGTAGTAGAAACTTGACTGCTATTTTAAGATATATAGTATCAGTAAGTATGACGAAACGGTCTTAATACAATCTGACTTCGATATGGAGTGCACTGGTATTACTGCTAATACTGATCGAATATGCAAGAGTATAGAAATTTGGTTAAATCCAAAATTATCTCTGTGCTCCTAGTTTGATTTTGATTAGCTACTAGTTTGAAATTTATGCAAATGAACTTTTTTTTTATGGTGGTTGGCATAATTTCATTGAGGAATGTTAATAAAATTGTAATTGATTGATTTACAGCTCAATCGAAGTCCATGGCAAGAGGAGGAAGTGTGGGTGGAAGGGGGTTTGGTTTGGTTGGTTAGCAGGTGATTATGGCATTGTGGCTAATCATTTGTCAAGTTTTCCACTTAATCTCTACAACTTTCGCATGGAAAATTGTCACAAAAGGAGGGAAAAAAGTGATCCAGGCGCCCCATGGCGACAGCCAAAGGCTTAGTCTCTTTCTCTCTCTCTCTCTCTCCCTCTCTCCCTCTTTCTATCTATATATGTGTCTCCTTCTTGCAGTGGCTTTAATTGGTCTTATGAAATGGACAAAGTGCGAAATGAGTTATGCGCACGCGCGCACCCGCAGTTTGAGCTTGAGATTTGAGTCCGAGTTGGAGTTGGAGCTGAAGCTGAGGTTGGCAGCGATAATGAACGCATGTGGGAATTCGAAAATTGGATTTGGGTATTGTGCAACTGCAGGCAGCTTTGCTTGACTTGGCTTGGCCTGGCCTGGCATGGCTACCTGCCTGTTGCCAGCCTCCTGCTTAACAAGATGATGGTGCTGCGGGGCGGTTTGGTGGGGGGCTGGGGGTGCGGAGAAGTGTGGACTAAGTGTGAGCACGCAAAGTATCTATTAGCGTCGCCTTTTTGCGCGCGACGGAGAGTCAAACGGCATCTGTTTAGCAGTTGGTTGTCGCTTGTCGCTTTTCGTTTCTCTTTTTCCCCATTTTTTTTTCGTTTTCCTTTTTTTATTATTTCTTTTTTTGCTGTTTTTAGCATTCGCGAATTATCTGTTAATTTGTGGCAATTTAGAGATTTGCCGATATCTTGTGATATGCACAATGAGCAGCAGCTGTTGAGAGATAGTCCTCAAAAACACTCCCCGCCACCCCCTCCTCGAACAGTAGCCGGTTATTTCCTTAGAGCTTCCGTCAAAGTGTTAAAGTTTATCGGGTTTGCATTGTATATGGTAGCAAGTGATGTGAAAGATTCAATGTTATTTTAATGGAAACTCAGCAATTTTGATTGGATAATGAGTTAAAGCGATTTGATTTTAAATGATGCTTAACAGACGAATGGGCAGCTCTTTAGTTTTATGGAGTGTGAAGTCATTAGTCTATTCGGGATCTAACTGAATCATTTAGAACATTTTTTTATTTCCCAGCGAATTTATGGATCTGTTAAGGTTTTGGACTCAAAAGTTTTTCTTCTTTGCAATGAATAGTAAGTGGCAATTTTCTTCAAAATACATTTGCCATAATATTTTTTCATTGATCTTTAATAGGTGTGTTTAGAGCAACAAAAGCAGTTCAGGGTAAATAAGGTGCAGCCATAAATAATCCAGAACCAACCAACTATAAAATTGCTAATAAAAATTATGGCAAGAGCGTAGCCAGGATCTAACTTTGGGGGGTTAATCTCATACAATCTTCTACCCAACATAAGTGGAATCTTGGGAGGCGCAGCTGCCCCTCATTCCCCCTCGGTACGAAATACGAACCGATTATATTCAGATTATAAATCGATACACAATGCCGAAACAGATGGTACAGTTGGTTCAAAAACCTAACTCAAAATAACTCGAACATATGAATCTTTTAGAAGCGAAAAAGGATCTACAAACTGCAGGACTCACTGGTCGTTCGGATAAAATTTTCGTTTTAAATCAACTTCAATGAACTTTAATATTCAGCAAAATTGATTTGAAATCTTCCAAGATTGAATAATAAAAGCTTATACATGTCTTAGGTATTGTCTATCACGGTGCTGGCAAAAAACAAATCCCTTGAGAATTTTGGGTATATGTATGTAGTATTAGTTTCGTGACAAACAGCTTTTAACTTAACTTCGAATATCGTTATATTGTAGTTTTCCCAGAAATCGGCAAGTTTTAAGTTGGTATGACTTATCCTTCGTCTTGTCTCCTTTTTTTTTTTGCACTTTTTTTCTAGTTTATTGGGGAGAATGTTAACGACTCTGTATGCAAAGTGACAGCGAACAATTGGCGACTGCGGACAGCTACCAACAGCGTGAACGCACAGTGATTCAAAACCCCATTGAAAATTGACAGACATTGCCTTTACTCTGATGAGACATTTTTATGATCCCGCAGAGACATAACCAATTAGTGGCCATAGTCGACACCAACTTCATCAGTTGCCCAAAACCGAAAAATGAGAGAAAAAAAAATATGAAACGTAACGCAACAAAAAAAAATTCAATTTGCCGTTAAAAATTCCAATGTACACACAAGCACACACTGGAAGTACCACAAAAACCAGCTAGAGGAGCACAAGGCGAATGAGATCGTGGAGAAGGAACACAGGGAGGAAGCAACAACAAAAACCGCGATCCCAATACGCATGCGCGCAATTTTTCAAAAAGCTTTTAAAGCGGTCAGAGAGAAGCCCAGAGAAAATTACGTTGTAATTTTTGTAATTTCTGTAATTGCCTAATTCTGATTAATTTGAATTGATGACGAGTAGACGAAGAGGTGAGGAAGAGTGAGGAGTGAATATCTCGACGAGCGAATTCTTCTTATATTCTTGCCAAGTGCCACCATTGGCCCGCTTTTTGTTGCTTAGGGTCTCCCCCCACCACGCTCGAACCGCCAACCGTTTGGCCCCTCAACAAGCGAATTGAGAGGTCAAGACTGGAAAATTATGCGGCATTCATTGTTGGTCGATGCCGCCGAAGCCAACGCCATCGCCGCCGCCGCGTAGAGTCGCGGATTTATCCCCAAGTCGGTTGAGGGTTTTGCCTCTTGTAATCCTTACTTATGCGCACTGAGAATCGGAGTACATGGTGAGCTTCAATTTATTTGCCTTCCATTGGCCTGCCTGCTGGCAGTGCGGGGCTTTTCTTTAATTTGATTAAAATTTATGTACAACTGGCCCACTGAGGTGAGATGCAAAATATTTAGTTGTAGTCGCGAGCAATTCTCCCATACTGTCTAGGGTCTTTACTTTTGGATTAAGGCATACTTTTAGGGGCACAAACATAAGTTACAAATTTCTATGATGAGGCCCATCAGAAAAACTAGATATAAGGGAAAGAAACTCTAGGAATCTCCATTTAGAAAATTAGTATATGCTCTAACCTCCAATACCATGGACTATAGTATACTTTTGGGGGTCAACGAGGCTTTGTTTTCTAATACATTTCATCCCTTTGTACTTTTGTCTATCTTTATGAATGAATTTAAAACTATAACTAATTTATTTTAAGGCAAATGTTGATAGATTAAAATATGAACAAGAGGTTTGACGTTGCTAATATGTAAAATTTACTTGACTATATTCATATATATAATTTGATGACAAGGACAAGGTCGCTGGGTTAATTCGATTGTCCAGCAGTAACAACAGCAACAATAACTCAATTAAATGTTGGCCCCATTAATCATAAGGCGGATAGGAGATCGCGGAACGCAGACGACAGCGACGGCGACGGCGACGACGACGACGACGATGTGTGAAAATCTCCCGTTGCGATGAAAAATTAAATGCATTTCCAGGCGTACGTAGATCATCATCATCATCTGAAATTTAATATGCACAACTTCTGCATAGAAGAAGAGAAAGATGGAGAAAGAGAGACCAGGTAGAGAGACAGTGACATTTCGCAGCTTAATTAGACAAAGTTGTATTCGCCCCCTGATTAGAATATGAGCGTATATATGCATATATGGCATAACGATATAGTTTCCCACTCTAATGAAGTCTCGTCGCTGGTTATGTTCAGGCAATTAATCAAATTTTCGAATCAAAATGGAAATTTAATGGTTAGATAAAACGATTGAGGGAAATTAACTTGTTATGATGATTACAAATCGTATGATTCGAATCGGATCGGACACAGAGTCTAATCAGCGAGGCAACTTGTTAAACTAGCGAGAGTTTTAAACATTCACTTTCAAATGTACACACACGAGTTAATGTTAAGCAAATTAAAATTAATTCATATACAGAAGCAGCGCGCCAGAAGCAGTGAAAATACCAAGAAAAAATGCGATTTTTGGACATAATGCGCGAACTTATGCAAATCAGCAAACATCGAGAGCCCAGCAAGGAGGAGGCGAGCCCTGGCAGATCTGGCATGTTCGTCATGACTTATGCCTGAAATTTGTCTAGTTGTCAGTAAATATGGGAAATCAGTTTAGAACATGCGTGGCCAGCGGACGACCGACAACCGACGACGTCGACGATGGACGACATTGAGATTTAAGCGGAAGGCACAGCAGGAGCTTATAGATAGCCAAACATCAGATATAGACGGTGACGACGACGTGGATGAGGACTGGTAATGCTAACAACAGACCAAAAAGAAACCAACCAACAAAAGAAAACAGCAAGCACATGGGACGATCACTGGAAACGCTGTTGCTGCTAGGATGATGATGATGATGCTGCTGCTGCTGGGCAGGCAGGCGTCTTGGAGGGAGAGGGACTTAAAGTTGTCGCAAAAGAAGGAACATGTAACATTGCTGCATGGCGACCGACCCTGACGATGACAACAGCAGCAAAAGCAACGACAACAACAGCAGCAGCAGCAAGGAGAACCATAGATTGATGCCTATTGACTATTGACTATTGATGTCTGTGGAAGTGAGTGGGCAGCGGGTTGCAGAGGGACGGAGACAACTGAGTGAGTGGCATATGCATATGAGTTTCCTTAAGATCTCTCTCCCTCCGCTCGTTCCCGCTCTCCATGTCTCTATGCGTATAAGGATAATACGCAGCACTCGCAGGTTGCTGCTGAATCTTCCATGAAAATTTGCATTGCAAAAAAGGGACAAACCCAAACCCCAAATCCGAAATCCAAACGCTGCTGTCCGAGCTTCCTCTGTGTGTGAACCAAAATATGAGAAATCGTCTGTTGAGGAGGGGAAGCGAGGAGTCGAGAAGCGTTCGAGCGGTATGGGGTAAAGATTTCACATACAGAGGAACCTTGAAAAACAAAACACAAAAGTCTATTAAAAAAGATTCAAAGTGCCTAGTTTAAAGTTATTAGCAGTTTTAGAAACTGTGATACCAATACTGTTATACTAAGGAATGTACATCTGAAATCTGGCGACTGTAACACATCTTTTGATGAAATATTGTCTCAACATGTCGTAGAACCAATTTAAATGATAAAGATCTATCTGTAATACTGAAAATCAGATATACTTATAGACTGTTATACATACATATTTACTTGAGTAAGATTAATTTTGCAGTTTCTGAAACTGAAACATAAATTCCGTTATAATAAAATCTGTTATACTAAAAGTCAGAATAATAAACTGTTCTATAACTGCAGTTTTTTCAACATACTGTATTCATTTGTCAATTTAAATAAACTGTTTATATGTTTTGTTGTGTTGTATTCGGACAAACCATGAGTATATCAAGTTTTAACAATTATACTACTGGTATAATTAAGTATTATTACACATGTGATTATATTTTAAAACTGTTATATTGTAAATATGTACATTCCCACTGTAGTACCTTACAAATTAGTTGCCACTGTGGAGTTAGTTCGTTGAACCATCGTTTTGAGGCGCAACACTAGAGATTCTCAAGTTTCCGGCCCAAACGGACAAAATAGAAACGATTCGCGCTAAATGCTTGAAAATGTATGCATAATTTAGCTTATAGTCAAGGCGTTTACATAGAGTTTGTGTTGGTTTTGGGTGGCAACGAATCGATCAAGATTTCTTTTATGATTTCCCATAAATCTGTAAACAAAACGTTTGTATGGCTACCTTCGATCCGATTTCAATAGAGACCAACTAAATATTTAATTTGTATGCTGTGAGTTGTGTTGTGTAACATAAATTCACCGCTAGAATTAATCCTCAGTCGACCACTCTGCCCATACTCAATTAGTATTTTATGGCGATTTAATAGAACAACACAAACATTTTTGATTTTCGTATCTTTGGTTATTTTTTATATTTTTTGGCAATCGCCAATAGATGATCAAAAGAAGCGCTCGATAGGTTAATGGCAAAAATTAGAATTCATTTTTTCAGTTGTTAGTTAAAATATTTATGCCTAGGCCGAGATGGTCTTCATTAGCAACTCAGAGCGACGGATCGACATCTGGGAACGGAACCCACCCAAGTGGCAGCGAGAACTAAAATCATGTAATTGGAACGCCACCTTATCACAGCGCAAAAACAACGACCAGCGGAATCCCAAGAGAGAAAAAACACATTCCCATTCTAAACTTGAGTTTATAACGAAAGCGTATTTCAATTAAAACTAAAACAGAAGGCCAAGAACAAGTTCGGCACACAACTATCCATGAAAAGGAGAGGAGCAGGAGGAGGAGACTGAGGACGCTAGAGGTAGAGAAACGCATGAAAAATCATACAAAATGAGCAAAACTCCTCATTAAAAATTCGCATAATTTAGAGATTAATGAACGACAGCAGCGGCGGCGGCGGCGGCACCGGCGAGGTCGATTCCAGCCACACTGAACCCCGCAAGACCTCAGACCAGACATGGGGCTACCGAAATAAAATAGCTAAATTTATGCCGTCATCGGGGAGCGAGCGCGGGGGCGATCGGACGTGGTAATCTTTAGAGTATTTGGAATGAAATTATGATTTGATGATGATTCTGTTGACAGCTGGCAGAGCAACCTAAGAATCTATTTGCATAGCCCCATAATAAAGGATTAGATGAGAGACATGTGAGAGAGTCGCAAATAAATAAAACTTACTATCGGACGCAAGAGATCAGCGAACAGGAACAACAACAATAACAGCAATTTTAAAGCCTCAACATTTGTCATCTGAGCTAAAGATGTTGGGAAATACTCTTCAAAGAATAAGCATTGACAGAAAAGTCCAATGAAAGATTGTTAAGGAAATCAATCAATTTGAATTATCAATATACGAATCCTTTCTAATATTTCTACGTAAGATTTGCTTGATTTGCTCGTCGGGGTCACCACCTTTTTAAAAAACAGATGAAAGCTTTAGTTTAACACGTCGGGGTCACCATTTTTACTTAGCTTCAGTGAAAATAAAGCCAATTTTGCTGCAATTTGGCTATAAAAAAGGCAACGAACGCAATTTCGATTTTATTTCGTTTCATTCAAGGAAAATGGGTTTAAAATCAAGTAATTTTCTTTTTAATTTTGACTTGCTTCTCTTGTTGCCAGTATAAAATCAGGGAGTCGGCTTGATCATTAAAGCCACAGGAACCCCTATGGAAAGGGTACATAAAGAAAACAACAAGAGCAACGCAAAAGCTAAAACTAGGCGCGCCTGCCGAGCAAAATGTTGAGCCTGGATATGTAGCGTAGTATACTTGAAGAGAGGAGTCTCAGTAGATGGAGAGGAGCATTGCGGTTGGAGCCTGCCAAAGTCAGCAACATGTGGCTAAACAACAATTTATGATGTTGCCGCTGACAGGCGAATGTTGTTTGCAGTTGTTGATGATGACGATTCCAAGGATGATGACGACAACAACAACAACAACAGCAACAACGAAACACAACATACATATAACGAACGAATGAGAATGATGATGATCATAATGATGCTGCTAGTCAGAGCCTATTGAATGGCTTGGCCAGAATTTTGCATATTAACGTAGCTGTAGCACATGATGGATTCTGATTCTGATTTCAACGTACTAGTAGACCATAGACGATCATTGTGCTCGTGTATGCGCCAAAAATTCGTCGTTCAACGCAACATAAATCCATCACATGAAATGGACAATTGTGTCCATTAGCATTAAAACTGATTTGCAAAATGCCAGCAGGAGGTAAATCTGTCTCATTCTGTGTGGGTGGCTGATCATTGAAATATACTCGTATAAGTATATGTAACAATCTCAACGCTACACACATAGGCGTAGTGTATTGCTCTCCCTATGCTCTACAACTTTTCAAGTGGCTGTCAGGAGATCGGCTGTGGCTGTTGTTGTTTTTGCCGTTTCAAAGTGCAAGCGTCATTTACGATTTTTGACAAGCGGCAAAATGGACAAATGATCATACTCATTTGTGGGGCCTCATTGTCTGCGTGTGTGTGTGTTAACGCTTTTGTGTGTATGCGTTTGTGTGTGTGTGTGTGTGTTTGCAAGGAGATTCTCAAGAAACAGGCACGCACTTTTCATGTACGTTTCCCAGACAAATTGCGCAAAGAATTTAAGCATGCGCTTGAGAGAATTCCAAAGAATTCTATGGAGAATAAGCGAGAGAGAGATAGAGAGAGAGGGCCTCGAAGAGAAGGCACATGTACATAGATCACAGATCGCATCCCTCTGGTGGTCCCCAACCTTAGGCGCCAAATTTTAAGCGTAAGCTTACGCAATGTTTTTTTCTGACGATTTTTTCGGCAAACAACATTGTTGCTATTTCGCCGTGTATCCTGGTAAACAATGGACGGAAAATATGGAAAAAAAGCGTGGTAAAGGGAGGGCTATCGTGGGGTGAACTAAGGGGAGCTCGGGCAAGAGAGAGAGAGAGAGAGGAAGGTAGCATACCAAACACTCAACGCCAAAGCGCACTTCACCAGGCACTTCAATGCACTCCAAACAACAACAAAAAAACAACTCACAGGTGAGAGACAAACCGGTTTATGCTTAACACACAGAGAGAGAGAGAGAGAGAGGAAGAACGAAAGAGCGAAAGAGAGCGAATCTCTGGCTAATTTACATGCCAGAGCCTTTGGTCTGAGGCGTTGGGTGCATTGTTGGACTTGACTTTTATGCTTTTATTGCCCACAAAACAAAAACAATGTGAGTGCAGTTAGCTGCTCTCTTGGTCTCTCTCGCTCCTCTCTCTCTCACCGCTCTCTATCTCTCAGACAATAGTGTGTGGACCTGTCGTCGTTGCCTACGTTTCTTTTGTGTGTATTTAAAATTCTTGGCTTATTCTCTCTCTTTCTGTCTCTCTCTAGCTAGCTAGCTCTCTTTTCTGAGCATAAAACTGACCAAACCACTCTGGTGGATTAGGCCAAGAAACTCGCCATCTTCATTACAGCGAGTTCTGCTCACCATCACCACTATCAGAAAACCACCAACACCAACACCATTCGCAGTGCCAACCAACCTTCATCGATCCATCGCGATCCACAGGTGAGCCAACTTCAGTCTATCGTGGGTTTTCGTCGTCGAAACATTGTGGTATTCGTTAAGCGCGGATCGCATGCAGAACGTGTTCGTCGTCGTCGTACATAAAGCGCCCTCGTCTCGTTGCGTCGCCGACACCGCCGGAATCTGTTCAACGAAAAGTCCTAAAGAAAAAAAGAAGAAAAATCCAATTGAAAAGAAAATCTAAATCAAGTGTTTATTGTGTGTCATGTGAAAAAGTGAAGACAAAAAGGGAAAATTTCAAACCAATAAATACAACAAAATACAAAATGTATGTTTTCCTCGCAAGATCGGTCCATTGAAAATCGTTTACCGTCGAAAATCGGTCACATTTTTTTTCGAAAGATGTTTTGCCAAGTGTTTCGCGAAATCGAAATTAATCGACGCATTTAACAAAATGTAAAGATTACGTTAATATTCTTTTATATATATGGAAAATATATCAATTGTGTGAAAATTGTTAAAGAATTTCCAAGTGTTTCTTCGTTAACTAACAGCAACAACAACAAAATATACAAAAAAAAAAAAAAACAGAGTAAAAGGCGAAAAAGAAATATTGTTCAACAAGTCAAACGGGTTCTCTTTTGGCTCGCTTTGGCCGTGTGGCGAGTTTTGCTGTTGTTGTTGCTGTAGTTGCTGTTGTTTGCGCCTTTGGTGAAAAATATTGGCAGCCACACCAACAAAAAAATAAGAAAAAATAAAAACCGAAACCAAAAAACAACTCCAGCAACACACTCAGGCCACAAAATGTAAGAAGAGGAAACAATCCTCAAACAAAATTTTAAAATTATTTCAGGTGGAAAAAGCTTTCAATAGGAGAAGCCAAAAAGAAAACTAATGGAAGACTAATTAGATGCATTTTTCTATCTCTCTCATTCTGTTTCTCCGAGTTCTGTTTTTTTTTTTTGTGGTAGCCACCGAAATGAAAACAACTTGAAATAGTCAAATTGGTAATCGAAAAATCACAGACAGAAGAAGAATACTATAGAGTAAGAAAGGTAGATAGATAGAGAGAGAGGAAAAAACACTGCTTTTACTCATCTAACTCTGGTTTCCTACCTAGCGACCTACCTACCTACCTACACCTACCTACATTTCATTTCAATTCATTTGCTTTCATTTGGTCGTTGTTTTTCCTCTTCTGCTTCGCCTATTCCATAGGCTGCTGTTCGAGTTTTGGAAAAATAAATATTGTTTGGTTTGATTGGATTTCTACCTGTTCTACCATAGATCTTTCGTTAATGCCTCACTCAATGAACGGGGGGCACAAAACGCAATCGCAAGGGGTCGTCTCCCTGCTTTCGATAAAGAGCAAAACGTGCAAAGAATAACCAAACAATTCCTGGAAAGTGTTTTGTAGGGTATATGCATTTTAACACATTGACAAGAATATTTATCTCTTTAACAAGATCCATGTGTGGGTTCAAAATAAATCTCTGTGCAATTTGTCAAAGTAAATTTTTACGAAAAAAGGTTGACAAAATGTCAATTGGATTATCAGTTATATAAAAGTTTCAAGTTCTTACTTTACCAGCTATGTAAGTGGAATTTTACTTTATACTCTTCTTTGATTTGACAGAAGATTCATCGATATTAAGAATATTATATTGGTAATATTGTCCTAAAACTTAAATTCCAATAGAAAGCAACTCGAACAAATGGCAAAGAAAGGTATTTTAAATTATTAACAACATTCTTAATTATCAAATGGATAAGTTTGGTTTTTAGAACTACATACAACTTTGAACTTTTATTTAGAACTTTGAATTAGAAATAATACTTAGTCTTAGCTATAAAATAAATAGGTTTTGTTTTTTTATCTCAATGGAACTAAATTATGATTAATTACATATATTGGAACATTTTTTTACCTATCAAATGAAAAGTTTTGATTTTTAGAACTAAATGAACTTTGAAAATGATTGAATTAGAGAATGTGAAATATACTACATCGAAATTTGAAATAGGGAAATTAGAGAATATAAGACTATTGGAACGATTATTTGAAAAATCTGTTCCTAAGTAATTTCTCTTTAGTTATTCAAAAGTGATGCCACATAAAAAGATAAATAAATATGTATATGGATTAGCAACCTAAAAATAAGATACACATACTATCAACAAAAGGAAGAGGGTAGATAATTGTCGGTTAACTTTTATAAATACTTTTAAATATTTTTAATTGTTATTTCTTTTGTTTTCTCCTGAGGAAATGACAGAAGAAAGGCACGGGTTTTGGTTTTTAATGTTCAACTATTTCCAATTAAATTTCCCTTTATAACATAATGATGAACATTTTGTCGGTCAGAGAGAGAGAAAGAGAGAGAGAAAAAAATTCAATTTTCGTGTGTTGCTAAAAGTCAAATAAGCACTAAATGAAAATGACTGGGGAAAAACAACGAAAATATAAAATGGAATAAAAAGCGAGTCAGTTTTTATAGCCCTTAATTTACACTTCCTTCCATCTTGGGAAAAGAAAAAGAAACAAAAAAGAGATCAAAGGCGTAAAGCGAACAGAGAAGAAAAAATAGATATATACATATATATATATATAATTTTCATTTTCCCCCATTTTCTTACTGTTCTCTCACTATGTCTCTCTCTCTCCTTCGCCCTCTATGTTTTCCTCTCCTTTTCCGTTTTTCTTTTAGTTTGACTGCATATTTGTTTTATCAACCTAACGGCAAACCTTTTTATCTTCAGGCGGCAGGTGTTCAGATCGCAGACAGACGGAGAAAGAGATGGGGAGAGGAAATTGTAGGTGCGGGTGATAGCGCTTAGTGCGGGCGGGTGCAGTGCATCGGAAGGCAGTGTAGTGTAGTGCGCTGATGTATGCACAGGCAGGCGTCACAATGCTGTTGCAAAACGCACTATAATGCGCTTTAAATTGCCTTCTCTTTCTTTCTCTCGCTCGCTCGCTTGCTCATCTAATTGCTATACAAACAAAAATTACGCTTTAATCTATTTTCGCCGCAACTGCCAAAGAAATGAAGGCCATCAGGTGGACCACACACATCCAAGTACACACACACAAACACATACACGGACACACATAAGCTCACACATACTTTTACACACTCGAGTGATCGCTCGACCCAAGTCTTCTACTACGCGAAGAAAATTACATTAGACGTGGGGCCCGGCGAGCACACGCACCTGCCTCTACCTAGCTCCAGCCCCCGCCCCACTGCCGCCCCACACTCCTCCCATAATCCTCGCTCACTGCGCTAATTTCTTTGTTGAGGCTCATACAAGTTGGCACTCTGACTTCTCGGTCGGACATTCATTCCATACGATGTATGTGTGGCTAGCTAGCCTGTGATTAAGTTTGCAATATGTTCATCGCTTTTTCTGGCGTTGTGTCTTCATCGGAAAGAACTCTATCCACTACCCAGTCGCGTCGCACCACTTTACGTTGCGCTAACTATGCATAAATATTTATTCTATGCTATAAAAATACAAATAAAATACAATAAACAATGTTAATTTGAGGAGCGAGCCAGATTGAGGGTGTTATCTCTTGATTTGATTTGGTTCATGGATTGGCTTTTTATGAGGCAATCCCCCAACCCCCTCTTCTCCACTAATCCATCCACAGCCTTCGTCTTTTCGTATATTGCACGCGTAGTTTTCGGTGATTGGAAGCCACTAAATTTTAGCCGGAGATTTTTATTCTTAAATTTAAAGAGTATTACTTTTATTGAGGGTATACTCACTTAATTAACTACTTGGCAACTAGTAAACTAACATATTTCGGTGGCCCCCACGTTGGCCGCCAAGTATTGCTTTGGCAAAGAAATGTATTATCTGAGCGGTAAAGGTGTAACTAAAGACCATATGATAGAACATTAACTATTCGTTCATGATTTAGGATTTCTCATCAGTTGACACGTTTCGTTCTACATTTTATTTTTTCCTATGGAAGTGGGGGAA
Source organism: Drosophila sp. 14030-0761.01 (assembly GCA_018150735.1). Classification (NCBI taxonomy): domain Eukaryota; kingdom Metazoa; phylum Arthropoda; class Insecta; order Diptera; family Drosophilidae; genus Drosophila; species Drosophila sp. 14030-0761.01. The sequence goes on along the minus strand of JAECWO010000027.1, from coordinate 405,043 downwards.
CCCATAAACACTAAGTCTACATAATTTGATTGTCTTTAAAAGACAACATTCCTGATGGAACGAGGGCAGTTTCGTTAAACAGATCGAACGAAACATTACACATTTTTATTTTTGATTGAGAAATCCATCGTATTTGATTTTTTATTACGTTTTCGGATGGGTTAATGAACTAAACCAGATAGAGACAGAACTGAACAAAGAGATTAGCATTAGGTGAGTTTGCATCTTAATGGCTGGGCTATAAATTCTAAAAACCAAACACAAAGAACCATGCCAATTATTGCTAAATGATTTTTGGCTACTCGAAAAAACACAAACACACACACAGAAAATGGACAGCTCTATTTGTATGACTATGATGATGATGGTTTCAATGGGTTTCCGGTAGAAGAAGAGCCACAAAAAAATTGTCATAATTATGAAAGAGTTCAGTTCAACCCACAGCGGCAGCAGCAGAAGTAGCAGCAGGTCTCCACAATCAGGTTGCAGTTGGAAGCTGGTTTTCGTTTTTGTCAATCTCTAACGTGAGCGTATTTAGCGTATTTCTTTTTCTTAACACCTTCCCATTGCTGGTCTTCTGCTGAAAGGATGTTGTTTCTCCTCACGCTGAGATAAGATATGACGAAATACAACAAGTATGGACTAATTAGCGACTATAGAATACGGCAAGATGTTTGTGAGTTGGCAATTAAATTGAACAACGAAAAATATATGAAGACGATTAGTATAGAAGTTACGTCGGGGTCACCAATAATAAAGTTGTTTCAAATTGAAATGAAATTTGATTTCTGGAGCTGCAAGGTTGAACGCCAAATTACCAACATTAAAATAAGATAAACAAACAATGAAAAATATACGATGGTATTAATTTTTTTGCTATTGGTTGGTCGTCGGGGTCACCAAGAAAAAGTTTTATTGTTTTGCCAAAACAATTTCGAAAGTGAAATTGAAGATGTTTGGAATGAAAATGAAATTGCATGTTTCTAACTGAGGCGTGAAGCTACTTGTGTAGATAAATTTTCTCACTTGCATTTTTTGCACTTCACGCTTTCTGGCTCAACAATATGGAGGGGATTAGCATTTAGATGAGTCTCTGGTATTGTATGGTGTGTGGTGTGTGTGCGAGTGGTGTGATTAATATGCAAACAATTAAAATCTTATATGCGGCTTGTGGCTTGTCTGGGCAATTAGAAAGCCATTAGAAATAACTTATTAACTGGTCAGGTCTCTCGTCTAGTTTTCATAAATTACTCAACATTTAATTAAACACGCTCTAAAGCGTCTACTTACCACCTACTTAGCTGCTGCTGCTGCCTGTTGCTGCCTTTTGAGACAACAATTTTAATTTTTAATTATCTTTTTTTTTGCTTTTTTGCATAATTAAAGTTTAAATCATGAACAGAGAGGCTTACTGACAGACACTGACTGACCACCACAAGTTGATTTTCTTCTTTTGTTAATCTGTGTGTGTTTACATGCTTAAATGTGCATGTAAATGAAATTCACAGAAGTTTAGTCGATTTTTGAGCAAGCAAAATAATGTGAAAGAACAGTTCTTCCGGGCTCATTGAGTTGGCTGAATGTGAAATCAATTTGCCATGGGGATAAACATTTGCTGGCTTCTTCTTTTGTCTATGGACCTACCTTTCTGTTTTTCATTTTATGGCGATGGCATTTTAATGCTTCATTATTGAGCTTCTTTTTTTTGTTCATTTTAATTGCAATAAAAAACCTAAACCTGTAGAAATTAAATTTAGAAATGTGCGCAGCGGTATTTCTCCTAAAGAAAGGACGGTTTAGTAATGGTCTTTCCTATTCAAATTAGCAAACTATTTCAATTCGTTTCATCGTGTTTTTAATTGTCTGTTATTTTCATTATTGGCTTTATATGTACATACATACATATCTTAAATATCATACGTAAATTCGGTTATCGATTTTGCAAAACATCTATCAATTTCTGTGATTAAAACGTTCTTGATTACTTCTATAGGAACTCTTTTCGAGAAGCTTTCAAAGCAATTTCTGTATTAGCAAAGGTATTATTTTTCGAGCATTAATTTCAACGACTTAATATGTTTGACCTAGTAATTTGTCGTCGTAAATTTTCTTTTTTTATTGATCCAACGAGATTTTGGTTAATTATTTTCAACTACTTAAGTAGTTGTTTTACCTAGTCATATTAGTCTCAGAGATTTAAGTTCATTACAATTGCACTTTACGAATTTCTGTAAAAATATTTTTTATTTGCAATTAAATACATAATCAGTTAGAAAGTTTCTAATGCAAATTCAGCAGATCCCATTACCCAAATGGGAGGCTCTTAGTCGAAAGCCACTGTATGTATTATAGTCAAAGAACGGATTTTTAATATACCTATTTATCAAGAGGACTCGATTTTGTGACATTTGTTCTTATACGGTTAAATTTATACTCCTTTAATAATAATAATAATAAAATTCTTTAAATTTTTGGCTCAAACTTAGGGACATTTTAATGAAAGAAGTAACAAAATAATTTTTAATCAAGGATTCTTTTCTTTTTCTATTTTATAAATTTTCGATAGAATGGGACAATTTAAAGGAAAATCTTTAAATTATTTTTTACATTGTGTACCTTAATTATTTGTTATGATACACTATGGCATTTATCTGCAAATTAGTTCAAGACTCGTATAAAGACAATCACATTGCATTTTATGGCACTCTAAAGTTGGAAAACCAACAATTTTGCCAGTGCATCATGCTGGCCCGAAATAAATATCTCTGTGCGGGACTTTTTGTGCATTGTTATTACCTACATACATATGTGTATGTATATACTGTTAGATAAACGTTTTTATAGGACAAATAAAATTGCAACGGCTGTGTGGGTACAACTAATTGCAGAGGAACTGCCACTGTTTTTCATTAAATCAGCTGGAATTCGCCTTGTCCTAACCCAGCGAAGTTTTTACTAATTAGTTGCGTTGTAAAGTTTAACTCCATCTGACTACATATGATTTGAGCTATGTTTTTGTCTATATACATACATATATGTATACATATCTATGTATATAGATCTGTGTAGTTTTTCTTGCTGGTATATTTGTTGCTTCTATTTGCTATTAACTAGGTTTTTATTGACGCCGCTTGGGTTTGTTTGACTTTTTGTGTGTGTTTTTTTGTTATTGTTTCGTATTCGTTTTTATGAGCTTTTGCGATCGTAAAAAAATAGAAAAATTAAAACAAAAAAAATATCCCAGGAAAATACATAATTTTTACTAGCCTGGGATTGCTTGTCAGTGGGGAGGGGTCGGCTTTTGGGGCGACACACTCAGCTGGAGTTGCGACTGTACACAATATAATTACAACTTTGTCATTTGATATTAGATGCCGGCAGAGTGCACATAAAAAGAGGAATACAGAGAGAGAGAGAGAGAGAGGGAGAGTCACTCTATGTATTCCCCAATGACTTTAACTTCCATATTCCATCACAATTTAGCCACACGCAAGGCCAACTTCAGTGCTGTTGCTCCAACTGTCCAACTCTAGCAACTTGTCTAAATGCCAGTTCATTCTCCATCCTCCATCCTCAATCCCCAACTACTCTAACTGCTGCTTCTCCTGCTGCTGCTGCTCTTTTTAATGTGTTTGGGTATTAGCAGTTCATCTAAACTTATGACAAGTGCAAATCAAACTGACATTTCCGCAACAGCAACACACACAGAACTCCCAATTCCTGCTCCTTCTTGGGGTAATTTGCGTATGAGTCAAGTTCAAGTCCGTCTCAGTCATCTAACGTTTCTTTTCTTGATCTTGCAGTTGCAGTTTATTAAATTACATTTCCAGGAAGGGACATGATCATTATAAAGTTATTAGAGAGCGGCCAGCTTGTGATATATATTTATGTATGTCCCAGGCATTTATGTCAATCATTCTAACAATTTGTTCAACTAATCAAAGTTATTTGCCATAGCCAGAGCCAACTCCTCCATCATTTCCATTCCCATCTCAAGTTAGAAGTTCCATTAAGTCACTTTTAATTGCTAGAAATGAGCTCGCAGTTTTCATTATTGTGAGATCTTTATCTCTCTATCACGAGAAACAACATCTCCATCTTCCTTCTCCCACTCCTCCCTCGTAAAATTTCATATTTCTCATTTTCCCTACTCAAAATTTTGGAGTTTCCCCACAATTTTGGTATTTTTTGCTTATCGCGCGAGAAAAATCTTTCAAATTGCAGAAACGAAATGTTATTTTCGACCACTCCAAACTCGAGAAGAGAAAAAAAGTGTTAGTCATGGTCTTGTTAACTAAATTGTTGACCACGAACCCCGAAAAACAAAAAAACCATCGACAATGGCAACTTCAACTAACAAGAATTTTATGTGTGTGTTTGTTCGATTTCTCTCTCTCTCGTCGGATTCTCAATTCACAACACACGGACCCATAGAGGCAAAGAAAAAAAAAACGGTGACGGAGACCCTTTTTTGGCCTTTGAACCTTTTTGTTCATCGTACGCAGGTAGTTTCGTTTCGCCTTGGTCTTCTTCTGTCTTGGCCAGTTTTGTGCTTCTGTCTGGATGGCCAAAGTATTAGAAATTCAAAGTGGCTCTTGTAGGAAATGCCTTCACAATGATGCGTAAACTTCCAACCACACACGGCACCAGGCACCAGGCACCACACTAGCTAAGAGCTTTTAAGGCAGTTATCAGTCTATTAGAGGCATTTGTCAATGTGCTTAGAAGACGGAGCAGGAGTTGAAAATTGTTTCTGGGTGTTCTTACGTCAAATATGAATCATGCTGGAATTCGATTAAGGCTAATATTCAGAAGGCAAACTCATAGATACTATTACTAATTCGAAATAGTTGATGATAGTTATAGGAAAGGAACTTAGTTTCTTTATTAACTCCCATTTGCCTATCGCTTGACTAATTTGTCTTTTTATTTCCATTTCTTTTTACAGATGATGGTCATGGAGGGGTGCAAAGACTCGTGTTCTTCTAAGTCATCTCAATTGGCGATACATTGAGTACCGCCATGTTGTTGGACCAACAACGAAACAACAACAACGAGAACAACCATAAACACCAACACGACGACAAAATGATGACGACGACGATGATGATGATGACATCGACAAGAAGACGAAGAAAAAGTAGCTGTAAACCGAAATTAACGACAAAAGATTACACAATGTTCCACAGATGCCGGAGTAGGCATCGGCATATGATGGGTCTAATTGTGCAACTAGTTCTGCTGCTCCTAGCTACATCAACAACGACACATGCGTCGTCCTCGCAGGACAAGGAGCGGGAACGTCGTTTGGAGGTGTTCGAAGGAGTTGCAGTGGATCATCAGATTGGTTTTATCGGTGATTTTGATGGCATAGATAGTGGGCCACCGTATATTATTGTGGCCGAAGCGGGGGTTGAGACGGATTTGGCCATTGATCGGACAACTGGTGAAATCCGCACCAAAGTCAAATTGGATAGAGAGACCCGATCGTCGTATAGCCTAGTGGCTATACCACTGAGTGGTCTGAATGTGCGAGTGGTTGTCACAGTCAAGGATGAAAACGATAATGCACCCACATTTCCGCAATCCTCCATGTACATAGAGTTCCCGGAGAATACGCCACGGGAGGTGAAACGCACTTTATTGCCGGCCAGGGACTTGGATCTGGAGCCGTATAATACCCAGCGATATAACATTGTATCGGGCAATGTGAATGATGCCTTTCGCCTGTCCTCGCACAGGGAAAGAGATGGTGTTTTGTATTTGGATCTTCAGATCAGTGGTTTCCTCGATCGGGAGACTACCCCTGCCTATAGCCTGCTGATCGAGGCCCTAGACGGAGGCACGCCACCGCTGAGAGGTCTGATGACGGTGAACATAACGATACAGGATGTCAATGACAATCAACCGATATTCAATCAGAGTCGATATTTCGCCACAGTCCCAGAGAACTCCACCGTGGGCACAAGTGTCCTGCAGGTCTATGCCTCCGATACAGACGCGGATGAGAATGGCCTCGTGGAATATGCCATAAATCGGCGTCAGAGCGATAAGGAACAAATGTTTCGCATTGATTCCCAGACTGGAGCCATCTTTATAAATAAACCATTGGATTTCGAGACAAAAGAACTACACGAATTGGTGGTGGTGGCCAAAGATCATGGTGAACAACCGCTAGAGACCACGGCATTCGTTTCGATTAGGGTAACCGATGTGAACGATAATCAACCGACAATCAATGTGATATTTCTTAGCGACGATGCGTCAGCGAAAATTTCAGAATCCGCCCAACCAGGTGAATTTGTGGCCCGCATATCGGTGCACGATCCCGACTCGAAAACGGAATACGCCAATGTGAATGTGTCGTTGAACGGCGGCGATGGTCACTTCGCCTTGACCACTCGCGATAATAGTATTTATCTGGTCATAGTGAATTTGCCATTGGATCGTGAGGCCATATCGAATTATACGCTTAGCGTGGTGGCCACCGATAAGGGTACACCACCTTTGCACGCCAGTAAATCGATTTTCCTGCGTGTCACCGACGTCAATGATAATGCCCCCGAGTTCGAGCATTCGGTGTATCATGCCAATGTGATGGAGGTGGCCGATCCTGGCACCTCGGTGCTTCAGGTGATAGCCCATGATCGTGATGAGGGTAACAATTCGGTTGTCACCTATTTTCTAGCCGAGACACCAGAGACGCATGCCCAGTGGTTTCAGATTGATTCGCAGACCGGACTGATTACCACACGATCGCACATCGACTGTGAAACGGAGCCAGTGCCGCAATTAACAGTGATTGCTCGCGATGGAGGACAACCGGCGATGTCGTCGTCGGCCACCGTTCTGGTGACCATACACGATGTTAACGATAATGAGCCGATTTTCGATCAGAGTTTCTATAACGTAACTATAGCGGAAAATGAACCCATCGGCAGGTGTATACTCAAGGTGAGTCACAATTTTCTGTACATTCGTACACTTAGTTTCCCCCCTGTGGGCTGGAGTTCTTTCTGGACTTGTTGCTCGTTGACCCAAATAGTTTATTTCGTTTTTTCGATGAGAGGGATAGAGAGATAGGAAGGGGTCATTCGCGTCACTTATGGATTTTCCACGTACATGCAAACACCCGAAAAACTAATCTCATGCATCAATTACCTCAGACAGATCAGACTTAGACAGACAGCAAAATCGACATCCGTAGGGAAACGGGTTTCAGTTTATACTCTCTAAAGAATGGGGTATACTAGGCAGTGCTTTAAGAAACAGAATATTTTACGATAGATTTCTGTCAATAGAGAATGAGATTCACTTAAAGAAATAGTTTAGATTAGCTAATATTAACTAATGTGTTTAGTAGGTCCCTAAAGATCTTCACAATGATGTATTCGTTTTTAAGAATCGGAGTGTTCTATAAATTTTAGTTTTTCAGAAGTTGTATAGTGCAAGATTATCGATAATTTAAAGTTTTTCACAATCGACAGTCGATTTTTTTTCCGTACAGTCGACAGTTTGCCCTTTTAATCGGCAGTTCAATTATAAAAATTTATTTTGCCTTACAATAAAAAGAACAGGAAACTCTCTAGATAGGCTCACAAACTATTTGAACGAACTATATCTCTCGTTGGAATTACTGATGGCTAAATTGGTTTACCGATAAATCGCCATGATCGATAAACATCGCGGTAGGCGACTATCGAAAGGGTATCGTGTATTCGTCACTTTCATTATTGAATTATGACTTTCTTGTTAACTTATTTGGGCAGTCAAAAAGTCTAAACGGTTCCCGTTGTTTCTTTACTTTACCAATGATCTCCTCCCAATCCCCCCTTTTATCCGCACCCCAAGCTATGTAGCCTTCTCGTAGTTGTGTTTCTTTTTAAGGTTTTTTTCTGTAGTTAATCCATTCATCATCGGGTAATTACATTTTTATAACATTTTTCCTCGCTTACACAAAAGCAAAATGGATACCCAAAAAATAAAAACCGAAGAAAAAAAGTCTGACGAGGCCTAAAACCGTTTCTAGCTTAACGAAGGCATTTTGTTCGCTGTTGTTGGTTTTGTTGTTGTTGTTGCTGTTGTTTGATGTGTTTTTTTTTGGGTCTCTCGGTCGTTTGTCTATCATCCATTTTTTTCCTCTCCACTGACACTCACATTCACTCTCGCACAAGTTGTGAGATTTGGTGACCTCTTTGATCTTATAAGAAGAAACTTCCCGACGAAACACGAGTTTTAACTTTATAATAATCGTATGAGATATATGTACATACTCTGCCGCCTAAGCCATTTCGGATAGATTATTTTTCAGATAATTTCCGCAAATCGAATCTCAGAGTTTTGAACAAAATCTTCAAACGTGAGTTAGTCCCCGATATAATCATACCAAACGAAATCATTTTGTTTTTTATGTTTTTTTTTTGGGTACCTCAAAGTAAAAAAGTCACGTTTCCTTAATTACAATCAGAAAAGAAGAAAAGCAAAGCAGAAACCACAAAAAACATAATACAAAACGCATAATTGGAAACACGCAAAAAATACGAACTGAGCCTCAGACTCACACACAATCTGGCCAAAACTTCCACCCAGTTAGCCATCTAAAGTTTTCAGAAAGAGACAGCAAATGCGATACTGATGCCGATGCCAATGAAGATGATGATGATGATGATGGTTGCTTGGTTAGAGGGGGTGTGAGGTACGACCGGACCCTTCAATAATCATAAAAAGCGGCAGCAAAAACAAAAAAAAAATAAACTAAATTCGAATCCAAGCCAATGTCTGTGGTCGTGAAGACAGACAACAATAAAAGAGAGATCCAACAGATCCCAAAAACCCAAACCCAAAACAACAATTTTTGGAATTTCATACAACAGCAAAAACAAAAAACCGAAAAAAGAAAAGGGTAAAATAAAAAGAAACCAGAGACAAAGTTGAAAATATTTCAACGGGAGTCAATACTGGGTGAAACAAAAATAAATATGACAAATTCTTCAACTAAAACTTGAATGAAGTGCATCGCAGAAGGTAGCACAACATCAATGAAGTAGAGCACCACTAGAGAGTCAATTAAAAATCATATTGGATGAGTTAAGAGTCAGTTGATCAATTGTATTTACATAGGCAATTCGCAAAGCACATCCAAAGGTTTAAAAACGGAAATTTGTTTGAGTTATTGGGGCCAAAAGGAAAAAGTATTTCAAGTTCAAAACAAAGTTGCCCTTCGAAAGAGAACAACTAAGAACATAAAACTTATGTATGTTGACTGTGCTAAGTATTAATTCCGAAATGTAATGTAGTTCAAGGACATATTTTCAATAATCAGACGGAGTTAGCTGTTTGATCTGACGAAAATATTTGCATTTATTCGATGTTTCCAAACGGATTGACATGCGATATTTATCAATTCAAAAAGGAAGTGGAACAAATCGGTCTTTCAATCAAAAAGAAATAAATCCATTGTATTGAATTGTCCTAATAATATTAGTCCCAATAATATTGTTAGATTTATTAAAGGCTTAAAATAAAACGTACATCGCCAAATTGATTAAGGTCAATGCGGAACGCATATTTTACAAATATATTGCATGTTTTGTGTGTGTTACCATAAAACTAGTCGCATAAAAAAGAAAATCGTGAAAAAAACCAAATAGTGTTTGAATGTTTAAATTTTACAGTCGGAAAATAAACTGTTTGGCTATATTGGCGTACATTCCTAAATTTACAATTAAGAACAACACACACACACAACAATACAGATGGGAGTAGTACATAGAGATTGCCTTGTGGGGGACTGTAAAAATAAATAAATGAAAAAAAACCAGAAGGCCGAGCTAACTTCGACCATGCCGAAGTTTGTATACGCAAGTTCATGCGTTACAATCCTAAAGGAGATCGAAATGGAAAGGGTTTTGGTAAAACCCTTATCACACGCTATAGCACGGCACGCACGCATATGCATGTATGTAGTAGATATATGTATGCTGCAGCATGCAATTTTCATCTGTTTGTATGACAGCTATACAAATAGTAATCGATTTGATCAAATTTGGCAGGATTATAATTATTATGTGCAAATGTTATTTGCTAAGTTGTGATAATCGCAATAGAAACAAAAAGTTTTAGAAGCAAAACTATATTTGGTCCGATTGTTCCTATGGGAGCTATAGATATAGTAGTCCGATCTTGATCAAATTGGCACGGACGTATAGATGTATAGTAAACTGTCAAATGTTAAGTTTTATAACAATCAGATGAAAAACAACAAAGTTATTGATCTAAAACTCTATTTCGACCGACGGGTTCTATGGGAGCTATATGATATAGTTGTCCGATCGGATGAATCGAGATATACAATGCCTGCAGTATATACAAGACTTCGTGCAAAATTGCAGCTCGAGCTATAGCGGTTTAGGAGGAGAAGCTGTTGATCCAGACAGACGGACAGACGGACAGCCGGACAGACGGACAGACAGACGGACAAACGGATTTGAACTCGTCTTGTCATGCTGATCAAGAATATATATACTTTATATGGTCGGAGATGACTCCTTCTATGCGTTGCACACTTCTGACCAAAATTAATATACCCTTTTTGCAAGGGTATAAAAACAGTATAAAAAGAAGCAGAAGTAGCGGACGCAGTTGATGTTGTTTCTCTCTTTAGATATCAATTTCTTTGGCCATTCTAGGCCACACCTAGCGGATGATGCTGGCTGCTTCATCATCTCCTTCGTTTTCTTCTCCATCTTCTACTGTCTTTCTATATTATTTTCGACCTCAAAAAGCGGAAATGCTATATTTAATTAGAGGCGATCAAAATGCCGCCAACAGTCCCATCTAATGGCTGACCAAATTACACTTTAATTCGGGCCACGAACATAAAACCTAGTCAGAAACAGGGCCAGAGCGAGAGAGACATACATACAGATGTACATATGTATATGCATAGGTAGGAAAGGAGTGGACAAAACAAAAGACTTAGGCAACGAACTGGCTGCGAGAAGGAGTTTCTTTAATATTCGGACAAAAATTAAAATCTCATTATGCAAATTACATAAAACAAAAGTAGAAAATAGACAAAAACTCAGCTCCGCCCCCTTCTATTGCTGCTGCTACTCTCATCAGCCCATTCTCCACACCACCACCCCCGTTTCTCCACCTCCACCTCCCCATCATCCGACATTCAACTATTTCGTGCTTCTTTTTCCTTTCTTTCGGATTGGGACAACATAATTTGTGCCGCGTGTTGTTATTGCTGTTGTTACTGCTCTTGTTGCTGTTGTTGTTGTAGCAGTTACACACTAAATTATAGGCAATTACACTAGCTAGGAGGAGGAGGAGAAGGGGGAGAAGGTGGTATTGGGCTATCGTTGGGGAGGCAATGTGGGAACTAGTCTCCCCCGCTAAGCTTCAGTCTGAAGATTGGCAGCAGCTTGTACAAAATTTTCGGAATTGGCCTTAGAAATTAGTTGGTTGTTGTTTTGCTGCTGCTGTTGTTGTTGTTGTGTTGTTAGAGTTGTTGTCGTAGTTGTTGGAGTTGTAATTTCGCATTGTTTGGCTTAATCTAGGTAAATCTTATTTTGGCCTAAGCTCCCACCAATTACTACAGATGGTTAGGGGTGTGTGTGTGTGTGTGTGCTGCGGCGGCATAGGATGTGGGGAAGGCAACTCGATCTGCCCATTTGGTAAAGTTATGTGGTGACTCCTCTAATATCAAACAGAGAGATAGTGCGAGAAAAAGAGAGAGAGACCGGGAAAGAGAGAGAACTGGTTTATGCACTGAGGGTGCAAGTGGCAGGTTCCCCCTCTCCCGACACACCTACCTACCCGTACTATCTATCACTGATTGCGTATGCAGCGCACCAATTTTTCTTTGTCTCCTGCATCAATTCACTTTTTTCTAAACACAAGAGAGATGCCCTTTAATGGTAAACTCTCTCTCTCTCTCTCTTTCTCAATTATGCTCTCTCCAGCGCTCTCTCTCTCTTGTGGAGATTGACTCTCATTTTAGCTACGCAACTTGTTTTGCACAATTTTAATTTTATAAACACCTTTAACGCATTTTTCTGCGCTCACATTCCATAAATGCCAAGAGAGAGAGATAGCGACAGGGAGAGAGAGAGAGTAATGATGAGAGAAACTCACCACACTTCGCCACATGGCGGCGAAATCACCATTCATGTTAGGTCTTTGACAAGCGGCGAATTTGTATCAACTGAAAGAAGGAAAACAAAAAAAAAAAAAAAAGACAAAATGGTTGGTTGGCCATAAAAAATCTCATAAAGCCGGTTTTTTAGTATTCTTTCTTTCTTTTGATATTTTGTGGGGTTTCGGGGTAAGAAGACGGGATACAATTTTCATAGCATATCATAGCAAAGGGACCGCTCCCTCTCATTTTGCTCAATCTTACTCTCTCTCTCTCACTGTCTCTTGCTCTTTGGAGAGAGATGTTAGATCTTGGTTAATATTTTAATTAAGTTGACTCTGCGGCGGCGTCAAGCGACAACATAATTTTTGATAATCGCTTTCTGAAACTAAAGGAACGAGAAGCATAAAACGAAATATAGCCGCAAGTCAAAACTGATGATCACTGATCACTCTCTGATCACAATCGAAACATCAATAAAGGCTTAACTGATCCCACTGAAGAGGAAACTGACCAGCAAAAAGGATTGAGGAGAAAAGCTTCTTCTGCTCGTCAATTTAGGCGGCTGCATTGGCGGCGGCGGCGGCGACGACGGCGACAACAGGCCAGACACGCGCTGCCACTCGCGGCTGCGCAACATTATTCGACGCTGCTGTGGCCATATTTAGCAAATACCGCTTCTGTGGGCAGCCTTTAAAACGTGCAATTAATGCTCACACACACACAGATGCACTACACACCCATGCACTCACACACACAAGCACACGCCCATGCCGAAGCGCACTCCTCACTCGCTCGCACATCACAACAACCCGAGGGCATTGGCTACTGCATTTGCATAGCCGCCGACAACAACAACAGCAGCAGCAGCAAGAAGAACGACAGACCGACCAACCGACCGACCAGCCATCGTCGAGAGGTGAAAGACAGGCAACTCGAGTCCAGCCTTAGCCGAAAAGGAAGCAACCATGCGAATGCGGATGCAACAAAAAAATATATTTCGCTTAAAGACAAGAATTTCCACCCATTTGGGATGGGTCGCCGGCAAAAGAAGACGAGGGAACTAAGAGGATTCTTTCTTCGTTCATGATGAAAGATATGAATCACTATCGATGAGCAAATGTAGCACAGCGAGTTACCATAAAGTGTGCAAGGATGATGGATTACCAAAGCTAGAAGAAGCTCCAATCGATCCTTGGTGACTTTTCGATTAGTTTCTTCTAGTGTCCTAATGCGAAAACCATTTAGTGGATTCCGTAATAAAGACAATGAGTTACCTCATAGCTTAGCATATGGCAGAGAACTTGGTTCATAGTGTTACTTTCCTTTAATGATGGCTTTTTGGACTTTAAACTGTTCAGTTGATGTTCCGCTTCTACAGTTGCTGCTGCCAATCTTAGGAGTGGAGTACTGTGAGATGTGTGCGTGTGTGTGTGTGTGTAGAGTGTGGCGTGGAGTGTCTGCAAACAATTAACTCGTCTTACTGGCCATTAAGCCAGACCAAGACCAAGACCAACCTATGATGATGAGTCTTCAATGTTGGTTAAAAATCAATATGCGGCAAAAATGTTTCATAAGCCCGCCTAGCACTTTACGAGCTAAAAACAACAACAGCAACAACAACAACAAAAGCAAAGAAGACAAAAAAAATTGAAAGTGTATTGATTGATGGGCCAAAAGTGGAAGTCAAAGGCAAAGAAGATGAGCTGCCAAAACTTCTTTTGCCCACCCCTCGTTCTTTTTTTTTTTTTTTTTTTTTTTACATAACTTTGAGGTCAAGACTGCCTTTTAGTATTTTTTTTTCGCGTTGGGTCGTCTCATCTGCATGCGAAAGGCAATCAATGCAAAGAGACTTTTGCCTCTTCTTCTTAACAACTTCTGGTGAAAAAACGTGCGATTCTAAATGAGCATATCAACAGCTTACAAGAAGCAACTGCAGCAGCACCATCACCAGCGGAAGAAGGACCAACCTCAAAAGAAACAAAAACAAAACGAAGAATTTCCTTACATGTCTAAGGGGGCAACGACTACGAGATACTCTCTACTAACAATGAGTGGGAATAAGAAAAAGGGTGTATCTTTTGGAATCCCCATGTGGGAGGAAACCAATCCCTTGATGATTCCTAGTTCTTATAGGTACTCCATTATTCGATCTCATGCATACCCCTTGCAAGCCAAGGATATAGGGTATTGGAAGCCTACTCAGAGTCAAACCAAAAGACATAAGAGACTTGGCACTGAAGATGCACTGTTGATAGCTTTTGCATATCGCCCCTTGTTGACTCCACACAGACTGCTGCTGCCGCCGCTGATTGCTTCACCATCTGCATTTACTTTTAGCTTATTTAAGCCCTAATGTGTCTCTCCTCTCCCCTCTCCTTTCTCTCGATTTGGCCCCAACGAACAAGCCGAGTTCACAATTTTAATTAGTTAATTATTTTTACTTTTAAGCCAACAAGAGATTTCAAGAGACAAACCCAAAACCCAAAAAAAAAAAGCGCAAAAAAAAAAATGGAGAGTGGTGGGGGGCGACGAAACGGGAAAAACCGACCCTCAATTTGATCCCAAAAAATAAAGCTCCAAATGGAGTTTCTTATGGATTGACTTTGGTATGGATGGTGGTACGTACATAGTATGTATGGGGAGTTTGGATACTGCTGGGCAATCTGCATACGTGCATCTCTGAAATTTTCAGCCAAGCTGCAACCTAACAGCCATTTACCTTTTCTGCCAGTCTCCTTTTTTTTTCTTCAGTTCAGTTCGTTTTGTTTCTTTTCTTTTTTCCTTTAGTTTTCTTGTGAGGGGAAAAATCTCTCTCCAGAATCCACTTGTGTGTGGAACGGAGATTTTTAGGTTTTCTGATTTTTTTTATTCCCCATTTTTTTTTTTTTTTTTGTTAAATTCCTCACTCACATCGTGTGGGCTGATGACTGTTAACATGTGTACAGATTTGCATATTTTCAATAACAGAAGAACAAAAAACAAATATATAGTTATATCTCATAAATCCCTCTGCCAAAAACAGATTTCTTCTTGGCAAATTAAATTGTCAATCATTTTTATTATATCGTTTTTGTTGTGAATTTTTGTCGAATTTGAATTTTTAAACAGTCATCGGTCTTTGTGTTGTACGATTGTCGATTGCGGATTGTCGATTGTCGGAACTGTGAACAAAGATCTGAAAGATTTTTGGTTTATGTATGTGTTTGTTTTTTTCATTTTTTTTTTGTCTCTTTCAGTCAACACATAAATAATGACTTATACCTTTGATTATTAGGCGACTTATGCAAACGCCAAAAAAAATAAATAGAAACTAAGCAAAGTTCACATGGAAGCGGCACTACGACTATGGCAATACCTGTTACTTTAATTAAGTAACTTTACAGAAAGTCCTGTCTCAATTGCTGATTAACAGAACTGTTATCTGACTGTTATATGTACATCTGTTAAGATATACAAAATTTCAGTTGTTTCAATCCAGTTTCCTTATGCTAACATATCAAACAAAAATCGATTCGTCTGCTGTAATTCTTTAAACCTAATACAACCTATTTTGATCATGTGTACGGGGTATGCAAAAAAAAGAAGCGAAAATAAAATAGGAAACGATAAATTCAAAAAGTTTCTTAAAAAATTACAGCGATTAGTTATTAGTTGCTTTCAATGCTACTGAAAGATATGCTGACACAATGGAAGAGTAAGCAGATACTGAGGTCATAAATCAGTTGAATTTGTAGCAGGTTTAGCTTTTGTTTTTTTTTTTTCGTGGTTTGATTCGAGTGCTTCAATAAAAGAAAAAAAAAAGGAAACATTGCAACATTGTATATTTTGATGTTGATGTTGATGAGCTGCCACGACATCAAGCTCTTGGGCTCGGTGGGAGAAGGGGCTTGAGAGGGAACGAGGGGGAGGAGAGTGAATATCCCCTACAGTTATTGATTAAGGGCCATAACGAAAGCAAAAATTACTGATTGAAAGCCAACAGAACAGGCAACAACAGAGCAGCAGAGCGGACACAAAAAACCAAAAAAGGAGGAACACAAGAAGGCAGCAAGCAGCAACATGTGGAACAGAACAGGAGGAAGAATGTGTCGAAAGGCAAGCCGCGCTAGGGGCGAGTATAACTGTAGACGGCGGTACGAAAATGCAACCAATAATTGCAGTTGCAGTTAAAGGCACGAGACGAGTACTCCACCCCGAGGAGCTCCTTTTTGATCTCTTCTTATGTATGCATATCTGCAATGCCCTTGAGGAAAGTCAAAGTGAACACAGATAAAGAAAAGAAGGCCACAAGAATTCGCTGTGCTTCTAGGCTTCTAGCAAAATGTGTATCCCCATCCCCCACCACCACCACCGCCTCCAACTCAACTTTGACCCAATTTGCTATGGGTTTCTTAGGAATTTTTTTTTTGGTTTTCGATCATAAATTGCTTGGAATCGACTTCCTGCGCTGCTCTGCTTCGATCGAAGGAATTCATAAATTAAATCACAGTTAATATTTCAATGTCTTCGTGCTGTAACACCTACTTTGCGAAAGATATTAAAATGCTTAATTGAATTTGTTAAACGCAAAAGGCAGAAGGCTGAACGAATAAGACCCAGTCGAGCCCATTGGTCAGATAAGGATAACTCCCAGCCATGCCCTGCCCTTCCTTTGCCTCCACCTACCATCTCCTTCTCCTCCTCCTTCTGGCATCTCTTCCGTTCGTTTTTTCTTTCCTCATAAACAAACGCAAACATTTATTGCCGCCGATTGTTAATTTGTGAAGCGATAACGCTTCGACCTCAATAACAGGGCCAACTGCCACAAAAAATGTAAAGAACGAGGCCCAAAAAACTTGCGAGTGCGAACTTGTGACACCCGCGAGAAAGGCGCATAAAATTGTGAGAGATATGAGAGATTTTTAAACACAATAATCACGTAGGATCACGTAAGATAATAAGTAATTGGAGGATAGTAGCCTAGATCCTAGCGAAAAAAAGAATTTCGAAACTTCGTTCGTTAAAAACAACAGATTTTGGAAGTAAACTCTCTGCTTTTCTCTCCATTTCTACGTATCGGGTAGTGCGACCCTTCCTGTGCACCACTTTCTGCATTGATCAATTGTTAGAAATCGCAATTTCTATTTCATTTTCTCTGCTTTCTTTAATCGTGCGTGACACGTTGTCATCTCTATGTTTGGCCTCCCCTTTTGATCTTTTGATATCGATAAACTCATCCTTTTTTTTTCTCCCCGTTTGGTATGAGGGGGTCTTCCTCCTCCTGCTGCTGCACTTCTTCTTCTTCATCTTCTTTGGGTTTTTTTTTCATCTCCATCTCTCACATTAGCACGCATGTCGTTTCCTGCATTCGCCTCACAGCGCACAACACACACAAATGACATGACAAATGTCTTTTTGAGACCAGAGAGAAAGAAAGAGAGAGAGAGAGAAAACAAGAGAGCCCCAAGTCGAAGTCAGACAAGCAACTAACCAATTCTCCAGCTCCAACTCCGACTTCAACTCCACCTCCTCCTTCCTCTTCTACCACGGTCGAGAGCCTCTGGCCTTTTGTGTTGCCTTTTGTTGTTCAATTCAATTTATTGTCGAAAGTTCGTAGTTGAAAGAACATTTTAATTTGGTTGAAGTCTTCAACGGGATGGGGTGGGGGGTACAAAAAAAAAAAAAAAGGAAGAAGTCGAAGAAAAATCTCTTACTCTCCCAAGAGGATGGGAAGAAGTCTGTTGTTTGCCTGTTTACCCATATAGTTTATGTGCCATGAAGTTGAAATTCTTTCTTGGCTTTGGCAAATTGAAGTTCTACTTCGTCTTTTGCCATGACCAAACTCTTATTTAAGCTCTTATTTATGCTTATTTGCTCTCTCTGTCTCTCTCTATCTCTCTCCTCCAGCTCTTTCTTTCTCTCACCGTTTTTTTGTGAGGCTTCATTTCATACAAACTATGTACAAATTTATGTATTTACCACTTACAGTTGATTTCTGAATTTCTTTACAGTTTTATTGGCAATATTTATGACATTTGCCTCTTGTTAGTCCACAGTTTCCGATCAATCAATCAATCAGTCAAACTAGGTAAACTCACGGTACTTGGGAGGGCTTATAACCGAATTTGAATGCCTTTGAACAAAACTGCGACCGAAAAAGATCATAAAGTTGTGTGCATGCGTCTCATTAAGCAGCAAAACCCCAGAGTAAAGGGAGCAAAAGTATCAGATTACCACAACTTTGTTTCTTTACTTCCCCAGAAGAAAGACTCCAAGAAGGGCAAACAGATCGAGGAGAGAGACAGTCTTTTGATGGACAAAATAACGTATCTTTAATGGCATATTTTAAATTTTGGGATTATATATGTACATCCATACATATGAGGGGACAACCAAAGTTTTTTTTTTTTTGATACACATTGAACTTTCACTTTGAATTGAAAAAAGTGTTAATGAGTTATTTGTGAAGGACACACAATTGCGTTGAACGGAGGACGCCGCCAACATGTTCCGGCAAATGAATTTCATTAAAGCGTTGGGACAAAAACATTGTCGACAATTAAAACAGAAAAATAGCGGAGGAGCTGCAGCAGCTCCTCGACGACGACGACGACAACAAGAAGATAGTGTCTGGGGGCTGAGCTGCACTGCCGATGCACTGCTGCTGCTCGCTTTAAGTGGCTCAAGTTTCTGCTGCTATTTTTAGCCAAGAAGAAGCAACAAGCAACAGGCCACTTGCAACTTGCAACCGGCAACGAGGCCTGAAACCGAAAGTGGCAAATCTCTGGAGAATATTGTGGCTTTTCAGTCGTTATTCGGTTTGCGGTTTCAAGGGCCTCGAGACTTCATCGGCTCATCGTCTCATCGTCCCATCGTCTGATCGTCTGCTTTGGCTACCAGGTTGCTCAAACATTGCCACCAATCAGGCAAATTAGCAAACATTTAATTCTCAACTTCGTTGCCCAAGTCCAAGTAATGCATCAGTGGCATTACGTTTGCTTAACACTCGTGTTGCCAATCAGCTTAAAATTTAGCATGCCACTAAAAGGATGATGTTGCCAGTAGTGAGCGAGAGGAAAAAAGGAGTTCTTGAAGAAGCATGTTGCGGGTGAAAACAAATATTGGTTTGGCATTTGGAAATCGATGAGTCCCCACCATCATCCTTCTTCCATTCTACGAAAACTAGTTGGAAATTTCAAGAAACGACGAAGATTCGGTTTATATATCTCCAAATTCTTGCTCAAAAATCTTATCGAAGTAAATCTAAAGACCTTGTTTTTGAAACCCTTAAAATTGACTTTAAATTGATGATTCTTGTATTTTCTGATTATCCTTCGACTTGAATACTGCTAAAACTAGTTGGGAATTATAAGGCATTCTTAGACCTAAAAGAATAGCATGGGGTTTATGTTTATACAGTTAACAATTCTAGAAGTGTTTAACTATTCTGATGGTTCTTTAGATTTCATTCACATTTATTACAGAACTGTCAGAGAACATAGCTCCTGATTTCTTCATAACTAGATTTGCGGATTCTTTGATGTTAATTTTTACTGCCCTTTAAAGCAATTTGAATCTCATTTTCGCAGGTGACCCTAATGAATCACCCAAGGTAAAGCGACCCAAATGAGAATATATCTCAATTGGAACCAACAGGGTGACATTTGATAAATAATTTTTATTTATATGGGGATAGGAAATGGCTTTAGCTTCTGGTTAAGTTTGCTGTTCGCTTTTTTTTTATTTCGATCAAAAGAAATGAAATTATAAATGCAAATTAGTTGCCTAGTTAGTTGTTGATATTATTTGTTTAAGGTTCAAAGAGTTCATTAAACGCAGCGACGCCAAAGAATAGACCAAAGACGGAATACAAAAAAATAAATAATATGAATGACAAGCGAATGAGGCAGAAAGCAGAAATAACAAATAAGACTGAGGAGGCCCACCAGCAGAGCTTTCAACCAAACCAAACCAAGCCACCAACCATCATCATCATGATCATCAACATCAACATCATTATGGTCATCATCATCTTGATCGAGTCTCAGGCACACGCACTTTGAAAGACGACAGAAGACATTGCCAACATTTTTGCGGGTTGACAACTTAATAAATTTGTGAAGCGATCAGAGAGAAAATGTGTGAGAGGCAGACAGAGAGACAAAGAGAATGCTAGAGAGAGAGAGAGAGAAGAATTTCTCCGTGATTTCTCATCATTGGCTTTGGTTATTAAACTCGCATATTTCTAATAATTCGTTCGGTCTCTGCGGTTTTCTGTCTCTGGCTAAAAACGACATTTCCTCTATTTATCAGAAACGCATAAATTTCTAAAATATTTTCCTTCGTCTTCTCCTTTCAAAACGAACGAGCGACCGACCGACCGACCGTCCGATCGGCTGAACGAACGAACAAGCGCGAACATGAAGAACATGACGATGAAAGATGAAGAAGAGCTAACTGCAACTCTAACAACAAGAACAACCAACCAACACACGTGCAAGCAAGTTGAGAACATGTATCTACACTGAGCGAAAAAAAGCTTTGCTAGCATTCTTTCAATGAGCCTTGGGATATCCACTGTAGATAACCCAATGACTTGATCGATCAACTATGTTTTATATTTCCCAAATAAAGTGAAGTTTTTGGGTCGTTTAAAGAGGTGAATTTAGACTGCACTCAGGGCGAATACGTAATATAAAAGCAATCCCAAATATGTAGGAAATACGAGTAGGAGAATATTTCTTAGCATTTCTCAACACTTATCGATGCATTTCTTTTAGTGTATATATGCCTAGCATTTCATTTCAACACCAAACGTAAATTTGTACTTCCTCAAAAGAAGGCAGCGTGATGATTCTTTTTCTCTTCCCCACCCAAGCCCCCCTCTTTCTTCTATACCATCATCAACTCTCTGGCTGGTTATTTTGCTGGCAAAGAGATTTATGTTCATTATAGATTATTTCTGTCTGATGATGTTAATTTTGTTGCATTTCTCGCAGCATTTGCTTGCAGCAGATTCTCCTTCATCTCACTAACGGGGTTTGGGGGATAGGAAATGAGGGGCATCCAGCTGTAGATGGAGCTGCAGTTGGTGCAGAAACTGCAGTTGGCGCTGCTCATAAATGTTGTACATTGTGCTTGCCGTTGTTGTTTTTGTTGTTGATGGCATTGCATGGTCAACATTTGATTTGTTGCGCGCACGCCTTGGCAACATTGTTGCTAGCAACATTGCACCCCACACTTGTACTAGGACTGCAAACAGGGGGCAATTGAAGTTGCTATTTTCTTATTTCTTTCTATAATTTTTGTACAAAAAAAAAAAAAAAAAAAATCTAATTTACGTTCTGTTCTCTTATTTTTTTTGCAGGTAAGCTGAATCCGTATTAAATCGCAAACTAGGTGTGAGTATTAAATGACTTTTGTTACCTTCGTGTCGCCTATCACGACGAAAAGTGGGGAGAATATGTCAAAAACAATACTAGAAACTCAACAGCATATCTGATCTGATCAGATGCTGTTGATGCCGACTAAAGATGAGACCTTGCTTCTACTGACCACGCCTTGTCAACACTCAGAGAGTGGTGGTACAGCCATATAAATGCCCCTAGCTGTCGATCTGTCAATCTTCTGTGGTTCCTATACAAACACAATTGGAAACACAGAGGCCCCCCTCCTGTGTGACTAAGGTTGTTTGGGGAAAACTACTGTTATAGTTGCACCTTGCGGAAAATTAAAAACTGCCGGTTGTATGGCTTTTAGTGAATGGCATTGCCGGTTGTATGGCTTTTAGTGAATGGCATTGCATCCTTCCATTTTGAAGTAGGCGGAATCAAATAAAATTTTAATAGTTTATTGCCCTATGTAATATGCAATATTTCAAAGTACACAATAAAAGCTAGAAATGTAGTAGTAAACACGAATTCATTAGAGGTCACTTGGATATTTAAGTGGCGTAAGAGTATTTTGTAGTCGTCGCCTCCATTGTAGTGTAGCATTACCTACTGAACCATAGACTTGGACATAATCATTGAGATGGAGTTGAAAATGTAGATGGTATGATGGGACTCTGACTCTGACTCTGAGGCTGGGACTGCGTCTGACTATCGAGCGAATGCACAGCTGGTTGCACTCGGAAATTCTAGACGAGACGCACAACCAACCAACCGCTGGATGGTCGCTTCACCGCATCGTGTGTGTGTGTGTGTGTGTGTGTGTGAGCGAGCTTTTATGTGCAACTTAAAGTCGGACTAATGAAACCCAGGGCCCACCTAATGGCGATGACTGTTGTTCGGTTTATGGTCGTGTTGACATTTTTATTAAGCGCTCTCTTCTTCCCCCCTTTTTGGTACCTTCGTCTATTACCAATGGCCCACACCCATTTTCGATTTGACTCGATTAATAGCAAGGGAGAAAGAAAGAGAGACAGAATGGAGAACGGGATCGGGATCGGGGATGCAGTTAGAGACAGAGAAAGAGAGCAGATTTATGATGGCCATAACAATGAATTAAATGTGACATCGATTGCTATCGATAGAGTTGTGAGACATTTCCTTCTTTTTCGTTTTATCGCCATTTACCATCGATGCATATGAAAATGGAATAGATAAAAACCCCCATTGGAATGAGGCAGAAATGAAGAGTAGTTGCCAGGCAAAGTTGTTATCCCGCTGCGTGAGATTAGGTTATGCAATCGTCGTCTCTCTGCCTCATATATCAAAATGCTTGATGTGTATATCTTTTTTCGATTCAATTGGATGGGATGGGATGGGGGAAGACAGGCAGCAGCAGGCAGGGGTTTCGGCAGAGAACTCAGATCTCCCCCTTTTGATGGCGTCTTCGGCGTCTCGTTTCACTATATAATTAGTTTCATCAACGCAATAATCATGCTGTAAACAAATGCAAAGAGAGGAAAGCACAAGGAGGACAGCCAGCGAGATAGAGAGAGACGGAGAGTAGAAAGGGAATGCAATAAAACTGAAATTACCACGTCTTCCAATGTCGGCGGCGGCAATCTTGCCAGACCTTCAATGAGAACAAGAATAAGACGAGCGAACGAACGAACGAACGAACGGTATAATATCAACAGCAATATAATTATTATTTTATCTCTCTAGATAGAGAGGGAAATACGAAAGAGACAGAGTGAATAATAAATAGGGGGATACCAACATAAGAAAGATGTTTAGGTCATTCCTTTTGCCAGTTCTCCTAACACTAGGTAATTGGATATAAAATCGCTCGCTCACTCACTCACTCGTTCGCTCGGTCGGGACCGTCTTTCTGTCTGTCTGGTATTTGCCGCAAGTTTTGTTCACCCATTCAATTGTCTGTTCTGCGGATTTCACTTGTTTCAATGGCATCAAATTTCCCAACAACTGAATACAGAAATTGAGGCCGCCAGACAAAAGACACACAGACAAGTGAGTCAGTGAAGGGGGAGGAGGTTTGTGAGACGAAATCAAAAGTGCTCAAAAGACCTTCCATTAGGCATGTACACGTAAAAATCGTTTACAAAAGTCTGGTGAATCTTTCAAATTGAATTTCATAATGTTTCAGATTTCCGTTGCACTTTAATATTTGGGTAGATCTATTGATTTCGATCGTATTGTAGAGGTTCTCATAGTTCTCATATAGAAAATGTATATATTATCGGTTCTTTTTACTTCAATCTGAGGTTTCTTCTCAGACAATAAATAAAGATCTTTCATAGTCATATAAAAGTTCTTACTAAATCCATCGCTGTTTTCGTTTCCTTTATAGAAACGCTCACATACTAATTTTCGCGCCAATTTAATTTCCTAAGGTTTTTCGGCTTGTGTTCTTTTAGCAGATCTACTTTGCAATCGTGTTGCACTTCATCTTTTTATTCGCATACAGAGACCTTAGGTTCACCACATTCCTCGATTGCATGTAAAACAAAACGTAGTACAATGATCGTAACTCTCGAAATACTAGAAATGAATTGATTTCGCGCATCGATGCAAATGATCAAAGCGGAGACTTAGTCTCTGGGCTTGTTTTATTTCTTCATGTCATGCTTGGCTTAGGTGTCAGTTAGCCAGTCAGTCAGTCAGTTTGACAGACAGACAGACAGATATTTTTTTGCGGTTTCGTTCTCTAGTAGTAGGCTGAAACTGAAGGTGTAGACGAAGGCGTTCAACAAGGGGGAACATGCCTTCTTTTTTCTCTGAGTTTAACTCACTTTTGCTCAACGACTGATAAATAAACTGTTGTTGTTTGTTCTTAGCGCGCTTCTCTCGCGGAAAGGTTTTTCCTTTCGGTTCGTCGAATTGGTCAACTTTACGAGTCGGCGGTAGCGCATACAATTAGAGTTTTAATTATCGTCGTTTTTTCGCCTTTCTTGTTGGTGGTGCGCGCTGCAGGTTCTTTTATTTATTTATTTTTGTCGTCAGCGGTAAAAAAAAAAAAACTAATAATTTGCAGTAAAAAAGATAACAAAATTGCCAATGGCCACTGCCATTCCATGACTCGACTTCAATGCCTCTGGTAGCCACACAAGTTGCCTTCAAGGCAAGCAACCCATAACTTTTCTCCTCTTCTCGCTTCTACTTACAAAAACCAAAAATAAAAAAAGGAAGAAGAAAAAAAAGTTGGCAAATAATTTGCAAAATTTTATGAGCCAAGCTAAGAGAGTGAGAGAGAGATAGAAACTTGGGGAGAATGTGACAGGAAGTGCTTGGCTCGTGGTGGAATATTCTCTGTTTTTCTCTCCCTCCCTATCTCTGGGGGAATGTTCCAATTGTCGCATCCCTACTCGTTACTCGTTAGTAGTTACTCGCTGCTGCTTATTAATCGCTTGTGCCTAATCAATTATCTTGACCATCTTTAATTAATTTTATATTATTCGGGCTGCCTCAGTTTTCGACAGCAGCAGGTGCTCTGCTTGATCATCATCTCTCTAGCACCTTTTGGAATTGCAAATTGTGTCTACACCCTTTACATCTCTGACTTCTCCCATCTCCCTCTCTTACTCTCTTGCTCTATCTGCCTCCTTCAAGACATAAATCGTGCCGGACATAACTCATCCCAATCGGAAATTGCTTTTTCTCTTATCGATTTATGTGCCTAATCGTAAGACAATTTTCCATATTATTTTTTTGCACTAGTTAAAAATTCCTTTTTAGATTTAATTGCGGGTCAACCTCATCATAACCATCAAGATCGCATCGACTTAGTGTGTGTGTGTGTGTGAGTTTCTATCATATACTACTACATGGTCGCCTCTATTCGAAAACTGATTTGCATAATCTCCTATTAATTGCGTTGAGATAAAAAATGCAGAGAAATGCGAAGAAAAAGAAAATTGATTGGCCTTAAATACCAAACAGAATCAACGACAACGACAACAACGACGACGACGACTGGAGGGCAATAGATTCGGCATCAGATTCATATGTCTTTACTTATTTAAGGCCTCTTTCTCTCGGCTTATCGTTGGGTATATGTCATTCATTGATTTATAAATAACCAAAATGGAAAATTTAAATTACCAAACAGCAAACAGAAACAAAAAATGACGATGGTATACCGAAGCGAAGCGAAACGAAACAAAACGAAATGTTATTCAAATGAGATACAACTTTACACTCAGAGAAATGAGATACAGAAATTGAAACCTTTGAAAATATTTGGATATCTATCTGCCCTACAAACCTCATCATCTTACAATTAGATGAATCTTTTGTACAAAGATCAAACGCAAGTTTTTGATTTAAGTTTTTTAAGTTCCTAATTTCATTATAAAATTCTTAAAGGAAATTAAAACTAACAATTCTTGGGCGGTCAGTTAGAATGATGTTAGAAGAAGGATTTAGTGTGTGTGGTTAAGAGTTAGTATATGACTATAATTACTCAACTGTCATGTTTTCGTATTATAGCCTTACAAACAATACCGTTGTTTTAACCATAACTTTTACTAACCCACACTGGCACCCACAGAGAGAGCTTGGCTAGAAGAAATCTACTGTTTCTATTTCAGGCCTAACAGGATCGACGAAACCAAAGAGCGGACGAATGCTTTAATTAAAAAAGAACACTTCGCCTATTTTCTTTCTTTTTTGCTGTTCGGTGTTTGCCTGTTTCTTAGCCATATATTTAACCGTTACGATTAGCCATACACATGATGTAGGAAAGGTAACAGTAAGAAGGCCGAACCGATGCCGCCACCGCAGCAGATGCCGCTGAAAATCTGTCATAAATTTATGATTTTCAATTAATTATTTGGCTCTGTCGAAACGCCCAAAAAGCTACTAAACAAAATTTATGTAATTTCTATCTCCCTGTGCGTGTGTCTATGTCTGTGTTCGTGTGTGCTGTTTGTCTTTAGGTAAGGCCGGCCAAATGCCAAAGTTGCTCATTAAAGAGTTGTTTGAGGGGATGGGTCGGGGGGAACTCCAAAACTGAACCATAGCAAATAGTGCGTAATTTATTGCCAGCCTCGATGTCAAAACGCATTTGGTATGAACAACTACTTGTCCGAAGATGGACAAAAGTGTCGTTGGAAAAATTTTCAATTTTCAATTTTTTGTGACTAAAAGCAAAAGCAATTTGGCAACGCATCGGCATGCCAGGTATTGATTGAGATTTTCACAGTTTTCATTCACAGAGAGAAGTTTCAATGAGTTTTGGAGCCAATTTGATTTTTGGTATGATTTCGGTTTCGGTGTCCGTTCGGAGTTCGGTTCGGTTCGGGGATTCAAGTTTTAGTGGTGAATGAAACTCAAAAAAGGCAACTTGAATTCGTCTAGCGTCTGCAAAAGGCAAAGCCAAGTGTCGGTTGCGTAAACTTTGACTCGTTTTGAAAACAATTTGCGAATATCGTGTATTAAAATTCAATAAGGTGAAACCATGACCATAGAAGGGGGCCCCACGTTGGGCGCTAATTTCAAATTGAATGAGAAGTTCACATTACAAACGAAAATAATAAAAAAAATGGGTATCCCATGTGCAGCAAGCAGAACTTGACTTTACTCAAACATGGAATGGAGCCTTCACGTTGGGCGCCAATTTGGAGGAATGTAAGAACTTTATTTAAAGAACGATTTAATTATAATTCGATGGTGTTCTCTCTGTCTTGAGTGGCAATAGAAATGGCCAAGTGAGAGCTCCACTTTGGGCGCCAATTTACAAATGATGGAGAGTTCTACCTTCTACTTTGTTGATGATAATGATGATAATAATTTGGAGATGCCCTCCGTTGGGCGCCAATAAAAAAGCATAAACATAAATGCAACATTTTCTCACAGCAAGTGCCGCAACAGCGGCTGCAACAGCTTTAAAAACTTGCCCCGCCAGTCCCAGTACCAGTACCAATACCCAGTTCCAACTTGAGTGTGGTGGTTACCTCTTTGCATTTTATGGTCCAAGTTTGAAACTCACCTGGCCACCAGGTTCCAACCCGGGCCCAAACTCGTGTTCATGGCCATGGCGAACTAATCAGAAAATTGAATCGCTTTAATTACTGGCAAAAGCAATGAGAGTGCCGAGTGGTATGGAGTGGGGAAGAGGGTCCGGTCCACAGGGCGGCGGCTCTCACAGCGTTGAGAGCTCATCAGAAGCAGGCAGCGGCGGCAGTTGCTTCTCCTGCTACAATTCACAACAACAACAACAACTACGACTACTACTAGTCTTCTATGAGAAATGACTATAGAAATTTTTTGCAATAAATTTTAATATGCGTGTAATGAGTGAATGAAGAATATGCAACCAGAACTGAACGTACCGATTGCCAACCGATCAAACCCGAACAATAATTAGAAAAGGAATTTATGTGGAGATGGCAGAGGATGCCCCAACATAGTATGTATATACATAGAAATATAGTCAGCCTATAGGTATAAACCAAGAAACGCCCACTCTAAATCAAAGCGAGAGAAAGAGAGGGCGAGAGAGCGAAAGAGGGAGAGAGCAAGACCTAGTGACACATAAAAGTGTCGCCTGTCAAAAGACAAAGAAACCACCGTTAGAAAACTACGACCACGACGACGACGACGACGATTCCAAAACCAAGTCAATAAAGGTGGAGGAGGAGATGGAGATGGTGGAGATGGAATAGAGGAGGAGGAGGAGCAGTCGAATACACCAACCGTGTGTCTTAAGATAAATAATTGAAGTGAACGGTCAATAAAATATATATATAAAAAAAAAAAAAAAACAAGAGACAGCTGCTGTTGCTGCTGCTGTTGTTGCTCGAAACCGAATTCGAGTGGCAGTTTCAGCCTGAAGCTGACACTTCTAGTGATGGGAAAAACTATAGTGATCAGTGATCATAACTAACTATGATCGCGGGTCAAGAGTTCGACGTAAAAATCATTAATTTTTTCTCTCGAAGAATGCAATTTAAGTTTTTAAAGCCTTTTAAAAGAAAATTGACTTAATAGTTGTATTGGAACCAAGTATCTATATGAATTTGATGGACTATCTCTAAAATTGATTCCTTGTTAATAACTTCCTGTAGTTTTTTGATTGTTTTCATTTTTAAAGGCTTTCCAATAATAATAACTCACTACTGTCAATAATGAGAAGCTTTGTGTGGGGTCTGTCTTAAACGGAAGATAGTAAAAATCAACAAAAATTGCTTGTTGCTTTACAACCATCACTCCAACCCATCCATGAAATAAATGGTTAATTTTCTCTTTTAGTACTTAACTATTTATTTCTTGTATGTAAACAGTTGTGTAAATTACGAAAGGCGTCGTTTACTCTTAAGGAGGAGTTCTCTATAATAATAAAAAAATTTGAAGCGTGTAAAGAAAGTTTTTATATCTTATATTATATATTATATGAATCTTAAAATAATGATTTAATCCTCTAGGTGTTTGGTACTTTTACTCAACACTATTAACAACGACTTCCTTTAGAGTTTTCGCATCTCAATGAAGGGGGTGTTCATAGAGTTCGCCGATTCGCTCGTAACAGTTTTGCTGACAAAGGGAAATTTATACCAGTAAATTTTAACCACATAAGACCAATGGCAAAGCCAACGAACAACGACTTCATTTTTGTGTGGCCAAATATTTAACGGGCCTGCCTGCTCATTCCTCTCCCTTTCTTCCACCACTTTGCCCCAACCGAATGAACGAAACTGAACTAAAGTGTAGTGGATGGTGGTGGAGGGAATGGAAGCTCAAGCATAAAGTTCCCAGGTTGCTGCTACTGCAGTCGCTGTTGTAACCGACACTTTGGCAGCAACAAGTGGGTGGACGTTTTATGTCTTTTTGTCTGTTTTCCAGCATTTTGGGTGTATTATTTCAGTTTTTCTTTCACGGGGAGAGAGACGGAGAGAGATTGGTGGGGGAAATACTTTACTTATGCCGTGGCAAACTTTTGCTGTCAACAAATTTGACAGTCTTCGCAGTGATTTCTTGAGCTAGCTCTCTCTCTTCCCAGGTGGTTTTACTGCTGCTTGTGGTGGTCGTAGTGGTGGTGGGTGAAGACCCATTTGTCGTTTAATGAAATGAGTTGTCGGTAATTGCTTAAAGATTTTGATCTTCAAACACCAAATATGGCAGCATTTTATGGCCATTATGTGTCTCTGTGTATGTGTAAGTGTGCGTGGGCGTGTCATATGATGATGAAATGTTGCCTGTCGAAGATCACGACACGAAACAAATACCCGAAGCACATCTAAAATATGTGTATAAGCCCATAAGTAGCAAGCAGCAGCAGCAGCAATAAACTAACTTCTCAGTGGCCCGATCGGCCAGGCAGTTAATTTTTAAGCATTAATTAAATGTTAAAAGCATTTAATTTTAATTCCATTCGGTTTTTATATGTATTTTCTCTCTTTGTTTTTGTCTTTTTTCGTTATTTTCTTAGTAAAAGCGCTGTTAGCTTCTTCTTTTTCGAAAGCCCCGCCCTTCTTATATGGTCAGCTTAATGAAGCTTAAAAATTTAGTCCTCACATTTCATGGATCGCTTTTAAACGCATTGGTGAAGGATCAAACTTCTTCTTTTCGGCAGCCATTTCCCTTTATTATCTCTCGCTCTCTCTTTTTTACAAACCCTCTCTCTCTCCCACTCGTTCTTTCTTTCTCTTTTCGTTGTTTTTTCGGTTAGCCATCATTTTTTGTTGCTTTTTTCTTTACTACTGGTTAACGCCCGCCTTTTATCCATTCACTCACTCCGGTTGGTTATATTGTCATGATGATGAGGATGATAATGATGGGTAATAATGCCGCAAAGTAAAATTTAGAGAATTTATCTACTTCAATGCGTAATACTATCGGAAAAGCAAGACCAGTTGATTTTTAGCACAGATAATTAGCTTTAATTATCCCTGAAACCTCTTGTTTAGTTAAAAACCCCAAAATGGCATTTTCGGAGTTATTTTCGGACTCGCAACTATTGCCAGCCGCGTTATCTGTACTCATTTTTGACTTGTCAACAGAGATGCCACCTAGGAATTTATTTGTTAAGCTTTTTGTCTCTTATTGTTTAATTTGAGATACATCAGGTTATTTTCTTTCATGTCTCGACTTCGACAAGATTCTAATTTAATGCCATGATTCGTAAAAATACAAAATTAATCCTTGGGTTTTTTTTTTTCAATCAAAAATATTACTAAAGTCTATTGCATTTTTTGAAGGTCTTTAGAGCAACTACAATACAACTTTATATAAGAACAATCATTCCGCCAAAAATATCAATGTATTTTCTCCCTACTTCTTCGTTTTTAGCTTCAAGAAGTCTTCTCCTTCTTTTTGGTAACCTTTTCGAGTTGGACCTCTAAAATGGTTAAATGTTTTGTTGTGTTGTTGCGTTTCTTTTTTGTTCTTTGGTTTTGTTTTGCCCAAAAATGGCCAATGGCTAAAATTCTAGCGAGATTTTCTTTAACCTTTTGTGGTTGGGACACAAACTGAAACTTTGCTTATTTTACACACTTGGAATTTGTTGTTGTCGTTGCTGTTGTTGTTGTTGTTGTAGTTGTTGGTTGGTTGTTTGGTTGTCAACCTGCATTTGCATTTTGCGTGACTCGACACTTCCCGTCGTCGACGTTTTCCTCGTCGTGGGCTTCAAAAAATTAGCTGCTAGGCCTCATTAGGAAACTTCAAACTGTAGATGTGTATATACATACATATATATCTAACTATCTATATACATATATATAAATAGTTTTAAGTCTACAGAAGATATGATTTGACTATGACAAGGACCAGAAACTAGAGACCAGAGTAGTAGACCTGTTCAAGGTGTCGCCCCCTCCCACGTCAGCGTTTGGCTTTCTTGCCGCTTGATTGATGCCTGTTTTGCGTGTCTCATTCAAGTTGTTTGACTTGAATGTTGCTGCGGTTGCTGTTTTTTTGTTGTTGTTGTTGCTGTTGCTGCTGCCAGCGGCGACAAGGCCAATGAAAATGAGAGATAGAGTACAGTTAGAAGGCGAAGCAGAAGAAGCATAAGTTTCGGTTTACATTTCTACGCCGAAACGAAATGCTGAACCCCACACGGGCACTAAGAGTCCGATAGTGGATTGGGCATGCGCGTAGTTGGAATTCCACAAAGGGGGATCTAGATATTGCTTCATTTCCATATGCTGCAGCAATCTAACATTCAAGTTATACCTAATAATTTCTCATTAAGAGCATAAAAAGAAGAAATGGCCTTAAAATTTGTTGAAAAGATTATTTCCGTTCATCATTTTAAATATCTTTTAAGCAAGCCGTCCTTTCATAAATTCAGGATAAACTAAACTTATGAATGAACTGAATTCCCTTTTTCTTTTTGGGATTATAGATATTACTTTCTAGGAAGAGGTTGTTAAGGTTTTACTTAGAACTTTAATTAGTTACAAGTAGATTGATCATTATTTCTGTTTATGTACCCATAATCGCTCTTTTCATTGACCTGATCGTAGTCATTTTACCCCACTCATAGGACCTACGCCCATGGGAGTGTAGAATAAGCTTCGACCTCCTCGTGGGTTCGTCGTGGGTTCGTTACGCGTATATTTTTGCTCATTTTCCGCTGAAAAAAAACGCACTTGACTAACATAAATTTTCTCATTGTTTACTTTTGTTTGTGCAATGCAACATTGGAGGAGCAGAGGAGGCGGAGGGGGCGCAGATAGAGCAGAGTGAAGAGACAGAGACACAGTGGGAAAGAGACAGAGCTGTCTTTGGGAAGGGTGCACTTGGTCAAAAGACTTGGCGTTGGTCTTGGTCTTGGGCCTTCAGTGTGGAGCATCTGCCTTTAAGTTGAAACTGGAAGTGGTTTGCTATGCTTGTTGTGGTTGTTGCTTGTTTGCCGTTGATGTTGTTGTTGCTGTTGTTGTTGTTGTTGTTGCATGCCCCATTGTCAGTTTGTTGTGTGTGTTGTTGCATTTACATTTTTGGTGTCGATTCAATTAGTAAATATAACCAAAAGCAAACAGACAAACACAAACTAAGAAATGGAGATGAAAATGGACAGAGTCAGCCAGAGAGCGAGAGAGAGAGAGAGAGAGAGAGCATGGAACGTGGAAAGGGGAAACCTGTACATTGTTGACCATGCTCATGCCTAAATAGCCGATCCAGCTGGCATCCTAGCTGATAAATCGTTACAAGAGATGAAGGGGGAATACATCCATGCATTCATAGCTAAGGCAAAGGTAGTAAAGTTTTTTGGCCTGGGCTAGAAACCAGCGACTTCCTGCTGCTGCGGCTGCTGCTGCTGCTTCAGACTCACAGTCAAACTTCGAGTTAAAGTTAAGAGTTGGAGTTGCTCGAGTGTGTGTGCAAATTAAATTGCACGCTAATGAAGTGGATGGTGGGGGTGAGGAAGGTTTTGACGGTTCGGGGTGGGGGAGGGACCGCCTTAGGTATGCCAAGTAATGGCTTCATCTCGACAATATGACACAAATTGCTTAACAAAATTGTCTAACTTATTGGGAGAAGGGGCAAATTGTGTGGCAATGGTGGTAGCTCGGGCGGAGAGATCGGGGCGGTCCTTTAACATTTTGGGTAAACCAAAAAAATGTGTTAGGTGTCGGCTTATCAGACTAAAGCCAACCGAACCAACGTGACGCGGTTTGACATTTAAGCTAGAGAAAAACTCGGCGACCGCCTGCACTCAGTCCAAAGCAATACAGTAAAGACTTTGCAAAGCGAACCAAAAAATCTGAAGATAGTAGTTGAAATGATGCAGTAACAGCTAAGCCTGAGATCCTTATTCCTATAGATTATTCTCCAATCAACACTCTTCCAATCGGAATTGGGTTCCCTTTGATCTCAATGACACATTATGAATTCCCAGCTTCCAGCTTCCAAAGTTCTAAGTTTCATCGTTCAAAACTCCCTAAGAAACTAAACTTAAAATGCCTCTTTGAGAATTATCTTCTTGTGGAATTGCCGGTCCAGACCAACACCATCAACATGGAGGCTTCACTGTAACGCCATCAGACACATGCATATTGGTTTATTTTTTCTCTAAGCCTGAACGACGCTTCACAATATTGCCGAGATTTTGATTAGAAGGTGAAATAATGATGTTAACCTCTTTTGTGTTTTTCATGTTATTGTTGTTGTTTTCGGTTCATAATGGGGCTGGGGGTTAGAGTTGAGTTCGAGATTGGATTGCATATGAGAGGAAGGGAGAGAGGGAGGGAGGTTAGGAGGAGAGTATGTCGGATTGCTGCTTACATTTGTATACATTTTAAGAATATTCGCAAATCGATACCTCCCCCTCTCTCTCTCTCTCTCTCCCTCTCGTCGATCGTTCTCTGTCGTCAATGATTTACTGTCCAATGGGCACCAATGTGCACATAAATTCACCTGATGCTGACAGTAAACCGAGAAAAGCGAAAGGCAAACCCAGAATGGAAAGAGGAGTAGAAGCAACTACGACTGGAAGCGAAATTGTTAAATTGAATTGAAAATAAAATGTGCATTTGGGTCCGTTCCGGGAACTCTTCCCCCATTCTCCGCTTCATCATGATGGGCATCATCATCATCAGCTTGTTGGTGCATATGCAAAGGAGGCCAGAAGGTATAGTTAGAGTATTGGAAGTGATTGACTCATGAAAAGGCAACAACAGAAATTTTCGAATCTAATTCAAAAGAAATGTGATTAAAATCGTGCAACAGCCAGCAAACGAAGAAGAAGAAGAGCAAGATCCCCCCACAGGAGCTTGAAAAGTGAAGTAACTGAAGTTGTTGTTGCTGCTGCTGCTGCTGTTGCGGTTTGCTGCTGATGGCCCGAAGCTTTTGTGATGTCATTATATTGAAGAATGGCAAAGCAACGGCTGACATTCGTAAAAAAAAAAGAGGAGCCCAAAAGGATGCCAACAGACCCGACCGACCCTTTTGGCAGGCTGCCTGAGTACCTACCTACCAACCTACCTACCTGTCTGAATGCTGACTGAATGTCCATGGATTGGTCTTGTGGTTTGCGTTTCGGGCTCATGTAGTAGTTCTATGCCAGAAAGCAAAGCTAATCGCTGCTGAGCACCGAAAACGCTGAATAAAATGCAAAGTTTCCTACTTAAAGTGAAGGCATCGACTTGAAAATTACCTGCATTTCCCATGCATCTAAACCAACTTAAATAGAAAAGGGTTCCATAAACTGCTTTGGATAGCTAGATAGAGGTAATGGCAAGATTTCAGCGACGAAATGACTCTACAATTGCAATGCTTAAACCAGTTGCGAATTACAAGTAAGCAAGGCATATTTCTATATTCCGAGTAGTACATATACCCAATCCCATTGTTAAAGACCTTAATATACCTAGGGTTAGGAGGTATCAAAAGCCAAAGATGCAGGAGACACAAGTAGGAGCAGCCGCATTGGGAGCGGTAGCGGGCAGTCCAAGGAGGTAAACAAGAATGGCGGCATTTGCGCTTAAGCCTTGGCAATGAATTCATCGTTGACATATCTCGTTAATTTAATTTCTTATCGTAGGGATAGCATCGTCGTCGTCGTCGTCGTTGTCCGTGTCCGCGTCGTCGTCGTAGTCGTCTCTTCGGTCGGAAGCCGTTTGGTAGAAATCGAGGATTGGGGGGTGGGTTTTGGAAGGGGAGCACCAGTCTGGTATGCAAAATAGCTGCAAAAGGACGCCGAAGAAGAAGCAGTTGAAGAAGATGCTGCCTGGCTGGATGGGATGGCTGGCTAGTCCCTTGTCTTTCATTGCATTCCTCGCTTTTGCTACTATAAATTTTTGTCAACGATTTGTACGCATTGTCTTCTCTGTCTGCCTCCTTTCCCCTGATCTTTTCTCCGTTTTCTTTCCTTTTATTCTTGAGTGAGCATTCTTAGCATAACATTTGATTATCAGTCGACTAAAAAGTCGGAGCCCTTTGTTCTGACACTTAATGGCAGCTTAAATGATTTAGCGAAACTGTCAATCAACGATTTTTTTCTCTCTTCTGTTTTTTTTATTTTGGACATTCAACCTTGATTGCAGAAAGATAAGCGATATTCTAAATCATAGTCGGAATCAGTATCAGTGTCAGCGGTCGGTCGCCATGTTAGCTGAGTGAGGTTAAGTTGAATTTGAAGATCAATTTTTGCAAACCGCTGCAAGTATCGATCAATATAATCGATATGTTGTAAGAACCTTCTCTATAACCTTCAAGAAATTATAAATATGCCCATAAACATGCATTAGCAACGCAAAATGTTCTTAATAGAGATCACTACCAAATAACTATGCCTTTCTTTTCTTTTGGGTCTCTTTATCTCGCTGTATCTGAAGTTTTCGAGCCATCTGTGACATAAATTTTCGTGGCTTTCTTTAATTAAAGGATAACACATCTGATTTTGGAATATGGGGTAGGACGTTACTTCATATTAAGCCACAATTCGCGCAAATTAACGCAAAAACTTCGCCATATTTTTTTTTTTGTTTTTTTTTTACGGGTGCCTAACGAAGTGCGCGTACGTCCAGGCGATGGGTAACACTCCTCCCCCTACAGATTGTCTACCGCTGCCCGCCCTTACGGTCATCTGCCCTCCTCTCTGTCTGCTGCAAACTGGTGTTGAAAGCAATTTCAAAAATGATGAGTATGATCGAACAAAGTTTTGCTGCAGCGGCTGCTGTTGTCTTTTCGATTTGCTTTCAATATAATTTTGACTCCTCCCCTCCTCGGCTCGTCATCGTCGTCGTCGTCGTCGTCATCATCATTCTCATATCATTTCTTCGTACCTTTGTCTGGGACTCTCCTCCACCTGGTCTAAAGTTGCGTGGCCCTTCTTTGGGTTTTTATTTTCATTTTGTTTTTCGTTCCTTTTCGTTTTTCGTTGAAGGAGAAGCCAATAAGCAGTTTTGCTTTATCGCTTATTAAAAATCATTTCGCTCTTCGTATTTTCAGTTTCATCTTCTCTTTCTCCTTCCTCTCTGGGCCATCGCACCTCATCTGCTCCACGGATCTCCTTCTTGTGGCTTTCGGTGGTTGTTGTTATTAACTTTGGGGCCTCCGCCACTCTACTCACATGTCGATCAATGTTGTTGATGATTTTGTTCAATTTTGAGAGCGCCGCCGTCATCGACGACTCTTCCTACCTACCTACATTCCTTTACGATCGGAGTGGCACACTATATACATACATACATACATACCTATAGTATGTCTGTGTATGTGTTGTGATTGGTATCACAAGATGGAGCAAAAATATTTATTCAGCCCCCCGAAAAATGTAATGTAAAATGTATTTTGCTGCTGATGATGACGTGCTGCTGTCAGTCAGTCAGTCAGCCCGGGCCATCGCATTGCATCCAGCCAGTCAGCCAGCCAGCCAACTCAGACAGAGAGATGCAGCAGTTGAAGTTGGAGCTGCTTTCATTCACATTTGTTGCTTTTGCGTCCGCTGTGGCAAATTATGGCAAATACACACCTTACCCTCAGCCATGCCAGTCCAGACTGTCCATCATTTGTTGTTGTTGTTGCTGTTGTGGTGCTGGTGGTGGTGGTGCCCAGTTCCACTCAAAGTTTTAATACTTTTTGTTTCGTTACTTTTATGTCCATCTGCCCTCCCCCTCCCCCTCGGCTCTACCCCATCTCCATCGTTCACAACAACATCGCATCGCTTCACATTTTTATCGATTTTATATTTCTTATTGTCTTTCCTTCCCTTCACCTTTCGCCTTCTCAGCTTCTTCTTCTTCTTCTTGTGCATCTCTCAATGATGATTACAAGATCACTTATCTTCGGCGTCGGCGTCAGCGTCGGCGTCATCTTCATCGGTTGCTGTTATTATTTTTTAATGTAGTTTTTAAGTACCATCAAACACTTGAGACTATGAGAGCAAGAACACTACAACAAAGTGCCAGTCCAATCCGCAGCCCAGCCCATACTATCCCATCCCAACCCATCCCATGCCATCCCTTCCTTTCCCATTACTTCCCATTCGATGTGAATGCAAACCCCTCCTCATCTCATCATCGTACTCGAAAAATCATCTAGAAAAGTTGTTTAGCTAAGACGAGGTAATTACATGCGATCGATTACTCCTGCTTATACACAGCAAGAAATGAAAGTGAAAGGAAATTGGAGACTAGTTATAACTTTGTACCCATTTTCCTGTAGGTAAGTTAGGAATAAATACGTTTTGAGAACCTTAGTCTAGGTCGTAAAATAGAATCTCCTAGTCTATAATCGCGAAGAGCTTAGTCCTTCAATTAGGAAAACTTTCAGAATTATGGAGACTTTGGGGACCAATTCAATTTCTAGAGTGTTGTGTCTCAAGTTTGGTTCCTTTTTTTTCTCAGTGTAAAGATTATCAGCGATGACTAAAAAGTAATAGTGTAAGTAGAGGCACAACAGATGAGAGGTCTCTGATTAGGGAATTTCGATTTCAATTTCAATTTGCAAACGCTTTACAGACAACTGACTGACTGAATGACTATCTTATGGCAGAAAACACTTTCTTAACGTTTATTGAAGTACTGTAATTTCAGGCATTACCACGCACTACTACGCGCTCTTGATGATCGTGTGACGCAACGACTTCCATAACCATCCTTAGCTCTATAAACATTCCACATGCTCTTCATTCTCCATTCCATCCAGTCGCCATTTCCCATTCTTCATTCATTTTCCTAGACCGGCAATTTTCGTTGTTTCGACTTATGGCTTTAATGGAAGGCTTTGCAGTTGAAGTTGGATCTACTGGTGGACGAAGACGACCAGCTAATAACTGACAATCTTTGGAGCCCTTTTCTCGAATCAGAAGTCGTCTCTTTCATTCTCTCCCTCTCTCTCGCGCGCGCATTCTGGTACTGGCTAATTCTATCGATCTTTTACGTTGATTTCCCTCGCATTCCTTTCGCTTTCCATCTCTCTCTGTCTGTCTCTTTCCCTCTTAGCTTAACTTAAGTTGGGCCTGTGGAACATCTGGCCTTTTTGTTTCGATTTTAATTATATATTGTGAAAAGAACTTCGAAGGAAAAACTTGGCCCCATGGGCGTGTCACTAAATAAATTGCTTTTCATATATACATATACAGATGCATATATATATATATATATATATATAGACATACGAGGGCTGCTCTACAAAATTAGCGGAAAGTGCCTTCAAGCGGATTCCATTCAGTTTGTCACCAGTTCAATAAAACTCTATTGATTTATGGACTTGATTTAAAATAAATATAATAAACTTATCAAAAATCAAAGATCGGTGAGTCGTGGGATACTCTTAGGTTAACCCTCGTACATAGAATTGGGACTGCCAGCTGAAGGAGCTGAAAGCCATGCACAGTTTCCCACATATTTGACTTGGAAAATTGTTTGGGCTTGAAAAATCGGAAAAACAAATCCCGCCCTTTCCTGTGCTTTTATTGTTGCTGTTGTTGTTTTATTTGACGTTACTCGTAATTAGCATAAATCACTTCAAAAAAGGCTTCCCACTTTTTGTTTGGGGGTTTTTCTTTTAAAGTTTGTTTTATTTTTGCTGTTGGTTTTTTCGTTTCGCTTTGTTTTTGGCTTGACCAAATTTGTTTATAGACTTTGCGGTTTGTTTTAGGCATCTCCCACCCACCCCCCACTCTCTTTATCATCCACCTCTAGCTTAACCTCCTCCTACACGACATGGACTAAGTCACGCATCGCTGCCCAAAATTGGACAGGAGATTGCAGTTTCTCAGTTTTTGCAGTTTCTGTCTCGGTTTTTGGTATTTGGCCTAAAAGTTGAGCAATAAATACCATTTGCATTCAAAATAGAAAGTATTGTAAATACATTTTCGGTTAATTGAAAGTTGCAACTCAAATGCATTTCGCAGTTTTGCTTCCTCAACTCAACTGGAAATGGAAAATTGGCCAGGCCACCAGGTAGACGCGTAAAATGGACATCATTTTGTGGTCAATTGCACAAAAACTGTCAAAAAATATTTGAAGGCATCTTCATCTAACTGGTTTAGAGCCGGCCAACAAGTTAGCCAGTTTCTGGTTAATTGAAAAATGCATGAGTTAAGATTCAAAAGCGAGTTAAGAAGCGGGAGCCGGCGACAGGACAAGGAGAAATATAAACGCATTACCGGTTAACAAGTTTCAAAGCTCTTAGTCACCAGGCTTACATAAAGCAACCTTCATGCTGATCCTGATCCTGTCCTGAGTTTCTATTTACATTTTGCCACCCACTCAAAGACCATTAACAATCGATTCGTAAGCATCCAATCAATCCGAAACAAATGGAATCGCGTCCTCCAATTATTAAGTTTCGGTTGTTTTCGCTCATAAATTCGCGTCTGCTTATCATTTTCATAAACAAGTCGAAGCGTAGGAAAAGCTTATGCAATACCATGGAACTGCAGTGCTCCAGCACCAGCACCACCATTTGCCAGAGTAATGACAGGTGTTTGTAACTCGTTTGTAGCCTAACGGAACGACCAAGTTGGTGGATACCACCAACCGAAAAATAAGAGAGAAAAAAATTCATATTTTTAGGTTCCATGTTCGCACAGATCGCATACAAACAGGCAGACAATCGGAGCTTGGGCATCGATACACTCAGCAAAACTTCAGTAAGAATATTTCAAATCGCAAAGTCTAGTGGAGTCTTTCGTAGTATTATATTGTAATTTACGAATTTAGATTCAGAAATTAACTGTGTATCAAAAATGTATCAACAGATTCAGTATCTTTCTTTCTTGGCGTTAACTATGAGCATGGCCATAATTAAAACTTATTCTACAATCCAAAATTCCCTTTTGGCAAGGAGATTTTAATGGTTCTTAGGGTTTAAATATCTGTTCTGATATTAAGTATTGACATTTCGCGAATGACAAAAAACTTTATATTATTATTCTAAAATTAAGAACTAGAATTTTATCGATGAGTCCTCCTTCATCTACACATTTTCATTGAAAATAGCGTTTATGAAGGATTTACCTAGATATTTTTACAAAATGTATAAAAAGATTTCATTCTTTAAAACTACATTGCTTAAAGATCTATTTCGCAACAACTACAAGTGTTGTTTCTATTAAAAATTGAATCAACTATACATTTCTCAGTGTTTTGTCTGGTCTAGAGTGTAGATTACGAGTGGGTTGTGTAGACTACACAACCAACGCAGCAGCAGCAGCAGCAGCAGCAGCAGCAACATCAGCAGGTGATGCC
This sequence comes from Drosophila sp. 14030-0761.01, assembly GCA_018150735.1. Lineage (NCBI taxonomy): Eukaryota > Metazoa > Arthropoda > Insecta > Diptera > Drosophilidae > Drosophila > Drosophila sp. 14030-0761.01. Next base: position 364,367 of record JAECWO010000027.1, on the reverse strand, counting down.
TATTTGCATTAATCTAAGGCCCAAAAAACAATTTATACCCGCCAGCAACATGGTAAAGGAGCATGGAAAAGCCATGTTTTCCGCAGCCAAGTGAAAGTGAGATATTGTGCGATGAGACGACTAGTCTTGCGGTCAACTGAATGGTATCTGTCTGGGATTCTAGTCTTACATATTCATTATGATTGCAATTTCCCATTTGTTTTATGGTATTTTTGTGGTTGAAGAATGATTTTGATTACACGGCTCTTCTCTCGGAGAGCTCTCTCACCATCAATGTCTGGGAATCAAATTGATATTTGCGGCTTTTGTGGTTTCCCATTCGACTGACTGGCTGGCTTGTGTCCGTTCAGAGTGTGGACACTCTTCAGAAAGTTTATTGAACTCGCTGACAAAGAGAGACGGAAGGCCTGCTGGCGGCAGGCTGATTAACTGAACTCCGACAGCATTTGTCATTGTTAGCGCATAATTAACACACGCCCCTCGCGGTGCCTGACAGAATCGCCCACCGCCCCAAAACAGCAGCAGCAGCAGCAGCAACAGAAACCGCTGCGGCAATAAACATAAATCACCCAACCACTGAAATCTCCTTCACAGTGACTAAGAAAGAGGGATAGTGAGGCATATATAGGGGGAATTGGGAACTGGGCACAACTGGCAACTTAATTGCAGAGTTTGCATAATGCTTTTAAGTGAAAAAGTCGAAAAAATTGAAAACTGAAAACTGAGCTGCCTAATGGTTGAAAATATTTCACAAAATTGTGCATATACATTGAAAACCACTTCGAGGCGAAGGAAATTCAATTTTCCACCACACATACTCATAATTAATTTGCCTCCCCAAAAAGTAATCCACCTGCTGCAGGTGAAAACGACCAACAAAAAAAAAACGACTAAATCTACAAAAATTGATATTTAAAATCGCATAAATTGTCCACTCTCCTTTAAAGAGTCGGGCAAGCATTTGCGTTCCACATACATACGTTCCACCACCTCGTGGTCCGTGGTCCGTGGAACGAGTGACCGTTGGCAATTTGATTTATAAGGCTTTTGGCTCCAGTGTCTTTAGTGTCTTAGCTCAGCGGGGGCATGTGGGTGCGTCGCGCCTTGCCTCTAACAGGAATTGCTTTAAATTACGCAAAACACAGACCGAAAACAACGAATGCAATTGCAATGAACTTTTGATTAACTTATTGGACTCAAACATATATATATTATACATATATTTATGGTAGGTACATAAGAGGGTGGCACTTGGAGTTTTCGGGAAAATATGTAATTGTATTCAAATCCAGTTGAAAGTTTCGAAAAATTCCAAAAATAAATGTATCTCAAATCTGTCATTTAATACTACATGGAATATGCTTCATAAACTGAAGTTAATCGATAAATATATAAATGAATTTTTATAAGAAAACGAATTGTCTTTGCATATAAGCAATATTTTCATTTAACCATAATGAAACTCGAGGAATATTTATTAGAGATGTCCATTAATAACGTTAGTAAGTCCATAAATGGTCCATTTTACTGCAAAAGGGGTTGTCTTTTGAGTTAACTCAAAAGATTTATGAATTTCCACTATTTTTTGAGGAAAACAGTGACTTTTCAATTAGAAAATGCTACCGAACATTCCAATTTTCATATATCCTATGATATGTGCATAAAAACGCGATATTCAGCAACTTTGCAGTATGATAATTACGTAGTTTAAAGCTGATTTAATATTAAATTAAAATTGAAGTGGATCGTCAATGGGATTGCAAAACTTTTGGATTGGACCTCTGTCGAGTCTGTGCACATACATAATATAAATACACAACTGCAAATATGTCAGGTACCGTTAGACAGCGACAAAGACGAGGTCCAAACCAGAAAGTTGTCCACTTAATGTACTCCCAACTCCAGAGCTGGCAAAAGAAAAACCGAAAGTGGCCAAATACGGTGACAAAACTAAAATCAAATCAAATAAAACTAACTAAAATGCTGGCTAATTTATTGATAAATCGACTTTTTTTTTTTTTTTTTGTTGTTTCTTTTTCGCCGGAGTCCTCAAACTACCAAGTTTAATTTATGCATAATTTCTATGCATTTCCGGAAGCAATTTAAAAACCTGAGTAGGTTTTTCATTTCTTCTCATTTCTTTTTCGCCATATTCATTGCGTAAATATTTACACAAATCTTGGTATTCCAAAATTTATGCACTCTTCTTCACATTTTCAATTTGCCCAAGTTGGAGGAGTTCTTAGCCTAAAGAATTTATGCAAAACTGCTAGCCAAGAACGGACTGACTGCAATTGTGATTGTGTTATTGGCCTAGAGAGAAACAAACAAGAAGAGATCGAGTCGCGATGTCGTGGGCGTACAAAATCGAATTTCGTATGCGAAGAGATTCAGAGACGCGGACTCCAACTCCAGCCCAAGCCAAGTTGAATACAGTTGAATCGAGCGCTCTATGCCAAGGAAGGGCCTAACTAGATTCTTATCGCCAGGCTTTTAAGCTAAAAGTTGACGGCGCTCGCACAGCACTTCATTTTCTGTGCCAAAACTCGTTGTGTGTGGCCTAGTGGTCGCCATTGCCATCGCCATCGCCGTCGGGTGCTATAGCTGGAGCTGCTGCTGCTGCTCCAGTTTTATACCAAACGGAGATGGCGGCAATCGTCGAGCTGGAAACACGCAAACATCCCAACCAGTTGACCATTTTATGGTCAAACTCATTGACAATTTCCTACATTTACTCACATTTGGTGTGACTTTGGCGAAAGTCACACAGACGTCCACCAACAGAAATGCTATCTATTAAAATGCTTTATTAAAAACTAACAGGAAAATTGGTCGGTCAAACAACATGAGGGGGGGAGAAAAAGGGGTCTACCAAATTGATAGCTCTCCCCAGCAGCGTCTATACCTTATATTTTTTTGAAAATATGATTTTCCCAAGTGTAAGTTTCATCTATTTACAATTGTGTAGTAAATATCATTTATGTTTTATTTTATTTACTACTTTTTAATTTGACAGATGAAAATAGATAATTATTGAAAATTATTCAAAAAACAAAGGTACATAAGGTACATTATAAATAAGACTAATTTGAAGGAGTAATGAATTTTTTAAAGATTTTTCTTTTCCCTTTTTTCGATGAGAAAATTCTGTTGAAATGATGCGCTGAAAATTGATTTTTGTATCCGTGAAATCAAAAGCTATAAAATTTTCGTTCAGTGTTTTGAATAAGTTTTATAAGAAACCGAATGAAATGCCTTTTGCCTGTTGTGGGTCTCTCTTTTTAGCCCAGAGCCAATTAGAATGTTTTATTGCCTGCCTGCATCTGAGCCAGACGACAATTCCATAATGCGGTAGAAGTAGGCCCGCATGGACTTCCTGTCGCTTTTGATTTCACTCACAGAAGAGCGTAGGCTGAAGAATAGGGAACCGAGAAGAAAGAAAACTCAAATTGGGCAAAGGACGAGGAGGGATCGACGGAGCGGTAGGTAGGACGACTCGTTAGGCATTGGAGCGTGTACCTTATCCAACTTAATTAGGAAAATGAAGGAACTGCAGTTTAAATAGGAAGCCCAGCGACATGGCCACATTTGATTAGCGCGCTCCTATTTGGATGAAGGAATGTTGTTGTCGGTGGTGGCCACTGCCACCAAGTTCAAGAGGCACTTCAACAATATTCCTCACCTCCAACTTGGAAAAAGTTTATGTAACGAACGATCCATCATCATGGTCGAAAACGAGGGGAACGTGCATTCAGAGGAGGAGTTGTTTAGGAGAATGAAGCAGCTGCAGTTAAAAAAAAAAAAAATGCAAAACACAAGAAACGCATTCGCAGAGGTTGACTAGTGCCCCCTGCCCCAAAACACTCCTTCTTCTTCGCGGCTCACTCACCCCCTACCACAGCCCCTCCACCAACTCCTTCCTTTTTTTACAATTTAACCGCTGAGTTTTGAGTGAGCTTACTTGTTGCTTTTTATACCCTGTACCTATGAGGTAAGGAAAGGTAAGGTAAGGGGGCCAATATTAGGATTGCTAGGATAAAACAAAACAAAATACAAGACTTTACGATGCCATAAAGAATATATTCGCCGAAGTCATATAAGAAATATACTAGCCTAGTATCTGAGAAGGATATGTACAGGTTTATGACTCACCGCTTTGAACATGTCAGGGAAATTGATTTATATGATAATGTGATTAAATAAATTTTCTAATTAGTTATAAAGTCTAGACGGAGTCCAGTCGATAGAAGTTAATTGCAGTTGGGAATGTTTTTTCCCAGAGGAAGCTAGAGGGTATCAATAGGTCGGCGCTTGTAAATTAAAGAGCGGAATTTTTGTTGTTTGTTGCATGTTTTTGGCCATTTGGTTAAAGTCAAGTCCAATGACTAGCGGCCAAATGCAAATCTCTTCCTCCCTCTCTCTATCTATCTCTCACCCTCTTCTCTCACGCATGTATTTGGTATTTACTTTGTTTTTTTTTCGTTTTTGATTTATCAATAGATGCTCCATGTCTCCTTCTATTTTTTTTTATTTTTGGTTGGTTTGTTGTTGGTTTTCTTGTTGTGGTTGTTGTTGTTGTTGGTGGCGAAAGCAAAAGTTTCCTGGCAGCTGCAGCGAAACAGTTTGCCATTCCCTCAACTTTTTGCCAACTGTTGCGTCTTCTCTTGCCTCAAACATAAATCAAATGGCAAGGAAAATGTACAAGATAAATTTTTAAGGCACACTTATTTAACACCTAACAACCTTGTTAGATGCATTTTGATGATGCCAAAAGCCAGAGCCAACAACAATCCAACAGACGAGCAGCGATGGGAATAGACCAAGACCAAGACCCAAGACCAACACCAGTACCAAGACCAAGAGGAAGTAGTAAGAAGACAAGGTGGAGTGGAACAGAAAAGAAACGTACAGAAGAGACAACTCAGAAATCTATACCGGAAAATTAAAAGAAAAATTCTTAATAACACGACACAGCAGTAGAGCAACAACAACAACATGAAGAACAACAACAACTGTTAGAATTGCTTTTCGTTGTTCAAGATGTGGTTCAGGTTCAGGTGGTGGTTCAGCAAATAGTTGCCCCAACTCAATTCAACTCAACTCCACTCATTTCACATCTGCTCACATATAAATCTTCTTCTGGTCAAGCCAAAAAGGATGCCGAAGAATTTATATATTAAATAAGAGAGGAACCACGTGAAAATTCAAAAAAACGACCATGCCGAAGTCTCTATTCTCTATATATGAGATGTCAATATGCATTTCCAAAGTATATGTTATGAAAGAAAGATCCTTAAGCCTATTTCAATTCATTATGCCATATAATCTATACAATTTGTGGTCCTACTAACACTTAGTATCTAATGATATTTTACACAGAATAGTTTATTAATTCCACATTTCCATTGTTGATTATTTGCGATTATATTCTGATTAAAAGCTTCATCAGATTCCTATTAAATTATACAACAATTGTTGAGTTTTACTTTTGAATTATTTCTTAAGAAATATTATAAATCTCTCTCCCTTATGCTCATATTTTCAATTTGATTAATGAACTATATTATGATGCAAACTTCCCCTCAATTCGTCTATGCTTTTGTTTTATTGAAAGAGTATATATTTGCCATAAATATTGAAGTCAGTGTGATAATGCGTCAACTCGTAAATCAGTTCTCTCTCTATATATGTGTGTGTGATCAATGTTATAGGTATTAAGGCCAAGAAAGAGGCATACATTGAGGGAAAGGTAAGGAGAAATTAAAGTCTATATAATTTGATACCAATTGATAGGAAGAAAAAGCAAAAACCAAACCACGCCAAAACCACAAACACAACATGTTGAATGTTTTAACGCTTTCTGCATACGCCCCCACATTTGGCTAGATGTGGCCAAAACACTTTCTTTTAACATTTCAGACATTGGCAGTGGCATTGGGTTACCACCTAGCAGAGACAACAGATAGGCCGGCCGGCCGGACAGTCAGTCAGTGGTAGTAGTAGTAGCTTTTTTTTGAGAAAACAAAAGGCACCTTGCCCAAGTCATACTTAGGCCAGCAGTCTGATGCTGTTTGCTGGTCTCCCTCACTCTTCTCAGCACGTAGCAATTTCTCATCAGGCACCGGCACCACTAAGGCTATGGCCTGGCAAGGCATAGGCATTTTGGCTAGCCACCTCTCAGGCTCTTGTGCTCAGGCAGGTAAATCATCCACATCTGCCGGAAATTGCATAAAAAATATGCAAGCCGCACGCTGCGACGCAACCTCTCTCTAAAAGTAAACTCTGGTGTGTGGTGGAGCAAAATGAAGGGGGAATAGAGTGAGCTGGATTTTTAAGAGGCTGTTACTGTTACTGTGGGGCTCAGCTCTGTGCCTCTGGATGTCTCTTATCAAAAACTTCAAGCTAATCCACACACAACGAAGACTGACATTTTGGCCAACTTATATTAGAGACTTGGTATTTAAAATACTTTCAAGTGTTAATCAAACTCAAATGTTACACAAACCACAAGAGCATCCGCCTGAGCAGGAAGATTAAGATGAGGTGAGGTTAACTATAAGCATTGTTCTGGCACAGTTTCACTATCCTTTCTCTCTCTCGCACACACTCTCTTTGTGTGTGTGTACGATAAAAAAGGTAATTGAATGAAATTACTTTTGACAGCTTATTTGCATACATCAACACAGGATCGGCAGTAGCCACAGTTGGAAATGGAGTTGAGGCCTTGTTAGGCCATAATTGGTCATCGAACGCTGTTGCGACTTGGTCTTCCTCTGTTTTATGTTCTCCCCAAAAACAAAACCAAAAAGAAGTGAGAAAATTGTGAGAAGTGCGTGCGGTAGAGAGAAGCAAAAAAACCTTCCATTGCAGACAACATACATTTGAACTCGAACTTAAAGTTTAACCACATTCCAGCATTGCCAACACTCAACAATTAAAATTATTTTAAAGACTGCAAATTACATGTGTCTTTACTTTCTCTAGCTGGGCCTCACTAAGGTGAAGTTCCAGCACCTTCCCATGTCTGTAGACGTATAAATTCGCATTTTCTTTTTCTCAATCTTATGTAGCTTCGAATAACCCAAAACTAAACCCCAATGCGAAAATTTCAAAGAAAATATCTTCGGCAATTCCGAAGCTCTTATACCCTTGCAGAAACAGAAAACAGTAAATACTCACTTACTTTTATATAGCACATGTTAATATGACACTTTAAATTAATTTTCTTATTTAATTTTAATTGGGAAACGCGCGATCACTTTTTACTTTGCATTTTTTCACTTTTTTTCACTAATGTGACCAGAGCTCTTAATATAAATATTCATAATTTTGTCCGAAATGGCGGGAAAAATACTAAATACTCAATACTAGAAATAGTATTTGTTGGAAAACACTCATTACACAACACTTGAAACACATACGTAGATTACACAACACTGATTGTATATATTGTAAAGTTTTCCGCTCAAGAACTTAAAAAAAGTTTAAATATTAAATTTCACATCCAATAGCTATAAAACATACGAATATGGGTATGTACATGCATATATCGTCCCATGCTGATCAAGGATGAGGGTAGAAAACGTTTCCTTTTTTTGTTATACCCTCTCCAAGGGACTAAAAAACCCAGTTTATGATATAATAATATTTGGGAATGTTTAAAAATAAACCTTGAACATGGCGAGGAAACTTATGACTGTTGGAACTGTGAGGCTACGTTTTCTGCCCATCATTCAAAATTTTATTAAGCTGCATGTGGACATTGCTTTCCGATTTTGTTTTTATTCCGTTTCGTGTGCTACCAATTCCATTCCCATTCTCTGGTCATAATCCGTGTAGGCGTGCATTCATTAACCCCAAAAAGGGAGCCTTTCGCGACGACAACAAGAACGACACCGACGACGACGGAGTCGACGACCAACTCAACTCTCTTCCCGATGTGTTGTTGACAGATAAAATTGCCAATCTTCTGAGCATGGCCCTTCATGCCGACTTCATGCCCTGCCAGTTTTCAAGCGACACTCTGGCGACAATTTCACTTGGGTTAAACGAGTTTACAAAACTTCTGCCAACTAAGCTTAATGAAAGTCTTTAGTCTTTGCTGCTATGCTACAATCTAAGCAGATCTTCCTCCTCTTCCAACCTGGATGCCATACAAAAAGTGTAATTAGCGCAAGAAAATTCAACGTGAGTAACGATTCGGACACGTTTTGCTTTAAATGCATATCAGTCTGGAACGGAAGCGAAGGGAAGGTCGGACGGATGGATGGACAGTGGGATGGTTGGTCGGTTTTAGGAGGGGTCTTTTTAAGGTAGTCGCCTTGGATTTAGAGTGAAATAATGACAGTTTTAATTGCTGATTTTCGACGATGTTTCCCAGTTCCCCAAATGCAAATACTCGGTTAATTGGCAGGCAAATGAAATCAAAGGAGTAGGAGGGGAATTGCTAAGGTTATTGCTCCCGTTTTTGGGTAGGATTCATGACCAACAGGCTCAGCTCTCGGTGCGGGTGTCCAAAATTAAAGTTGACATTTACCTGATATGTGCAACCGCCGCCTCAGCCTGCCATTTTGCCCGGGGGCAACAGCATAACAAATTGGCCAAATTAAACCCTGAGATAAGCCCCTCGGGGGCCGCTGCCTGTAAATCAAATTAAAATTTCTGACAACTTCATTTGTAATTGTTCCTCCATCTTACTCACTCTCTTTATCTCTCTGTCGCTCTTTCTCTTTTACAGGTCTCAGCCAGCGATCCGGATTGCGGAGTCAATGCCATGGTCAACTATACGTTGGGCGAAGGTTTCAAGCATCTGACCGAGTTCGAAGTGCGTTCAGCATCGGGTGAAATTTGCATAGCTGGTGAATTGGATTTTGAGCGACGTAGCAGCTATGAGTTTCCAGTATTGGCTACCGATCGTGGTGGCTTAAGCACAACAGCCATGATCAAGATGCAACTGACCGATATCAATGATAATCGTCCGGTTTTCTATCCCCGAGAGTACAATGTCTCCCTAAGGGAATTCCAATCGCAATCGAGTCAGGGACAAACCAGTTCGAGTACTCCGATTGTGGCTGTGGTGGCCACTGATCCCGATAGTGGTAATTTTGGCCAAGTGTCCTATCGTATTGTCAATGGCAATGAAGCGGGTATTTTTCGAATTGATCGCTCCACGGGCGAGATATTTGTGGATCTTCCGGAAATGTTGTCGGTGAGGCAACAGCCCAAACACATGCTAAATATATCCGCTACAGATGGCGGTGGATTGCGTACCAGTTCCGATGCAATGGTCTTTCTCAGCATCATCGATGCTCAGCAACGACCACCGATTTTTGAGAAGCAACGCTACAACTATCAAGTCAAAGAGGATAAACCAATGGGCACTGTGGTGGGATCTGTTATGGCCTCAAGCAGCGATTCGGGTAAGTAGTAAAAAAAGAACCGACATTCATTAGTAGTTCAGTGAGCTGGAAAGCACACAAAATATGCGCATATGATGATGATCACCATGACGATGACGATGACGATGATGGTGAGGATAATGAACGAGGACGACGACGAGAGAGAGTTGGGAAAAGCAAAGAGAAGAAATTAAAATAACATTTGTTTGACTCGACATGCAACCACCGAAGGAACGAACGAACGAACGAACGATCGAAGACAGACCAAAACGAAGGCACCAACACAAAAAGCACTTCAAACGCAAATTTCGGCAGAAATCTGCACCCATCAACCCTCGAGACGATGAACTTGGACTCGTCGAGGGCCTATGCAAAATCATTTTGCGCTTTAATTTGCTGCTTTCGCTGTGCACTTCCTTTCATCCTCATCGTCATCGCCATTGCCATTGCCATTGCCGTCGTCTTGTGTCAATCCAAACTCCGAGAAATCTTTGAACTTCTTATTGTTCTCTCTTTTCATTGTTCCTTCTCGTCTTTCTTGGTACTTTCAGCTCAGCAACGTGGCGGCATCAGGTATTCGATTTATTCTGGAGATCCGGATGGCTATTTCAGCATTGAATCTTCGTCGGGTAATATACGAATTGCCCATCCATTGGATCATGAGGCCAAAGCACAGGTGTTGCTTAACATTCAGGCGACCAGTTCGGGTGACCCTCCGGTCTATGGCCACACTCAGGTCAATATTGAAGTGGAGGATGTGAATGACAATGCCCCAGAATTCGAGACCACATCGGTGCGCATTTCAGTGCCTGAGAATGCTGAGTTAGGTACGCCTCTCTATGCCGCTCATGCCCAAGACAAGGACTCGGGGAAAAGCGGTCAGGTCACCTACAGTCTGTCCAGTTTGAGTAAAAAGTCATTGCATCTGTTTGCCATCGATGGAAGTTCGGGTCATTTGGTTCTATCACAACATTTGGACTACGAAATGTCCCAGAGGCATACGTTAATTGTGACCGCCAGGGATGCCGGTGTACCATCATTATCCTCGAATTTAACCATTCTGGTGGACGTGCAAGATGTCAATGATAATCCGCCACTATTTGAGCGTGATGAATATGCGGTTAATATATCCGAAGCCCGGACCGTCAATACCCAGGTAAACTAAATACATAAATGCATTTGTTCAATCATAAACTAGATGAATCAAAAGCATTCTTCCTCGTTAGTTTGTTGTTGTTGGAGGAATAAAAATAAATTTTGTTTAATGCAAACTAAATGCGCAACATAAATTTGATTAACAGCCACTAAAAGTCACGCTTTTGTCAGGCAGCAGGCGCTATATCTTGTTGAAAATATCTCAACACCCAGATGAAGCGGGAGTACAGACCGAGACCGAGCAAGAGCAAGAGTAAGAGAGGCTTCACGAGTCCAAATGGCTCCTGTTACTGCCGCTCCCTCTTTGTGCTCGGTTGCTGTAGCACTTGGTGCCGAACTAAACTAGTTTTTTTTTTTTTATCAAGAAATCGCTGCTGGTATCTTTGGCATCGGTTGCCAAGACTCAAAACTAGTTGCAGTTAGTTCTAGGGATGCCTCTAGAGAAATGATTGATGGCCAGCTAACTTCTCTCTCTCTCTCTCTCTCCCCCTCTCTTAATACAGATCATTCAAGTGAATGCCACCGATCGGGACACGGGCAACAATGCCCGTCTGACCTATCGCATTGTGGATGCTGGAGCGGATAATGTCAGTATAGCCAATTCCCATGCCTTGTCGGACATATCACAGCATTTTGGAGTATTTCCCAATTCCGGTTGGCTATATTTGCGTTCGCCCCTCGATCGAGAGCAACGTGATCGCTATCAATTGACGGTGATGGCTACGGATAACGGGACACCAGCTGCCCAGGCCAAGACACGAATAGTTATACGTGTCTTAGATTCAAACGATAATGATCCAAAGTTTCAACGTTCGAGCTATGAGTTTCGCATCGAGGAGAATATGCGTCGTGGCTCCAAAGTTGGAATCGTACTGGCCAACGATATGGATTTGGGCGATAATGCAGCTATTAGATATAGCCTAATGCCCCAAAACTCTAGCTTCCAGATTCAACCCATTACAGGTAGGTAGCTGAAACAACTCACTTGACTGTCAAGTCACAAGAGACACTAGCCGCCGCCACCAGCCACCAGCCACCACTCATGACCCACGGTCATTCATTACGGGCCAAGCTTCGACTCCCGCTCTAGCACTTGCCTGTCGCCCATAGATCAAATGGCAGCCAATGGGACGGACAGAGAGAAGAAACCTGTTCCCCGTTTCGACAAGATAAAATGCAATCTCTTGGCCATCTACCTCTATTGAGGAGAGCATCGGAGCTGATGCTGATGCTGAAGCTGGAGCTGGATCTTGGCCATTAGTGTTTGAGCAACAACAGTTTTAACGCTGTCAGCTCATCCGTCAATGGGAATATCATTGGGTTGACATTCAACCGGCCACTGTGTGTGCTCTGTGCTCTGTGCTCTGTGTGCGTGTCTCCCCAGCGCCAGCCAGCAGCACCATTAAATATGAAAATCGCGTGCAGCTAATCCTGGCAAACTGGTTCCATACCACGACGAATAATCAAAGCTGTGGCGACCCATTTTCCTTGCCAAGTAATAACAATAGTTTGATCTCTCTTCTCTTCTTTCTCAGGCGAGATCACCACCAAGGAACCTCTGGATCGAGAGCAACGCGAACTTTATGATCTTCTGGTTGAGGCTCGTGATCAGGGTTCACCGCAGCGTTCAGCACGCGTACCCGTTCGCATCCATGTCACGGATGTTAATGACAATGCCCCGGAAATAGCTGATCCTCAGGAGGATGTTGTCAGTGTGCGCGAAGAACAACCTCCTGGCACTGAAGTGGTCCGCATTCGGGCCATAGATCGCGACTCTGGCCAAAATGCATCCATCACCTATTCAATTGTTAAGGGTCGTGACTCGGACGGGCATGGCTTGTTCAGCATTGATCCCCAAACTGGTGTGATACGCACTCGCACGGTGCTGGATCATGAGGAGCGCAGCATCTATCGTCTAGGAGTGGCGGCCACTGATGGCGGTCAACCGCCGAAGGAGACCCTGCGCATGCTGAGAGTTGAAGTGCTGGATCTCAATGATAATCGACCAACATTCACCAGTTCTAGCCTGGTCTTTAGGGTAAGTTCTCTATGCATACTAGGCATGGAAAGAGATTTCCTTTTGTTTTTTGTTCTTGTGTATTTGACGCTTCCAGTTTTACACCAAGTGGTGTAAAAGCAGCGACGGTGAATAGAGTCGTGAGTTGAACGTTTGTCGGTCCTGGTACTGGGATGATTTGTAGCCATCACGTGACAATGGGCAAGAACACGACTAAGCGGTGGATGTGGCTCTATGATTGTATGACTCCGAGACGTGGGAAGTGTCGCCTTTGCATTCAAAAGAAACCCTCGCGTAATTGTCACTGCTGACTGACTGTGACCAGGGTTCCTATTAAAAGCGATTCGTAACGAGGCTGCATCGCTTGAACATAGATTCTCCTCGAGAGCCAGGACCAGGTTCGCTTACACTTCTGACGAAATATCTTTAAGACAATGAATCCAGACGGATACGGCAAGCTAATTTGACTTGCGTACAGTGCGTAGAGGAAAGAAGAAGAACTTGGGCTTTATCTTAATCGCCTTAGGAACACTTCATGGGGCCCTAGTCATTTCGCTGAACCGTTCCTGTTTTTGTGAGCCCTTAACACATTTTTATCACGTTCGATTCGCACATGTTTTGCATGCCTCCAGCTGCATCCCCCGCCCTGGCGGGCCTAGCAACCATTTGCCAGGCGAGACGCTTTGACATGCATTTAATTGCCTCTCCAACAGTCACTCTTCTTCAGTCCCGGCCAGATCAGGCCGAACCAGACCCAGCCGGACCAGGCCAGGTCTCGTTGTCGTCGTCCTTCGCTCTGGCTACAATTAAAATTGACACATTTCGTTGCATCGCGGTTGTCGGAAGGCCTTTGTTCTGTGCGTTGGCGTTGCAGCGCCATGCCAATTACTCTTTTTCCTCCTTTGACTCTCCATCCTCCCTGTTCTAAACTCTTACCAGTTGTAATTAAGCCAGCTAAAAGATGACGATGACGATGCCGATGACGATGATGATGATGGTGGTCATGCTGTGGTTTTTGGGGTTAACTCTCCAGGTTAGTTTTTTTTTTTTTTGACTGCTGCCTGCCATAAAAGTCCCTAACAAATCATGCGCCATTTATGCTGAACCAAAAATTCTGTGCATAATTTTCAAAAAACAGTAGAATTGCATGAAGGCAACAAAAACAAAAAAAAAAAAACCGCAGTCCCGTCCACTTCAGTCCAGTAGTCATCGTTAGGCTCGGCTCGGTTTGGCTCCTCCGCTGCTGCGTAATCTTTGGAGGGGCATAAATCTCGTACTGTCATTTTTGTGTCTCCATTTTGGCGACCCAAACAATTTTTCCAATGTTTTTATATATATAAATATATATATATATATATGTATGCGTGTGTATATACTGTATGAAAAAAGATACCCACACATTCGTCTCTTTCACCTTACGTCTTGCAAAGGAGGATCACATGGGCAGAAGGAGGGCAGACGAAAGAAGCAGGAGAAGGTTGAAGAGCCAAGAAACCTTTCTTGTTTTTTTTCCGGTTCTTTTTTTTCTCTTCCTTTACTCTCAGAACGGTTTTTGCGGTTTTGCATATTAAATTCTTATGCCAAACAGAGACCCTTACATATCTCCCCTTGCCCGTCTCTCTCTCCCTCACTACAGCCGTCTCCCCACCCCCACAAACCCCCTCTCTCGTCGTTGTGCAACTCGCATTTTTCTTCAGTGATTTTTGGGGCCGCCGCCGAGTTGGTCGGAATGCATAATTTCTTTTTAATGCCATTTGCCTTGGACTTGGAACTTAAAACTGTAGAATAAAGGGAAGGACTACACAAGGCGGAATGTGCGGTGAGGGGAGGGGGGAGAGAGGGAAGGTAGAGCGAGCGAGAGAGAAGAGGAGGAGGAGGAAGCATGGTTGGCTGAAAATTTTTAAATGTTTGCTGCCTTCGTAATCTTGAAGTATGAATTATTGCTTTAAGATTGGATTTTCAACACTGTTGTTGAGATTAAGATACGCCGAAGAACAAGAACGAGAGTAGTAGAGTCAGGAGACCAGACCAGCAAATATTTAATCTATAATTGCCATTTTTTTCTCTTCCTTTTTTTGGTTTTTTTACAGGTACGCGAAGATGCCAGCGTGGGCCATGTGGTGGGCTCGATCAGTCCCAGCGAGACTAGCAATAGTCTGGATGCACCCGACGATCAGCTTTGCGTTACCTACTCTCTCAATCCTCTGACCAAGGATCTAATTGAGGGTGCCTTTGACATTGACCGTCATATGGGCAATTTGGTGGTGGCTCGCCAACTTGATCGCGAAGTGCAAGCGGAATTCCGTCTCGAGATACGCGCTCTGGACATGACATCGAATAATAATCCGCAAAGTAGCTCAATAACTGTTAAGATCGAGGTGGCCGATATCAATGATAATCCACCGCATTGGCCCCAAGATCCCCTCGAACTCGATGTGAGTGAGGCAACATCCGTGGGTACGATCATCTATAATTTTACGGCCACGGATGCGGATGCAGGTCACAATGCTGAGCTGCAATATCGTTTGCTGAGTTACTCGCCGCATCATTACCCAAATGAGAGTGTTGGCGAGATCTTTGCCCTGGACTCTCTGACTGGATCACTTAGCCTGCAATCCCCCTTGGATTTCGAGTCGATCAAAGAGTATTTGCTGGTGGTACAAGCTCTCGATCAGTCCTCAAATGTCACCGAACGTCTGCAGAGCTCGGTAACAATGCGTTTGAGGGTTACGGATGCCAACGACAATCCACCACAGTTTATGGCACCCGGTTCTCTGGTGTATGTCAGCGATGCCATACGCATTGGCGAATTGGTTACCCATGTTGTGGCCATGGATCCCGACCGCGGAGCCAATGGACGTATCAGTTATTCCATCATCAGTGGAAACGGTGAGGGAAGATTTCGTATTGGCTCGGAGACGGGTCAAATAGAGTTGGTCAAATCGCTGCCTGTGTCTGCTGCGGGTAGCGATGATTTGGATAAGAATGGTCGCTTCAATCTACTGATTAAGGCCAGTGATCATGGCCAGCCGCAGTCATTGGAATCCACGCTAAAACTGCAGATTCTAGTTCAAGGCAGTCACAGTCATCCACCGCGTTTTCTGTCGGCTGTGTACCGTGCAACCATTTTGGAGAATGCCCCCAGCGGCAGCTTTGTTCTACAAGTGACGGCCAAACCCTTCCATGGCAGTGACAATGGTACGACGACATCAAATGATTCATAGTAGCATAGATCCTCACTTTGATCCCTTTTCAGCTAACCTAACGTACGAGATACCAGCCGGAGTGGCCAATGATCTTTTCCATGTGGATTGGCAACGTGGCATTGTGACCACTCGTGGACTGTTTGATCGCGAACTGCAATCAGAGTATCGATTACCGATTTACGTAACTGATGCAAATCGTCTGACAGCTATAGCTTCTTCGTCGATACGGAAACAGCGGTCCTCAACGGAGACATCGACCACATCAAATGGACAACACTTTGACGTGGCCACTGTTGTGATAACAATTGGCGATGTCAATGACCATGCTCCCGAATTTAGGCCCGGGTCTTGTTATGGACTGTTCCGTACCGGAGAATAGTGAGACTGGCGTGATACACACAGTGGTGGCCACCGATTTGGATGAGGGAGTTAATGCCGACATAGTCTATAGCATTATAGGTGAGTTAGTAGTCAGGAAAAATCACCAAGATAAATCTGGATAACACTTTTCTTCTTTGTCCTGTGTCTTTCTTTCTTTTAAGGTGGTAATCTGGGCAACAAATTCTCCATAGATGCACGCACTGGAGAGTTAAGTGCTCGTTCCTTGGATCGTGAACAACATTCGCGCTATACGCTACAAGTGCAGGCTTCGGATCGAGGTAAACCAAATAGTATGCAGGGCCAATGTAATATCACCATTTTGGTTGAGGATCAAAACGATAATGCACCACGGTTCGAGCTGCCCAAATATATAGCGAATATCGCGGAGGATGCCGCTATCGGGGCAAGTGTTGTGCGTATTAAGGCCAATGATGCAGATCTGGGTATCAATGCCAGATTGGTCTATGCCTTGGCCAATGAGACGCAATGGCAATTCGCCATCGACAGCAAAAGTGGACTCATCACGACTGTTGGGTAAGTGACATCCAGTATATCTCTTATCTCTGTTACCGATCTTGTGGCAAGGACGAAGCCTTGCAGCACACATAATTTTCTCGGCCTACGCAACAACCGCGACATCTACTAAAAAAGCAATTCAATCTGTTGCATCGAGGTGACGACTACAAGATACCCCTCTGCGAAGACTACTCTCATAGTTCCATTTAAATTCTTTGCTCAATTAACTAACTGAATACTGACTGAATATCCCTTTTACTCCGAGTGTATGGGGTTGGAGATCGGCGGTCCATTCTGGTGCAAATTTATGCTTATTGAGAATCAATAATGACAACAATTGCTTGTTCCGTCGAAGAAGAAGAAGAAGTAAGGGTCAGTTCCGGCCTCGGACTCAGTCCCCCCACAGTCGCGTTCGCGTTGTCAGTCAGAAATGGCGGTGGAGTTGCTTAAGGAGTTGCTTATGTTGGCGGGGCGAAGGTTCGGATCGACTCGGATGGGGTGGGGGGCACTTGAAATGACAGTAGCGTCAGTGTTGCCATTTATACAAACGCGATCCCCTGTCATGTACCAATTTTTATCTTACGCTGATTGTCGGCAAACAATAAAAACGAAATGCACACAAAAACGGAGAGTCCAGAACAGAGAGACCAAGCCGAGTAGATGAAGAGCAGAGCAGGGCAGAGTAGCGAAGAGAAGCGAAGAGGAGGAGACGAAAGGTGGAGTTAGTTGGTGGAGGTAGGTAATGGGCACAGAGGAGAATTGTAGAGCAGACAGACAGACAATTCGTGATGTTGTTGTTAGTCTTGGACTTGGACACAAACCAAAATAATAAATAATAGGAGAATAACATAGGGAAAATATATAAATTTCTTCAAATGCTA
Organism: Drosophila sp. 14030-0761.01; assembly: GCA_018150735.1. Classification (NCBI taxonomy): domain Eukaryota; kingdom Metazoa; phylum Arthropoda; class Insecta; order Diptera; family Drosophilidae; genus Drosophila; species Drosophila sp. 14030-0761.01. The sequence goes on along the minus strand of JAECWO010000027.1, from coordinate 346,813 downwards.
TCCTACTCTTAAGGAAAGCACTATACACCCCACAAATCGTGATTTCCAACATAGCTATCTCGCTCTTTGCATCGCCTTCACCCATGGGTGAAAAACGTTCTATGTATAACTCGGCCATTTTATTCCGATTCTGTGATATTGGTGGAATGATAGATATACGGACATGTATTAGTGTGCCAAATTTAATTTCGACGATAAATATTTCGGGTGAAAATCAATTTATCGAATTTGGGGGCGGAAGGGGCGTGGCCAAAATTTGAAACAAACTTGGTCGCGTCATACGCACGCATCAATGCCAAATCCGATACTCTATCTTTATAGTTCCCGAGATATGGAGGCCAAAATATTGTTTTCAAAAGCGTGGGCGGAAGGGGCGTGGCAAAAAAATAAACTTGATCAGCGACACACAACGAGTCTACAGCCAAATGGTAGCTCTACAAGTTGCAATCTAGGCACTCTATCGGACGGCGGCGACACGGACGGACCGGACACGGACGGACGGACGACGCAGACACAGTCTCAATCGACTCGGCTATTGATACTGATCAAGAATATATATACTTTATAGGGTCGGAAAAGCTTCCTTCTCCCTGTTACATACATTTTGGCGACTTTAATATACCATTTCATTCTATGAATGCATGGTATAAAAACAAAAAAGGCACAAAAATGTGGCTGCCGCTTGTCGTGGTTGTTGTTGTTGTTGTTGTTGTTCCTCTCGATGCTAGTAGTTTTCGTTTTTGTTGTTGTTGTTGTTGCTGTTGTTGGACTGAGTGACTGACGATGGACAAGGCCTAGGACTGGACAACTTGGCTTGTTCGGCGACGTTGTCTGGGGCCTCTGACAACAGCAGCAGCAGCAACAGCAACAACAACCAACTGCAACTGACCCTTTGGCAAGGCAGGCAGATAGATAGAGAGAGGGGAGAAGGGGGCAAAAGTGAACCGACTGCCTCTGCGTTTGCCTTCACTTTGACTGATTCAATTCATAAAATGATTCTGTATGCTCCATAAACATATCGACGGGAAAATTCCCTGCACAAAAAAATCTTGGTATCCGATGAGGTTCTTAAACACAAATTAGATGCTAACAACAGATCCTTGATCTACCCAAATGTTTCGTCGGATAAGCTCCAATCCAACTCATGGTATAGGGTATAAAGCGTCTGTCCATCTGAAGAACTCGGAACTCGGGACTCATGGATGGGCTTGTAATTTGCTAAATTCATTTTATTGGCGAACATGCAAGAAGTGGAGACCATGGAAGAGTTAGTCTAGGCATGCCAGGGATTGTAATCATTTTGGTTTATTATTTGTGTCAGGCATAGGGGGAATGCCCCTGTTGCTGTTGCTCATGGTAGTTGATGATTTAGCTGGATTAGCCTGCCCATGTGAATTTAGTTTATACACAAATCACAAATGACTTAATTACACCCCAACTCCGATTCCCACTCCGACTCCGACTCGAGTTGAGCTCACGCTCAATAGCTTAGCATTTTGTGTGGCAATAATAATGGGATTGTTGTGAGATAACCTCAAGCCAAGCCAATCCAACTCTAATTGATTCATATTTCCTCTTCTCCTGCATTTCTTTAGAAAACTGGATCGCGAATTGCAGTCTAGCTATAGTTTTATGGCCTTGGCCACCGATGGTGGACGCTACGAGGTGCGTTCCGCCCGTGTGCCCGTGCAGATCAACATCCTGGATGTCAACGACAATAAGCCCGTCTTTGAGCGTTATCCATATATGGCACAGGTGCCAGCCCTGATACAACCCGGTCAGACCTTGGTCAAGGTACAGGCCCATGATCTCGATGAGAATTTGAATGGTGAAATCACGTACAGTCTCAAACCGGGCAGCAGCAGCAGTGCCAGTGGGAGCGGTAGTAGCCTCAAAGGCAATCAGCTTGGCAAATTCCGTATTAATCCGCACACAGGAGCCTTGAGTGCCACTCAAAGTCTGGCCAGCGAGGCGGGACATCTGATCCAGTTGGAAATAATAGCTCGGGATAAGGGTAATCCGGCAAAGTTCTCAGAGGGGTTGATTGAGCTAATGGTGGGTGATCAACCAGCTGACCAGCCGATCCTACGATTCCAAAACGACACGTACAGGATCAAGTTGAAGGAGAATGCACCTGTGGGAACACGACTCCTCCAGTTTGTGGCCCTGCGCAGCGATGGACGACGGCAAAAGGTGAATTTCTCATTTGGAGCGGGCAATGACGAGGGAATCTTCTCGCTGGACGCCACGACAGGAGAGTTGCGTGTGGCGAATCCTTCCCTTTTGGACTATGATGGCTTTGCCATTTCATCAATGAATGCAGCCGGAAGTCGCGGACGTTCAATGCAATATGAGGAAATCAACGAATCAACGGAGCTTGACGATCCGGAAGAAACCGAGGAAGATATTGCAAGAAGTACGACACGCAGTCAACGTGCTCTGTCCTTTACTCTAACCAATTCGCAACCCCATGAGCTTCGCCTGGTTGTGGTGGCTCGCAGTGCCAGTCCAGATTCGGGTCCCTTCCTGACTAGCTATGCCGAATTGATTGTCGAGCTGGAGGATGAAAACGACAATAGTCCACAATTTTCGCAGCATCAGTTTGTGGCCACTGTTTGGGAGGGCAACAGCAAGGGAACCTATGTGGCACAGGTGCAGGCCTTCGATGCCGATGCCGGGGCCAATGCCCGACTACGTTATCACATTGTCGATGGGAATCATGACAATGCCTTCGTCATTGAGCCGGCTTTCAGTGGCATTGTGAAAACCAATATTGTGCTGGATCGAGAGATTCGGGATGTCTATCAACTGAAGATCATTGCTACGGATGAGGGTGTGCCACAGATGACGGGGACAGCTACGATCCGGGTACAGATTGTCGATGTAAACGACAATCAGCCGACATTTCCGCCAAATAATTTGGTCAGCGTCAGCGAAGGTAAGCATTCCAGATCATTAAATATTATTATATATCACATCATATCCAACGATTTGCGACATCATAACCTTAACCCATTTTCTTGGTGTATTTTTTGTTCCTCCTCTCTCTCTCGCTCTCTCTTTAGCCACCGAATTGGGCTCGGTGATCACCTCCATTTCGGCAAACGATGTGGACACGCATCCCACTTTAACCTATCGCCTGGGCAGTGATTCCAGTGTGGCCAGAGATAATTTGGCAATATTTTCCTTAGATCGCTATAGCGGTAAATTGGTACTAAAACGACGCCTCGACTACGAAACGCAACAAGAGTATCAACTGGAGATCATTGCCTCGGATGCGGCGCATGAGGCTCGAACTACGTTGACCCTACGAGTTGGCAATGAGAACGACAATGCTCCCGTATTTCTGGCTCAACAGCCTCCTGCTTATTTTGCCCAGCTGCCCTTGGTGGAGGAGGAGGATGATAATAATCTGAGAATGGATATGGAATTGGTTACAGTGAATGCCACAGATGCCGATGGTGATGACATCTCGCAAATAAGTTACACCATACAACCGATGATTATTGGTTTCAACGTGAATCCCTCAAGTGGAGTGCTCTCGGTTAATATGTCGCGACTGACAACGGATTCACAATCCCAGTCGCTATCCCCGAGCGGTGATTACTTTGTCAGAATTGTGGCCCAAGATAGTGGTAAGCCCAAGCGGAGTTCATCGACACTGGTCCGAGTTCAAGCCAATAGAGATGGCGGGGCAAGAAGATCACCATTTTTGCAAACCCAATACCGTGCTCAGATAAGTGAGGCAGCTCCATTGGGTTCAGTAGTCCTGCAGTTGACCCAGGAGGAGGCCATGTCCAGCGATCGCAGCATAATGATCGATCCCTTGGGTAATGAGGAGGCGGCCTTTGAGTTGATTCAATCGAAGAGCATAGTTTTGGTCAAACCCCTGGATCGAGAGCGGAACAATCTCTATAAGCTGCGACTGACAATGGGTTATGCCCATTCCCATTTGAATTCAAGCATCAGTGTGATCATCAGTGTCCTGGATTTCAATGACAATGCTCCCATTTTCGATCCCAGTGCTAAATATGAGGCAGAGATCAGTGAGTTGGCTCCCCTGAGGTATTCCATTGCCCAAATAATGGCGTTTGACACCGATGAGGAGAATACACCCAACTCGGAGGTTGTCTACGACATAACCTCGGGCAACGATGAGCATATGTTCACCATTGATCTGGTCACGGGAGTGCTGTTCGTCAATAATCGCTTGGATTTCGATAGTGGGGCCCGGAGCTATGAGTTGATTATAAGAGCCTGTGATAGCAGTCAGCAGCCCAGACCACTGTGCAGTCTGCAACCCTTCCACCTCGACTTGTACGACGAGAACGACAATGAACCGCGATTCCCACTAACGGAATATGTGCATTTCCTTGCCGAGAATGAACCGGTGGGCACGTCCATATTCCGTGCGCAGGCCACAGATTTGGATCGTGGACCTTTCGGTCAACTTAACTACAGCCTGGCTGCCGCGCCAATCAGTGCTGGTGGCGACGATGAATGGCGTCTGTTCCACATAGATGCCCAATCCGGTGTGGTCACTTCCTCCAGTGTTTTCGACTATGAACAGCGTCAACGCTACGATCTGGAGCTGCGAGCCACCGATATGGGGGCAAGACGGCTCGAGTATCGCTCCGTGTGGAGATTGAGTCGCGCGATGAATTCCAGCCACAATTCACGGAACGAACGTATCGTTTTGTCCTGCCAGCAGCTGTGGCCTTGCCCGCCGGCTTTGTCGTGGGTCAGGTGCAGGCCTCGGATTCGGATAGCGGACCAGATGGACGTGTCGTGTACCAGCTAAGTGCTCCGCATCAACACTTCAAGGTGAACCGCAGCAGCGGAGCGGTGTTGGTCAAAAGAAAACTCAAACTGGAGGACGCCGAAATTGGTGGAGGCGATATCAGTTTGGTGATCTCAGCCTCATCGGGGCGGCACAACTCACTGTCCAGCATGGCTGTTGTGGAGATAACTCTTGATCCCTTGGCTCATCCCAGCACGAATCTGGCCAGCAGTATAGGAGGAGCAGGGGTATCGGGTGGTGGCTTGGGAGATTGGGCCATTGGCCTATTGATAGCCTTCCTGCTGATACTCTGCGCTGCTGCAGGCATTTTCCTCTTTATCCACATGCGTAGCAGTCGAGGAAGAGCCCGCAATGTGATCAAGCCACATCTCAGTAGTCAAACGGTGGGTGGTTCGAATAGCTATGTGGATCCCAGTGCCTTTGACACGATACCCATACGTGGCGGAGGTAATGCAGCAGGAGGTACCACAGGAGCGGCGGGTGCAGCCTCGGGGCAGTTTGCTCCTCCAAAATATGACGAGATACCACCATTTGGCCCTCATGGAGGCAGTTCCGGCGCAGCTACCACATCCGAGTTGTCTGGATCAGAGCAATCCGGTTCCAGTGGTCGGGGTTCCGCAGAGGATGACGGCGAAGACGAGGAGATTCGCATGATCAATGAGGGACCCTTGAATCATCGTTCGAATGGAGGAGTAAGTGACGATGACATCTCCGTGCAGAATACCCAAGAGTATTTGGCCCGCTTGGGCATTGTGGATCATGATCCAAGTGGTGCTAGTAATGGCGCTGGAGGCTCCACAATCAACGGTTCCATGCCCCTGCATATGTTCGTCGACGAAGATGCGGCCACCACGCGCTCGGATATCACCAATCTCATCTATGCGAAACTCAATGATGTGGGATCGGGTGGGGCGGCCGGTGCAGGCGGATCTGAGCTGGGCAGCAGTGCGGCGGATGATGCAGCCACAACAGCCGGCAGCATTGGCACCCATCACGGGCACGGCTATGGTGAGATGCCGGTACCCCTGCCAGTGCCAGTTGTGGTCGGTGGCGGCGGTGGAGGCGGCGGCTCACTTAGCTCCATTGTCCACAGCGAGGAAGAGCTAACGGGCAGTTACAACTGGGATTATCTCCTCGACTGGGGACCGCAGTATCAGCCGTTGGCCCATGTGTTCTCTGAGATAGCAAGACTGAAGGATGACTCGAGCAGCATGTCGGAACATAGCGGACTCAGTGGCAAGAGTGGGAAGCAATCCTTGAGCAGTGTGGTGCACAAGCCGAACATTGCTCCACCTGCGTCTGCACCATCAGCGCCGCCATTATCAGCCGGCAACAGCATTCCACCACCACTTCTCACGAATGTGGCTCCGCGAGCAATAAATCATCTGCCGGGAGGCCTGAGGGGAGGCCTGCCGCCACCACCCCATCATAGCATGTCTGGTGGGTTCCCACGCTCGCCGATTGGCCATGAGGCAAGTGGGAGCTGTTTTAGCACCTCCTCGGCCATGTCACCATCGTTTTCACCCTCCCTCTCGCCACTGGCCACACGTTCACCTTCCATTTCACCCCTGGGCATGCCGCCACCCCGTCATGGGCATCATGGCCAGCCACAGCCCAGTCAAAGATCGAATGCAGGCACAAGAATGTGAGGAGATGTGCCCCCAAAAATATTGGAAACTGATCGATAAGCTTATAGTATTACTTGCACCCACTCACACACACACACCATGCACCGCACACTCACACACACACCACAATCAAACACACACACACACACTCACATATATAGTTGTATATACTGAATACAAAGCCAACAAAGACTCTCTGAAAATTATGAAAAAAGAAAAACACAAAAAACAATTTGCTTCTATTTAAAATAAAAGGAGACAAAATCAAGCCAAGCCAGCCATAAGTTATAAGCATTTAGAACCTTAGTTCGTATGTAGATAGTTAGCTAGTTAAGCAGATTAACTACTTAGATAAGCATGTAGATAGGTAGTAATGTAATCCCCCAACACCCCCCGTGCTAGTTTCTAAGACATTTCTCACCCGAACATTTGATTTAGAATTGTAAAAAGTTGTATTTTTTATCCATTCCACAATCATTTGAAGAAGCAAACGAGCGAGAACCCTGTAACAATAAATAAAATGCATCATCAATACATTTAACATCATTTTCATTTACCCCCAAATATTATATAATTTATTTGTTAAGTAATTTTTAGTTTCACTTGTGTGTGATTTTATAGTTTAGCAAAGAACCAATCAATTTTGAATAATGTTGTAAAAATGTTTAGTTGTCTAAGTTGTCTAACCCCTTTCCCAATAAGCCTTAGTTGGTAATAGCGAAAGAAATCATCGATTAATCGAATAAAAACGAAATATGAAATTTTTCAAAAAAATAATTTACATCAAATTGTTATTAATTATGGAATGGAACTTCTTTTGAGTCTAATCAATGAGGACTGCTTAAATAAAATTACAGAATTTGATTTGATGATGAGGTAATATCAATGAATCCTTTCCATCCGTTACCACGCATCTCTGATAGGTGTCGAAATTTGGTTGAACCCTTGAACTGTTGTTTGACCAAAATAATGTAAAAAAAAAAAAACAAGGAAATACCAGAGGAACATTCACAATGAAGTAGAAGACCACAATGCAGAGAAGAGAAGAGAAGAGCAAGAAAAAGAAGGAGAGGACCAGAATACAAAAATCGTCTGACATCCACTTTGTCTTTATTTCAAAGACGTGGCATGAACTCATTTATTTGTTGCTGATTTCTGGCCTACACCACACCTCCTCCTACAGCTACAGAGCCACACAGCCCCAGATTCGCATCCAGATCCAGTCTCAACCTTCAGTTTGGTCCTTTGCCTGTCTGTCGTCATTATCATTATTTGCCTTCTGCCTTGGCTGGCCTCTACAGACGCGGAGAGCGGCGGAGAGAGCGAACGAGAGTCGGAGACTGTGCCTCAGTCTGAATTTGAGTCTTCGTCTGCGTCTTACTCCCGGACCCTGTTGAGTTATTTCCATTTTCCAGTCGTCTGCCTGCTGTTTCTGTTGCTGCTTCTCCTATCAATTGCAGCAAATCTGCTAAAATTTTGTGTTCACTTCACCTCTCCCCCTTTTTATTTAACAAAAAACAATCCGAGCACCCTTACCCAATGGGAATATTATAGTCGTTAGCATGTATGCGACATTATAAATTTAGTATGTATATTCCTCAATTACCATTAACAGTTCCCTCATTACTCCAAGGAAAATTTCATTTAGATCGGAAAAGATATACCAGGAATGTTGTATTAAATTTCGTCAAATGGCCAGGTGAGTTACTAAAGGGATCTTCTATAGTTATTTCGCAGTAAAAATTAGTCAAAGGTGGGTTAATTTAGCAGTCTAATAAATATTAACAGGATTTAAAAATAAAATTCCATTCAAACTAAGAGATTAAGAGATTGATAATATTAACTAAAATCAAAAAGTTGGGTTAAAAGATGTGAACTTTGATGTGGTAAGCTTTGTCTTCCTCTTATCGCTTTATTTAGTTGTAATTCTCAACTAGTTTTAGCGTTGAGCCCATTGAGGTATGCCCATTGCAATTGGTGGCTCTTGAAATAGCTTTATAGACAACCTATTCACCTTTATAGTGGTGCCTATGATTCTACAATCTTATTCGTAAGATTGACATCAGTCCGACTAATTTGATTAAATTCAATCCAGTCAAATTCGCTGAGCTTACTTAAGAAAGAGTCCAGCCTATATAGGGAATGGGGATGGTTAAAATCTAGTGAAATTAGCCGAGTATACTTCAGAAAAATTCTAGTCTATATAGAGAGTGGATGTTGTCGATCTTTGTGTCGACTTTTGTCGACATTTTTTCTATCATTTGAAGATAATATTTAAAGAAAATGTCCTATTCCAGCACAATTATGTCTTTCTTCCCAGAGTTATCAATGAAGAAATAAATTACCATATCATTTTAAGCCTCTAAGAATCAGTAGAGCAATGTTCATCCTGCTGAAAAATATCTAGGAACCTAATTCTTAAAGTTATGTCTTTGGCTTCTTATTTTAGTAGTAAATGAATTGATTAATTTGTAAGGCTGTGAAAGTAAAGGGTATATCGAAGTCGTTAGTTCATATTGAATGTTCTTTTTAGTTTTAATTTTTCAAGTTGTAGTTGTGGTCTAAACGCTTGTGGTTATTATTAGTAGCCCAGTCAATTCATATTACAGAGAATACAAATAACAACGAACAACCAGCCAGCCAGCCAGCTATCCAGCCACCTGGTTGCCATTGCCAATAATGATGATGCCGATGCCAATGATGATGATGATGATGATGATGAAGATGATGATTATGGGTTTTGCCTAGATATTCACTTGGTTCTACGCACAATTTCGGGGTGTGTTGTTAAGTCCAAGTCCTCAATTTCAACATTGGCTTAGCCCTTCTGATGGCTGAGTTTATTTTTAAAGCCATTTAAGTGGTTTCACTTTTAGGGGGAGTATCCTAGCTGCTTCATTGCTGTACATACTATAAATATATATGTGTGTTTCTACCAGCCAAGGACCCCTTGGAATGCGCGTGATAAAGTCCAATCAGTTTCCCCTACTATTTTCTTATAATTTGTCAATATATCAAGCAGACAATAAAGCGATTATCATCAAAAAGAGTCAGTCAGTTGAAGATATGAAAATGAAATACAATAATAATTTTATTTCAACTCTCGAGTCTGATGAGCAAATTAAAGCTGCAAAAGAAATCCATCCCCATCCATCCCCACCTCCCCACCTTCCCACCTATATATGTATACACAGAGCTCCTCTACTTCATTCTCTCATCGTCTTCAGCGGCTTAATAACAATTCCATTAGCGGCTAATGTCTTCATTGCAAGTGTCAGTTATGGGGGCGCAGTGAGAAAGAGAGATTGAGACAGAGACAGAGACAGAGATGTAGATGGAGAAACAGTGAGAAAGAGAGAATCTTCCCTCGTTCATTTTTCGTTGGACGGATGACGCTAAACTGACTGCTCAGCCACTGCCTCAATGTACCTCCAACTCCGACTCCAACTCCATCTCCATTGCCTTCTCCAAGTTCATCTCCAACTTCTTATTCTCACATCTTCGTCTCGCATGTCAGTTTAACACTTTTTGAATCCTTTTGAAGTCGCCAGTCTACAGTCGGTGCGGTGCGTCTTCCGTCTACAGTTTTATTGTCCAAAGTTATTGCAATGGCTGCACTAATAAGCTTCTTCTTCTCCATCCCCATCCCCATCTCCATCCTCCTGCTGCTGCTGATTCTCCTCGGACTCAATTTCTGCGCATTGGCATTGGGCATCGGCATCGGCATCGGCAGCGACATTAGCATTCAACAAATGCGAAAATAATTGCTAACACGAAAAATGTGAATTAAGCAGAAGGTAGAAGAAAATATCCAACGAGAAGAGGGAGTAAGGAGTTTCTGGGCTAATTGCCAGACCAATTCCTTCTTTAATGTTTAATCCTACGACACACACATACAATAAATATATTTTTATGGCACATTTATTTTTTGCTTGTATGCATTTCCGTTTCCGTTAGAACACGGAGAACAGAGACATAATCATCAAAGGTTCTAAGCCGACCACCGAACGTCCAACAATGAGATGTAATTCAATCCGCCTGGCCAATCGACCCCGCCAGGCAGACGCCACATAATGCAACAAACGACGGGAACTGACTAGTTAAACATAAGAAAACAACAACAGCAACAACAAAATTTGGAAGAGTTGTGCGATCTTTTATGCAACTCATTATGGGCCCCGACTTGATTGAGACATCCCGGGAAGCACATAAATTTACTATCTAAGCCAATTTGAAGTCCCATCGTAAATTAGTTTCCAGCCGTTAATTCAAAAATTATACAAAATCCATTGCCTTCACTTGGTCGGAGCTAGTCCAAACCCCAATAGTCCGGGTTTTCTTCACAATTTCCATGGTTTTCGTTGACCACATTTGCGCCCGCACAATGCTAACCATTAAAATATAATAATAGATATTCCTTTGCACTCATCTCATTGCAGTGCATCTGGATCTGGATGGTTGATAGAATCTCATAGAAACATAGAGACGTGAGGGGGGAGGAGGGTAAGTCAAACAATAACAATCTATCCAAATGTCCATCTATTGAGCAGATAAAGCTAGTGCAGCTCGTTGGTTGGCCAGCGCCCCCCTTGGGTATACTTCTGCCTCAGCATCTGCCTCGTCTTTTGTGTGAGCTTACACTTTGCGCCAAACTACAAACGTGGCGACTGATGAAGATTAGCTTTAAGCTTTAGTTTGGTTGCTGCTGTCGATGCTGCTGACGTTGCCGGCGATGTTGCTGCTGCCGTCTGACATTGATGTGCCACCAACAGCAGCAGTAGCAACAACAAACATTCATGCATTGTTTCGTCGCTTCCATTTGAGTTGCTGTTGCTGCTGCTGGTGCTGCTGGTGGTTGGTGGTTTCTAGTGGTTGCTGGTGTCCTTTTAGCATCAAAAGAGATTTGCATTTTATCGCATTTCATTTGCCGCAGCGGAAATAAGCAAACGTTGTTGCGGCTGTCGTCGTCGTCGTCGTCGTCGTCATTGTCTCTCTCTTTGAATCCCATCCTGACATTCGGACAGTTCCTCAAGCTCACTACTGCGACTGCGTTTCATTTTTGGGTCTTGGCTGTCAGTTAATTGAAATATTCGTGCCGTTGTCAGTGTCAAGTGGGTAGAGATTCCCCCCATTAAAGATGCGCTTAGGATCAGAGTATAGGAGATTGTGTGGATGCGGGTGTGATTGCGGGAGGCGAAGGGAATGGAGGATTGAGCTGAGATAGCTGAACGTGTTAATGCGCCAACTGCAACAAGTAGCCCAAGTGTATGGGCTACCCGCTGTGCAAAAGTTAAGCAGAATCAATTTATAAATCAGCGTCCCGATCGGCTCTCGGTTCGCTTTTTTAAAGGTCAGCATTGAGAGAATTGGAGGATTGGAGGATTGGCCCCAAACTGCGGCCAGCAGCCACGTCCCCAGCACCAGCACCAGCACCGCCGGACAGTCCACGATGAGCAATTTATTGTGTCAAACTCAATTATACTCGTGTGATATTTTTCTTGTTGTTGCTGGCAAAAGGAGCAACCCAAATTCTCCAAATGCTGCCCCACCAGAAATGCAGCACCAACAAAAACCATTCTTTAGATTAACTACACACGGTGCACCGACTTCGAGATACCCTCTGCGAAAAAGTCATATCTACGTAATATAATGTTACGTATTAGACTATAGTTTTTAGATATCTTAAATGTAATTTAAGTTTGATGCTCTTTAAGAATTTTATGTTGTTTAAATGTTCTTGGCCTACCCTGATGCCTTTTGATGTGGTAAAAACGAGGTACAGCAAAAAAGAAGAAAGAAAATTTTGTTGTTTTTGTTTCTTTGGAAGATAAATGAGCAGGATTGGTTTGGCGAAAGGCCCAATTCAACTGCCAAGAACAGCAACAGGCAAAAAAAAAAGAAAAAAACCACACCAAACGAATCGAAACAGAACAGAACCGAAATAACAAAAGCCTCTTCTCTTCTTTTTTTTGTCTTTTGTTTTCTTTTACATACATACAAAAAGGAATTAAGGAAAACAAAACCAAAATGAAATTGCCCGAAAGTTAAGATTGCTTTTTATTTTTCGCCGATCTTTAGTTGCCCTTTAAATAGCACAAAGTCCACTTATGAGCCCTATATAAAAGTTAAGATTCTGAAAATGTTAATATGATTGTGGTTAGTTTTATTTTCTCGATTAAACTTAACGGAATTATTAAGCTAACGGATAAAAGCCCGATATCGTTTGTATTGGAAATATGGAACTATAATCATCGAAAATCTGTAATTTACACCCAACATCTGAAATTTTATTGCTTTCAAAGACTACTTTATGAATCTTGTGCACATAAAAAGTGGAATTGTTGTATTTCGGATTGCATACGGGACGTATACTTAATAATGGCTGCGGGGAGTTGTTATGTGGCGAGAATTAAAATAGCTACAAGTATTCAAGGGGGAATTTTTTGGAAATGTGTAAAGACATTTTTCACCATGGATAGGTATACACTAGTATGAACTCAGTTGACTTCATATTTGCATTATGAACAAGAACATCCAAAAAGTTTAACCAACTTGTAGGTTTACTTGTCTTGGCCAAGAGTTGGTCAATCTTTTTTTCAGGGTATTTAGGTTGCACGAAGGTGAATGGAAATGGAATTAACTTAAAGAGTACGAAACTCCCAGGATACTCTTATAAAAGTTTTTGCTTTCGGAAAAACCAAAAACTAATTGGCATGGTCACACTAAAACCGTTAACTCCAAGGTGCAATGCGGCCCTTTTCCTGTGGAATATTTTTGGTATTTCTTGATTATATCCCGATATCTGGCAGTAAGTAGCTCATTTCATTATTGAAGCTCACAGGTTGGTTGCCAGTCTCCCGAAAAGAAACGAAACAGTAGTTAACCGCAAAAGCTTCGCTTCCTACTCCCCTTGACACAATCACCGGCTCGCGACCAGGCCAACACTCACTTTTTGGCTTTTGGTTTTTATTATTTTTTCTGTTTTTTTTTTTTTTTTTGGGTTTTTGCAGTCAAGAATTTTACGTTGACACTTTTAAGTGGACATCAAGCAGTTTGCGCATATTTCCCTCTCACTCTCCCGCTCCAGTTGGTTCCAGCCTGGAAAGCAGCTGCTGCTGCTGCAGTCCAACGGCGACAACAACGACAACAACGACGACGACGACGACTGGACAAACATTTGGTTTTTGGCTTTTTCGTAAATGTACAGTTCTTGCCATGAGAGGAAGTGAGAGAGAGATCGATGGATGGATGGATGGAGGTGGAGATGAAGCTCAAGCTGAAGGAGGGGTGCGAGTTATGCGATCATTGGACTCTTAACGATTCGTCTTTGTTGTTGTTATTGTTGCTGTTGTATTTCTCTCGAGTTTTTGGCAGTTCGTAGCCCCATCAGTGCGAGGTCAGAAATTCAGTTAATTTAGCCAGAAATGTACAAAAGTTGTCAGCGCGTAAACCGAAAGGTATGGCCATTCTCTCTTCACTCATTCTCTCTCTCTCTCTCTCTCTCTCTGTCTCCCCGAAAAGGGGTCTAAAGGTCGATCAGGACAAAAGACTAAAATGAGGTGCACCAGGAGGAGGAGGAGGAGGAGGAGGGCCAACTTTCAATAGAAAGCAAATATGCGAAACAGTTGCCCATCATCAAAAGGCACACAATTAGGCTTCGACTTTTCGCAGGCTTTCGGAGGTCTCTCATCAAAGCGGCTTAGCCGACAATAAATCTTCAAAGCGAGTGAGAGAGAAATCCAAGCGAGGGAATTTTTATTGCTTATTATTGCAAGTCGCTGCAGAAACGCAAAATTTCGCAGAACGCCGAACTTCGAATGACCAAAAAAAGCAACTAAAAAAGAAAAACACAAAAAAAATCAGCAACAAAAAGTATCGAATTTCATTTCCTGTGTCCCAGAGCCCTACCAGCCTCCGTTCACTTGTCATTTCTGATTCCAAACAATGGCCAAAGGTCCCTACAATTCCTTGCTAAACTAATATCTACACTTTGCAACAATAATATCCCCAAAATCATTCAAAGTTCTTAAACTAGATCAAGTTATAAGTGCACAGTATGAAAAGTGAATAAAGACTTGAGATGTAAAGTCCTTCAAATTACCCCGATCTCCTTTAGTTTTGCCTTCTTTCATAAATCCTTGTAAAACATCGTTTTTCCATCGATATGTTGTTGCTTCGTTTCACTGAAAAAATGTCAAACCCAATTAAGAAAGTCCAAAAATTGGATAGCCATCCTTCCACCGACTTTTCGCTGAGTGTAGATATATGTTTCGGGTATATAATTTGAAATCAGATCCTTTTCGCTTATAATCAACGCACACAAATCGTAACGATTTCTCATTTTAATCAATTAAAAAGTCAACGTCCAACTGACTGTTAACTGTAAATCGTTGCAGTCGCCGCCGTCGCTGTCGCTTGACACTTGCCGAAAATATGCCGAAATTTGGCAATACGCGGTCAAATTCGCAAGATCGCTCGGCAAGACCCTTGCAGTTTTGTTTGATTAATGAGGTGAAATGTTGTGAAATATTGTTTGGGCAGCACGCAGAAGTCGTTGTCGACAAATCAAATGGAAATCAATACCTACATGAAACTTGAAGACCCCCAACCCCCCTCTCTCTGTCTCACTCTCTCTACTTTATGTCTCTTTCTCTCTCTCCCTCTCTGTGCGACCCATATATGGTGGATGGCAGTTGTCAAAAATATTCCAAAATGGCATAAAGAATTGCAAAACTACAGAAAATGGAAGAAAACAAAGAAAAAAAGAAAACCAAAAAACAATTCTCCAAAGTGTGAACCTGTCAGAGTCTCGCAAAAGTAGCCTGAAGTAGCGCAGGTGTCCCAAAGAGCAGAGACCAACCCAACCAACCGAGCAATATGTACATACCAAATGATTGCTAGGCCCGCCGGTTCGCATTCTCTAAATAAAAGCGTGAACAGCAAAAAAACTTAACTCAAGTAAAACTAAATCAATAAGCTAATCAAGACATCAAATCATCGAAAAAAAAAAAATTAAGTTAACCAACCACAGCAGCCTTTGATCATCGTGATTAGGAGATCTCGAGTAGATATGGAGATCGGAGCCAGGCCATAGAAAAATTATTCATGCTGTTGCTAATCAGCTTGGCCAGTTCGATTCGCGTTTGAGCGATCGATCACTCCGATTCGATTAATGTCTAGCGAAAGCTTGGCTCACCTCTAATTGTCAGGAAAGAGCATTGGGGTTGCAAGTGATGATGGCCCCCAGACGCCTCCTGCATTAAGTTACGATTAAATAACGATTTATTTTGGCGATACTTATCGACGCAAAATTATGTTGAGCAAGCACAAAACGGTTTTTGAAAACAGAGATCGATAATAACTGGAATTCAAACTGTAATATCAAAACCTAAGATCAACCAAGTGTACATAGGACCATGAGAACTGAACAAATCGGAAGCAAAGAGTTTATGGGAAAATTTCATTTAGATTTGTCTATCTATCTACCTAAGCCTTCCATTATGTGACCCAGTTTTCATTGGTTCCTCCTCCCAAAAACTGTCTTCAATGTGGGACTTTGGCTCACTGGGTACGGTTTGTGTTTTGTACGAATACGAATACTTGAGGCTCGTTCATTTTGGCCGCATTAAATTCTAATAATTCGCTATTATGACATGATAGTCACGTATTAAGCCAACTACAACAGCCACGAAAACTGCATTGAGAATTATGTTATGTGTGTTGCAGAGAGGGAGGGCATGGTTGAGGGGACGGAGACGGGCTAGTGGATGCTGGATGCTGAGGCCAGATTTGAACCGGTTGGCCAACTCAGAGCCAGGCAGTCGGCAGCCGAAATGAAAATTAATGCGCAAATGCCAAAATATTTGAAATGTAAAATTTGCATTTGCATCGACAGACATAACATACTAGTTACATATATGTATGTGTTGCCAAAATGTATAAGCCGAGGGTAAGGAGGGTAGCCATGAGCTGGGGAGACGGCGGGCTAAGATGCGGGTATTTACATAACAAAAGGCGTAAAGATTGGCGCCTGCAGGCTACACGTTTTAGCCACGTTTCAAAGTATCGTATGTTGCACGTTGACACATTTTGGTTTTCGGTTTTTGGTTTGAGTTTTCAGTTGTCGATTGTCGACTGTTCAGTTGGCCCACACACATACACAAATATGTATTGCATTTTTCATTATTTTCAACTGACTAGGCCTGGTCTCGTCTCGTCTCGTCTGGTCTGGTCTGATCGAGTCTGGCATTGTTCTTATAATTGCCTTACTGCTGCTCGAACAGCGCAACTGATCGATTTGCGTCCCAGAAGTCGAGCGAGCTCCCTAAATTGGCCTGTACGAGTATTTTATTTGTGCCCTGAAACCAAATCGTTTAGCCTTTTGGCTGTTGATTTACGAGTGTTTCTTAACGGTCCGAATTTGGTCCGAATGGGGTACACAACATCCACCCACGAGGGTGTGAGCCAAGGCAAAAAAACAAAAACAAAACATGGACTTTCGAAACAAAAGTCTGACTAATGAGAGAATTATGCAGATAACAACCGAAAATATTGTTTAATACACAACGAGAAAATGGTTTTCTCAAGAATCCTCTTTTATTGGATTGTTCAGCATTACAAAGGATCTTTAGACAAACCAAATATACCAAATGTTGCGAAATATTTTATACCACACCATCATTGAAACACAACTGAATGAATTTAAAGGATATTCTGGGCTTCATTCATTCTTCAAAGGATACAAAAAAAAAACAGTAACAAAAGAGCACTATATAACAATTGATATTTTTTTATAATGAAACATTATGGGTTAGCCAAATCTGGGTCACTTCAGTGCTAAAACTAGTTGTGAATTACAAAAAAAAGAAGCCTAAAAAGGACTTCTAGCCGACTAACTCCTGAACAAATCAAATTTTAAATAATCTTAAACATTTACTTCTAAGTACTACAACTTTTATTTAAGTTCTTTACAATTTTAGCACATTTTTCTGTTAGTGTATGAAGGAGAAGGCATTTTTAATCGGTTACCATCAACATGACTGGCTAACACACACACACACACACACACACACACTGGCACTGGCACACACCGGCACATTGCCATCTTATCAGTGTGCCCAAGCCAATCATTTCCAATTAAGACGAAAGCAAACTAAATAAACTTGAAAATTGTCAAGCAAATCGTAAAAATTGACAGTCAAACAGAAATCGACAGGCTGCCGTTTTTAATTTGATTTCAAATCAAAGTCGTAGAAAAACAAATCGCATTGCCCCTTCTGTAATCCCCTTCTGCCAATCCACAGACAAGATATTGAGCTTATGTGTTTATGTTAACCGTTTATGTGTGTCATGTGTGTTGTGTTGTGTGTGCAGTTTTCGATTTCATTGCCCGATTAAACCAATATTCAACGACAAAGGCTTAGCATAGGAGGGACCACATTGAAATCCCCCTCTTAGAGTCTCCTTCTCAAATGGTATACAAATTTGGGTGTTCCATTTAAATGAACATTGGAAATTTGTGCTACGATTTAAAAATATTTTCCATTATTCCTCATTATGACTAAGAGTATTATGTCATCCTCATAGAAAAAGGACGAGTCCTGATTCTAACTTGAATACGTGAATATTTAGACATTTTTTATTATTATATATTATAATTATAATAAAATAGATTTTATAAAGAGATATTTTTTTTTGACTTACTCATTTGCTCCCTTAACCACTTTATTTGCTAACTTGTCCTAGACTTGCTCACTTGTCCTTTACCTGCTCACTTGCTTTACTTGCTTAATTTCATATTACATGCTCTTTCTTTTATTAATATTGTCAGGAAAATAGTGAAAGACCTGTTTGCTGCATATGTAATATGAATATGAAAACAAATTGATTAAAAATAATTCATTTAAAAGCCAAGCTAACTAAGTGAGTGAAAAAGTCAGGAGCAAGTGATCGACTTCACTTACTCGTTAATAAGGAAGCAACTGTACTTTTTTTGTAAGCCCCACACTCAATCCCTCATCACTGTTGAATGTTGAATACATTCTTTTTTAACAATTTTGGATTTTACATTTTTATTTCTTTTTAATTACCCCTTTTGGAGGAAAATGTGTGACTACAACTCTGAGCTTAGCTAGCTAGTGCTGCAAAATTTCAATTGACCCGTATAACAAACCGACTAACATATAATGAGCGAACGACGACGAACATGTTGAAATTGTCGAGTTAAGCCAATTGGAAGCTTTTTTGTTATTTTGTTTTGCTGTGCCACCTGCAGTGGGAACTTGGCTTTGGTTTCGACCATTGTTTCCACACAGTGTCTTGCTGCTGATGTGTGAAAGATTTCAATCTCGGAAAAGCGTCAACAACTTTTGGACATAACTCAACTTAAACTTCAATCTAGCTAAATGTGGCGCGAAGGTCGTTACCAAAGAGTGGACATAGAGAAGCGACTTACAACCGGAGGGAGAGTAAGTGCAGTTGGCGATAAGAATGAGAGGAGGATGGAGGAGCAGCAACCCACGCAATGAGCAGTTGTTGGTGGCGGCATCCTCTTCATTCAAGTTTTGAGGCAGTTTTCACGTTCAAAGGTTATGACGTTGTCGTGTCAACATTTTTATTATTTATTGTTTAGTTGCAAGGCGGACGAAAAAGGGTTTGCCCAGCGAAAACAAAAGCCAACTAATGCGCCCACTCCTTCTTTGCCAGTTGAGAGATGCGAATTTTTCAATTCTCCGTCCTGTCAGTTATTAATGGAGCACCATTGTGTCTCTAACTTTTAACGGCGTTTTGATTTTTTACTCCCTATAGAAATTAACATTCAATACAATTTTTACTTTTCTATGCCAATCATCAACGCCCCCCCGTATAGTCGTCAGAACAATTTATTCTATTCAGGGGCGAATTTAGTTGTAAAAGGATCGCGGCCAACCTTTGGTTAATCGGTAGAGCACATAGTATCTACTTCTAATCCTTTAGGTTCATTTTCACAGCTAATAAAATGTAGTATTCTATTTCCGATCGAATTAATCGAATTGATCCGCTCCTGATTCTATTCAAGATGACAGTGGGGCGAAATAAGGAAGAAATGCCAAGCATTAACTTCCGCTGAGACCTAGACGCAATTGCCTTTAAGGCTTCAGATGGCGTCTGCGTCTCCATCTCCGTCTCCGACTCCGCTTCCATCATCATCGTCGTCATTATCATCATCGCAGTTGTCGTCGTCATCATGTAGGTGGCGGCATCGCTGCCAACATCGACATCGACATCACTTACGGTACACAGATCTCGACATTAGATAGTCAATGTTATCCACTTCAGCTCTAGTGCCTTCTTCTTCTACCTCTTCTTGATCTTCGTCTCATTCTGTCTGTCTCTCTGTCTGTCTGTCGTAGTCGTAGTCGTAATCGTGCGCATTGCTTGATTGTTAGTAAACTCAGGAGGATGAGGTTCTCTATGGAGGATGGAGGAGTAGTCATCGGTATGGGGCTTGGGTTCATTCTTGATCTCTTCCCTGGCTTGTTGTCGACATTGTTGATTTCAATGTTTCATCTGCCGCAGCGCTGCGCATCGCGGCGCAACACAACAATGAGCGAAACGCTGGAGATGTAACGAGAGCGCACGCCTTTTAATTGCCTTGCCGCCCCAAACAGACATTAGAAACAAACCTCAAAGTACAACACTGAGAGAATTACAAATTACATACAAAATTTCCAAATAACAGAGCTTGCACTTGAAAATCCAATAGAAGATGTAGGATTGTTAAAACATAGAAAATACTGTATACACGAATTAGAAGTTTTACTACAAAAAAAAAAAAAAAACATTGTGAAAAACCTATACAGCTCAGACAACTTTCATCTGAAGCTTAAAGAAATACCTTATGGAACCTCTACATAAATTTCTAACTCTTTTTTTGGTCAAGAATAACGAATCCTTAATATAATAAAGGTTTTTTAAAACGGCATCAAATTAAAATCATTTGCCAAACAAACAAAATTTTATACACTTGCTTCGTCGAACAGAGCGATCTTCTATTCAAAATTGTTAGAAATCGAATTAAAGATATTTAAGTTGTGTCTAACAATGAGTTAAACATTCGATTTTTACATCTTTCCAAACATCAACTGCCTACGGATTTTCTCAGCTGCTACACACTCGGACTCGAACCCTTTTGATTGGTATATCATTTGTCTAGATCGGCGCCTATCACCTTGGGTACTTCCCTTGTAGGTCATGAATCTTTGTACTTCGAGATAAAGTTATAGTAAGATCACAGATATATTCAATACTCATTGATTTGATCCAGAGATTTTTTGTAATACGCTTTAGACCACTCTCCAATAATTGATTAATTAGCTTGTTAGTTTTTGTCAGTGCATTGAACAAAGATGAAGACTAGGACGAACAGCTCTATGTGAATTGAAGTTGATGATGACGATGATGATGATGGCAGCATTGCATTATGTTTGGTTTCTTGGTGACTGTCGCATGTGGGTGGAGAATATGAAGCTGATGCTTGTCAGGCAGGAGGCGAAAGAGGAGTTTTGTGCCTTGCATAAATAGGACATAGAACAAGAACTTGATGATGTGCATAGTTGTTGCTGTTGTCTGACATGGCAATTGTTTTTAATTTCAAAAGGCAAACTTCTCAGATGACATTTCCGGAGAATAGCGGAGAATAACCGATAGATGGGGGACACCCTGACCAATTCACCTATAATCCATCAACTGAAGCCCACTGCTTATCGTACGGAACTTTATCCTCTCTATCTCTCTCTCTCTCTCTTTTGGATATCTTCATCTCTCCTTGTCTCTCCCATCATCACTAGAAACAACAACAACAACAACAACAGCTGCATTAGAATTGCTAAAAGCACCAAGTAACCAGCAGACAACAAGTAAAAATGTTAAAGTGATCACGTTTTCCCTCAACAGCAGCAGCAACAAAAATCCTTTTGGAAAAACCAAAGAAAAAAATCTCAGCTGCCGTTGACATTCCAAGTAGCCTCCGCTTCCCCTCTCCCAGGCACCTACTGCCACTACTAGACTCAATTTCAGCTAGCTTAGCTTTTGCGCATGCTAATGTTTTCAGGTATCCTACGGACCCTGTGTCTTTGGTCTGAGGGCCTCCAGATATTTAGTTAACTGTAAAAACGCAATGGAAAAAGCGAAGCTAACCAAAACACAAGTGAGCCATGAAGCATGAAAAGACTTTTGCCTCGGACATAATGGAGCATATGTGTTATTTTTGATACCCATTATAGACATTGGGACAAAGGACGATTTCATTTGGGTAATCAACTAATATAATGCTCAACCACCGCCTCGTCGGGGTCACCAAGTTTAAGATACTTTCTTAAAAGCAATTTGAAAAATAAATTCTAAACTTAACTTATTTATTGAGTAACTTAAGTTGATTGTCAAATGACTAACAACCAGCTCTCGTCGGGGTCACCAATTCGAAGCAACATCACAACAACCGCACTTAAATTATTAGGCACCAATTTTTGCATCACCTTAGGTGATTTTTAATGGCTAAGCAGTTATTATCAGGGTCACCAAGTTTAAGGTAATATTTTAAAGACAATTAAAAAATAAATTGAAATAATTAGATGTCAGTTTTTTAAGTAACTTTAAGTTGATGTTCGCATAACTAAAAACTAGCTCTCGTCGGGGTCACCAACACCGTAACTTTAATTGCTCTTCAGTTAAAGAATGAACTATGACTATGTTGAGCAAATGATTTAGTATTTTACAGGGTATTGCCGTGGGTCATTACTTTTTCCTTTTTTATATATATTTACCACTGCCCATTTGTTTAGATATTGATGATATTTTCCACTCTTTTGCTTTCCGTCCCTCTCGTTCTCTCTACTTCTTCTACCCCTTCAGAGACAATTGTCATTCGATTCGGAATGATTTTTGCAATGTGTCGTTTTCTTTTGTCTTTGTGTCTCTCTTTTTTCTTCACATTTTAGTGAATTAAGAAGGGGGCAAAGGGGTGGTAAAGGAGCCTGGATTTTGGGGAGGGGGCTGGTGGTGGTGGGTAGCTAGCAAAATGCAAATGAATGCCGATAATTCAAACGATAAGTTTGTCTTTTGTCTTGTTTGCAGCTACCGTTTGTTGTTGTTTGTTGTTGCCTCGAGCAACAACCATTAAGCCTGGCCTAGACAGTAGAAAGGGACGGTGGCGGTGGCAGTGAAGAGGAGGAGGTGGAGGTGGAGAGGAGAGGAGAAGGTGCGGGACACAAGGACCATGATCACGATTTTCAAGTTTCGACATTTGATTGAGTTTTTTGAACTAACGAATTTTTCTTCTCTGTTTTTTTTTTGTTTTGTTTTTGTGTGTGCTTTATGTGGGGTTTGTTTTTGTTGCATTTTTTGTATGTGCGGGCGGGGAAAATGTTAATTTGACCCGATTTAAAAAAGAGTTAGAACAAAACGGAACCAACAAAAACCAGAAGAAAAAAAAAACCAAAATGGTTCAAAAGTAAAGTAAAGAATATGTTAACTGGCAAAGTTGATAAAAATATGACAAGTTGCCTGTCATTAGTCACACAATTAACATATACAAATATTCTGGGCCAGGAAGTTCTCCTCATCATCGTTGGTCGATGTTGTTGTTGCTGCTGCTGCTGCTGTTGTTGTTGCTGTTGTTGGGTCACGAAGGAGGAGTTGAAGTTGAAGATGGAGTTGGAGTTGGAGCTGGAGCAAGAGACATGCTGACTTCAGCAAATTGTCAATTACTCATGCGATGGGGCAAGAGCGAAAGGCAAGGAGGATGTGCAGAAGCGAAAAAGACCTCTACAGATCTCAGGTAGGCAAAAAGGAAGGAATATCCATCCGCAGGTTTTAGGTCCCAGGTCCAGTCGCAACGAGACCTCAAGTCGTCGCCTGTCGTCAACGACTGCCTTTTAAAGCATCATTAGCAGCGATAATTAGCGCCGTGCAAACGACAGCCCAGAGATTGCCTCAAGAGAGGCCACAGACACAGACGGAGCCCCGCTCAGTCGCTCGCTGGCTCGTTTGCCGCCTGCATCTGCCTATCAACATTTTTTGGCTAATAAATTCAAAAATGTTAAACGTTTTTCTCGATTTTTTTTCTGTTTTCAGTTTTAATTTTTTTTTTTTTTTTTTTTTATTCCTTTTGCAAATTCGAAACTCGTGAGAGATTTGTTTAGCGCAACTGAACAGCAACAGGTTGCTGCTGTCGCGTTGTTGTTGTTGCTGTTGCTGCTGCCGTTGTTGTTTCTATTTTCCCCTTCATCGTCATGTGTGCGTAGTGAATGGTCAAACGAGATGAAGTTGGAGTCGAAGTCGGAGTCGGAGTGCGACTAGGAGAAGAAACAGGTGCAAAGGCT
Source organism: Drosophila sp. 14030-0761.01 (assembly GCA_018150735.1). Taxonomy (NCBI): domain Eukaryota; kingdom Metazoa; phylum Arthropoda; class Insecta; order Diptera; family Drosophilidae; genus Drosophila; species Drosophila sp. 14030-0761.01. The sequence continues at coordinate 323,024 of JAECWO010000027.1, read as the reverse complement.
GCGGGGGGAGGTGAGTTAAGGTGGGTGAGTGACATGTTAATTAGTCGCTTACATGACAGCAACTTTGCTGCCAAGGCTTAAACTTGGCTCACTAGATGAGATGTGAACAACAGCAGCTTGGCCAAGTTGTTATTCAAATGAAAAACCAAATAAAAAACCCAAATGAAAAACATTAAAAAACAAAAACAGAAAAACGAAAATGTTGACACTTTATAGAAAAACATAAAAAAAACTTAAATGTTTTTAAAGCCGATTAGGTAACTCTAATTGGTAGCAATTGGTAACATTTTGATTTATGTTTCATTTCAAGCCAAAAGCCAAATCCACTAAATTTAATATTTTTAATTCGTTTTTACTTTTAATCCTCATAAATTTTATTATTTCCAGATTATTGCACAATCAATAAAATTTATTTCTTATATAAGATGGATAAACGTCGTTAATGTTTTTTGTGATTTTTATTTCGCTAATTTCTCTTTATTTGCAATCGCAACATTTGCTTATTCACATTCAAACAATTTCGAAATTCACATGTTATTTATGTTTCTGTTAATATAAACAGTTAGAGCTAAAAAATACTAAGTACAAAATGTCCTTAAAAAAAAAAAAACAACCAATACTTCCATAAATTATATTATATTATTTCTATATATAAAATATAAATATATATACATTTTATTTGTATTTTTTAGCTCGATCATAAAAAGTCGCTAAAGCCGCTAAACAATGCCAAAACACAGGTAATATCAAAAGCAAACCCGTCAACGATTTTTAAAATCATAGAGTAGGCCTGTATATAACTTTATATCATACTCAAATTTTAGCTAAATGGGGAAACAGCTCGATTAAAAATACCAATTTAAATGTGGGAATATTCCCTGATCTTCTTGATCCAGCTAGTTTTAATCGTGTGTTTTGTTTTATTTTAATTTCGCAAATTCTTAATTTTCAAGCAATTTCTCGAGAGTCTGTGGCTAACTTTGCAGATTTTATATACGAGTCTGTATATAGATGTGTACTTTTTTTCTATTCCTTATTGGGAAATTCCAGCATGTAAGTATTTTTTTTGGATTTAGTTTTTTCTTGCCGATACATTCATTCTCGATCACGCTTTTTGGAGTTCGAGCTGCCAAACGCCAACACTGACACCAGCAACCACAGCCACACACACACTCACACACACATTTCCCTTCGTTTTCCTTCCTTTAACATTACCTCTTACCCCTTGCCATTTCTTTAGTTTTCCTGCACCTTTTCTTCTCTGGCGTCGGTTCAGTCTCTAACAAGCTTTGCCGCGTGCAAATGATGCTATTAAAGTGGCATTTAAAATTTAAGTTGCAGTTTAATCCCACCTCTCACTCACTCAACTTTATCTGTCTCCCTCTAGCGCTCGCTCTCTCTGTCCCTTTCTATCTCCATCTCTGTATGTGTTGTTTTCTTTTTCTCTACCTTGGGTAACCACAAGACGAAGCCATTTCTTTTGAGCAGCAAAGAATAACAATGGCATCGACAGCAGCAACATCAGCAACATTGGCACTAGCAGCCACACGATTCGGTTTTTTTTTTTTTTGTGGGTTTTTGCATATGTATGAGAGCATCTAATTTCCACTTGTATAAGTTTTAGTCGGTGTGAGTGAATATCTGTGTGTAAGCATCTAAGATGCCGCTTTGCCGATGAATGCCGCCTCGTTTAGATCGTCACCATTGGTAAATGTTGCTGCCGTGCCCGATGCACTAACTAAAACAGCCACAGCAACAATATGGTCGGTCACTAGAAATACCTGACGACAATGTTTGTTTAACTTTCCTCCTCCAAAATAATCAACAGCAGCAGCAGCGCAGGAGCAGCAGCAACAGTGCACCAGCAACTGTTGCTCTGGTGGCAACATGGCCAACAATTGGCTTAACTTTTTAAGTCTTAAATGTGTTACGGTCACAAATGCTTAACTTTTACTAATAGTTAACAGTTGTTGCTGTTGTTGCTGCTGCTTTCAACTCCTTCACGCAGCAGTTGCTGCTAGTTGCTAGTTGCTGCTGCAGTTGCTGGCGTTGCCGATTTCATAGATAAACATTCTATTTTAGCAATTAATTGGCATTTTGTTACTTTTCCAATTGGATTTGTTTTGTAAATTGTTTGGTTTTATTTTGCCTCACGATATTGAAATGTTGCCGTTGTCTTGCCAGTGTTTTCTGTTGCTGTTGCTGGCTGCTGTCTCATTTCGTGATTGTCAACAATGATTATTTGGTCAACACTCTTGGCCCCACAAAGTGAAAGAGAGAAGAAGAGACAACAGACAGGGAGACAGACAAACAGACAGACGGACGGAGACAGACCTACTAAAACTAATTAATTTAAAGTCGCAACATTATTCCCCCACAAGGGTTTAATTGGTTTTTCTTTTTTCTAGACCAGATCTCGGTCCGTTTGTTGAATTCTGAAACATTGGCACTCTCTTAAATCTGAATTTATGTATGCAAAATAACCGATACTCGTCCGGAGGGATACAGCGAAACCGAAAGCAAACGAACCACTTTGAATCTTTCGCTGACTGACTGACAGGACAAAGGAGTTATTTTTCACAAAAGAACAAAAAACAAAAAAAAAACAACAAAGGGAAAAACAGAAGCAGAAGCGGAAAAGGAGCAAAAACCGATACCAACAGAAGAGAGTAGCCAATTCGGGGCATACACACACAGTGTGCTCTTAACAAACGAAACGATAACTATCGAAATCTTACTTTTCACATTCAAATACTTTTAGTTTTTGTGCAGTGCATTAAGCATTAAAAAGATCTATCAATGCATTTAATCAATTAATATATTCAGCGTACGAAATGGTTGCAGTAATTTACGAATCAAGCTTTTCTGTTGGTATTTATTCAACTTTATTTCGGTTTTTCGGTGTAAGAATCTTTAGAAAGAACTTTTCTTTTGTAATTATAAGCCATTTGAACAGATTCGATTGCATTTTAAACCTTTTTTTATCGATCAACTTTAGTTTTCCGCTAAATAGTTCGCTGTAATTCTCAACTAGTTTAGGCTCTGCAATCCTCAAATCAGCTGATGAGAGAACTTCGATACTTCGCATCGATAAATGATATCGAATTTCTTGTTCCTTTAGAGATTCTGTTAAGCTACTCCTTCAATTAATTAAAAATAGAAACTTCTCCTTAGATTAGAAGGAAACCAGTGATGCACTGACCTGATTAAAGTTCTCCCATTTACTATATATTTATTGCACCAATTAACTAGTCTTCTTATGATATTTTTTTTTTTTTTTTTTTTTAAGCCATCAATCGGCATTTATTATAGAAATTTTTCAAAGGGCTAGTGTCCTGCTACCTAATTGGCAACTTAATCTAGTCAGAAGTTTACATTTATTTTAAATTAGTCTATGGGATAATATTTACAAAATGGATAGAATTAAGGTAATTAAGATATAGAGTTTTTGTTTTTACGACGTGTTAATTAACATTATAGTCAAGATGGTTTAGTCAAGATCCTATTAGAAGGTCTTGAGGGTGGTGTCGTTTTAGCCTTCTCCTGATTCTCCTCCGGGGACTTTGAGCACTGATGCCTAGGCGCCTTGCCAGGCTGTTCGGGTGAGCTTATGATATTACTACCGTTTTGAAAAGAATTTTGTCATCTTTTAAGCCACTGTGGCATGGGTAAGCGGCTTCTTGATTTGAACAAAGGGCAACTGGCAGTACAGTAGCCGCCCCATCCAACAAGAACTGAGCCACTGAAGTAGCCCAAAATGTACGGAAAAGTAAGAGTAAAACTAAGTGCGCCTGAATGGATGTCGCAGATGAGGGGGCCGAGTACGGGGGCCAGAGAGGAGTTATGCAAAGAGATGGTGAATCTGTTTGCTTGAATGCCCGAGATCAGGACATAAATTATTTTCTGTTTGGGGCCGCCGGACAAATCTTCAGAAGACGAAGAAGAAGAAACAGCAGCAGCAGCAGACGGGAGGATGTCAATTGGATTGGTTTTTTTTCTAAAAAAAAAAAAAAAAAAATAAGAGACAAAGCCAAACTAAACGAAACGAAACGAAGCCTGTCAATAGGCGAATCTCAGCCCCGATAGTCTTGGGGACAGACAGTCAGCCAAAAGCAAAAGTGCGCCAACGGCAGCAGCAACAAGAGCCTGACATTTGTGAGAGATGCAAAACCCAAACCCAACCCAAGAGCTTGATTAATTTATGGTCTCTGACTGGGGTCCATTGTTAGCTTCTTTCCCGGAGTTTCGTTTCTGTTTTTTTTTTTTGTTTTTTTGTTTTTTTCGCTGGCCTTGACTGCAGGCAGCTGCTGGCACTTGAATCACGAAGTCAGGAAGCAAATGGAAAACCAACCAGAAGGCCTCACTTAATTCGAATGTGTCTAAGTTGCGATACCCTTCGAAATAACATTTCGAACAAAATTTCGAAATAAGATAAAGTTGATGAAGGGAAAAAACCAAGAAATTTGTTTAATTTTTTTGGAACCGTCATACTTATTTTTATCTGCCAAACAAAAGTGTTGATTGAAAATAGATATACCCCACTAGGGTAAGGGTATAAATAAGATGAAACTGCGCCCTGAGGTTCTGTTTTGGGGCGTCTCTCAGTTTGATGTGGGGGTCGTTTGGGGAGGCGGCGGCAGCGGCGGATTGCCAAGTGTTGTCTTTGTCACTTTTGTTTGGCTGCTGGAAAATTCGCGGAAAAGCCAGCACGACAAACTGGGATTTCTCATGCCAACATGAAAAGTTCAATGTTAACAGGCTGAAAACTTGCCCGCCTTTCACCCCCCCCACCCCACATGGGTTGATCCCCATCAATTGGTAAATTGAGAAATTGAAGCCTAATCTCAGATAACTAAAGCGTGCGAACTTTTTGTTTTTTTTTTTTTTTGTTGCCAAAACCAACTACAAAATTGATTATATGTATATGAAACACGCAATCCCCTGTCCTCCCTGCCCTCCCCTCTTACCCAATTGCCGATTGCCTTCCATAATCTCGAATATAAAATCGCAAATGAAAAATTGAAGGAAAAAAAAGCAGCAAACTGAAAAAAAAAAAGATTTATTCAATTGCAATTTTTGTTTTGGCCAGCTTGGCAATCCAAAAATCCAAATTCTTATCGCCCCATTGAAATCACAACTTAAAATTGGTCATTCCAACGAGTGAGGAGAAGGGGCAAAAGAAGTGGGAAATCGGAAATCACTGGGGAAAAAACTAAAGAGGGCAAAAACGAAGCTTCTCTAAAAAAGTACAGAATTGTAATTGATTGTCGCTACAAAGCCTTGAAGATTACTTTAACAGAGAGAGAAGAGTTATTTTCTATTAACCCAATTCGAACGATTAGTTCGATTTACCAAACTATATAGTCTGTTTTTTGTTTCTGAAATTCGCCAATACTTAATGGACTAAAGACTCACATGCGAGAGAATATGCAATTAAAATTATTAATCTGATTTCTCGCGGTGTACTTTGTTACCGTATCGCTTTTCATAGTGGGACGGGCACAATGCCCAAGGTTAAACATCAATTAAATACGGTAAAAAGTATTAACAGGCAGTCAAGTCAAATGCTTCAGGTAGGCACGTAAAGGAGGTAGACTGGGGAGGGAGGGGAGGTGCTGGTTGGCGGTTGTGCTGGTAGTTAGGTGTCTCAGGAATTTTTTTTTTTTTTTTGAACTGAGATTGTTAGTTGGTTAGTTATATTTGGGGAGTTTGTCACCAAGTGTGCTTGTTGCTGGTGTTTCTCAGTTGCCTCTGGAGTTCATTTGCATAAAACAAATTTGGTATTAAATGCTAAACGCAGCGATAAGATCAACCAAAAGACACCACCACCAACAGCAGCAGCAACAGCAGCGGCAGCAGCAGCAACAACATCCAGTTTAGAGTTTTGGAGTAGCGTAAAAGCACTAAGAAATTTGTATATGATCAAAAATTGGACAACTTACAAGAAATGGTCAAGAAGCAGCTAACGGCATCAAGCAAACACAGACAGAGAAAGAGAGAGAGAGAGAGGGAGAGAGAGAGAGCAAGAGAAGAAAGAGTGCGAGTTTAAGGTGGAGAAGGGGCAATTTCTTTGAATAACCTCGCCTAGTCTCCTAATGAAATCACGGCCTGCTCGTGCTCTTACAGAGAAGGAAATGAATGCCAACAGTTGCTGATGTAGCTGCCGCTGCTGCTGCCGCTGTGGTTCTGGCTGCTGTTGCTGATGTTGCTGTGGTGCTTCTTGGTCGTGATTCTACAATTTCTTCATTTTATTTATTTAAGTATTGCCTGCATTTTTTCTTGTCTAGCTCGACCATCTTTCTCTCTCCCTCTATCTCTTTTTGTTGTTGTTTCTCCCTCTCTATTTCTTGATGCTACTTTTGCGGCTGCTGCTGCTTAGATTCTTAGAGATTTAAAGATTTGCATTGAGCAGGAGTAGAGATAGAGGTGGAGGAGTAGTAGAAGAAGTTGGAAGAATTCATTGGGAAATTAGCCAGAAATTGGTGACTCTGTGGGGAACTGCAGCTGCTTGGTCAGTGGGTTGGTTGCTGCCACAAAACATGCCACACACTTGCCACCACAGCAGCAGCAGCAGCAGCATTTCTCTTTGGCTTTTGTGCGTCGCTTGAGAGGCGGGAAGGAAGAGAGAGAGTCAAAGATAACGCACCAAAAATTGATCTTGACCCTGAAGGGGCGCGCGAAATAGGAAACTCCAACCAGAAGTGGCCAAATGAATAAATGCATTTCGTCTGTGACCTCCTCCTCCTCCTCCTCCTCCTAGTCATCATGTACATGTTCCGCTCGCCAAAGGTTAATACACTTGACTGAGATGATGTTTAATGGCCGAGCTTAATGGCATTAAAATATTGTGTATATATTTTTAATCAAAACTTATTTGACTTTGATATTCGGGTAAATGAAGGAAAATTGCTTTGCCTTACACTAGTCAACACGAAAATTGAACGCCATAACGCAGCAATGATTAGATCGATAGATAGATATATTGGAAATTCTGTATAAAGATCTTGTGTAGCCCATTGTTAATGGGGGGTAAGATAAAAAAAAAGGAACATGAAAGATTTGAAATATGACAGAGTTGAGAGAGAGAGAGGTGGGGAGGTCGCAGGGTATACGTATACCAAGTCATCGAAGCGGGGACTGTGTGGCACAGTTAGACGCCCACTTAGTACGGTAATTTCAAAAACGTGCGCATTTTATGAGATACAATCTTGTGTTCTCTCAACTCCAACTCCATCTCCATCTGCAGCTCCTACTGATGATGGAACGTAGTCATCGTCGTCGTCGTCGTCGTGTTGTTGACGATCGACCGAGATTAAGTGCAGTCAGTCAGAGGCAGACAGCAAAAAGACCGAAAAGATTTGCTAGAGGTTTCGCCCCGTCAACGCATTTAGATTTTAGCCTGATGACGTCGTCAGCTCGGGCTACATGGAGCGCGAAACCTCTCGTCCAGCCACAATGGAATATCTACATTAGAACAAAGATGCAAGCAACGAGAGGAAGGGGGGGACGGAGAGGCCATTAGGCGAAAGCTAGTTGGGGATAATTAATTAAAACCACAATGGCATCCTCCGTAGCTATCTTCCTGTAACCGGTTAACCTTTTGACTACGAAATTCTCATGCTTAAGCCACCTACTCATTCGTTCACTCGCAGAACCGTTAAATCAGATACAAACCCAAAATATAAGCCAAATAGAATACAATTTCTATACCCTTTCAAGCCGGCTAACTCTGATCTCTTTTCACTTTTGATTGGTCGCGGAAAATACTTTCAGCTTAAATGTATATACTCTCCAGCTCTAGGGTATCCACCACAAACGTCAGGTGCATCGAATTCGAAAGCACATAGGTCTCTCATTGTAGATAGATATCATTTACAGGCGAATTTTTGTAGCTGTTAAACCTATGGTGGTGGTCCATTATCCACTATTGGGGGAGCTGATGGGGAGGAAAATCAAAAGGGGCAGCCAAGGGGCAATTAAAACGCCATAAGCTTAACAAATTACAACAATCCTAGCAGCAGGAGAGCTGCAAAATGAAAATGAAGAAGTGCAGTGATATCAAAAAGTGCACTGAGAACCTTCTCTGGGTCTCTCTACACTAAAAACCGCTTCCGACCTTTGATTTATCGTTATTTTCATTTAAAAGGTAAACGACAGAAGAAATCAACAATGCGAAAAGGAGGAGCAGACCACAAAAAAACCAAAAAAAAAACAAAAACCAAGGCAAAACCAAAAAACAAGAAGCCACAAAACAACACCAACAATATCAACAACAACAAAAAAATCGATGTCCCATCGCGCGTTTTAATGACAATGAGACCAAGTCAAAGGTATTTCCAACAACAGCAGCCAACCAAGAAGAACATACAACAACAAAAAAATTCTATAAATTAACAATAAAATAAAAACGAATAAAAAAACTTTATAGAGACCTACAAAAAAGCTAAAAATTCGAAAAGCCCAAATTAGTCGAACTGCAAATACTCTTTTTAAAAGCAAGGACAATCAAATAAGCTTTCAAACTTCAAGAGTTCAACTTTCGAAGGATCAAGGTGTTTACTAGAACTATCGATAGGTTGTAAAATCAACTCTGTCTCATTGATAAATAGATAAAAGAGAAGAAAACTGTAATAAAAAGCATCACAGAGTGCACAAATGATTAAAAAACAAATATAAAATCATAGCTCTCTTAGCTTTTAGTTTTAGGAACACAATTTCCAATCTTTTAGCAAGAAATGTTCACCATAAAATCGATAATTGAAACACATTTTAAGTCTGTTATTGTTTTAAATTGTGTTATCACATTGGGCAATCATCTTCGTGAGTTTTGTATGACAAACTTCTTGACCCCAACAATGAATATGCCCGAACCAGCAGGAAAGGGCGGAGAGCCCAAAAGTAGCATCAGCAGCTCTAAAAAGGATGGCCTGCAGCGGGTTCAGTTTAGTTGTAAGTGAGCCACTGGGCAATGGCAGCAGCAACAACAACAACAGCAGCCACAACATCAACGATGACTTCAAAACGAGCGACGACGACGACGACAACATCGATCCGCGAGGACGAGAAGACTAAGAACAAGAACGAGGACAGAGGCTCCACCGCTCCTCCAACTGCAGCCCCCTACAGAATTCGTATTCAATTAAAAAGCGTTTATTCTGCACTTGTAGCTGCCGCCATTTCAGAGAGTGAGAGAGAGAGAGAGAGGGAGAGAAAGGGAGGTAGATGAAGCATAAAGCAACTTTGGCCTGGACCCACGGGGCGTATGAGCGTTGCATAGTTTTCGAAAATTCAATTTGCGCCATCCAACAGCAGAGAGGAAATGCAAGGGGAGAGATATGGAACTGACTGAACTAGTTTTTCATCATCCTCCTCCCGCGGTTTGGTGTTTTTTTTTTTTTGCTCATTTTTTGTTGCTCCATCTCCACCATCTCTTGTCCCTCTGTTTGTCATCATATTCCATGGAGCTGTTCTCTTTTGGCCTTCGCTTTGGAAGCGATCCTCGCGTTTCCACCTCGTTCATCCGCCTCTCCTTGCACGTTCGTTCGCTGCTCTTAAATAAGTTATTATCATTGCTCGCCTTTAATTGCTGTAATTGAAAGTGAAAATGTTTGCCTTTTGATTTGGTGCCAGAGAAAAATGTGTCTAGGTGTCAGTTGGTCCATTTGGTCACGATCCGAAACTGACCGCACGCAGACCAAGAGCAACGCAGCTAAAGGGAGAGAGAGAGAAGCAAAAGTATTTTTCAAAAAAATTCGAAAACAACAAATGGAAAAATATCAGGTATCTGGCCTGAGTCGAGGTCGGGAATTATCAGATCGTAAAGAACAAATTATCGATCTTTATCAAGCGTGAGTATATTTTTTAAGTATTACATAAATATGCATAAGTAGGTATATTTAATTTATTTCGAATTATCGAGACTAGAAAGTATTTTTAAAAATTGTTAATATAATTTTAATTACATTTTAAAGCCCTGCGTCCATTGAATTATTTATTTAGTATATGGTTTGAAGAGTAATCTACTTGTTTCCAAAATCATTGATTTATTACAGATCCCCAAACATACATACATGAGACCGATGAAAGTCTTGGAAACATAATTTCGAATTTTTTTTTCTAATTCGAATGTAACTGATCTTTCTAAAAAAAATATCTATGATCGAAACTTCTTACTTTTAGGGTTAGTAAATTTCTTAACAAAGTGAAATATAACTGTTTACTTCAAACACAACGTAAAATGATAGTCAAGTGTTTTTATATGTTTCTGATTCCATTCAATGTCGAAACAATAAACTCTCCTGAACCCTGAAAACGAATGAAACGAGGGTCAAGAGATAGTTGTAGTTGTATCCTGTACTACGAGTTGATCTGTTGATTTCTAAACCATAACTCAGCCGAATCATTTGCATTCAAGGAATCGAATTTCATTGACAGTTGCTAGTAGCTGTAGCTGCTGTTGTTCTTGTTGGGTGAGTGAATGATAACTGACAGCCGCAGCAGCATCAGCAACGACAACAACAACATGTTGCTGGGGGAAGTATGCGCTTTTTGCTCGAGCTGTTGCTGCTTGTTTTCTCCATTTTCTGGTTAGCCAAGAAGCCAAGAGTTAAATGTCAATAAATATTGGCAATGCTTTTGCGTCCCCAGACAAACGCTGTCAATTGTCATGGTTACGGCTACTTGTGGTCGTCGTTGCAGCAGCAACATCTTTGGAATGCCTAAATGCTCTGCATAAATTCTATCCAGCAGCAGCAGCAGAAGCAAGCAGGCACAAATGGATATATTAAGGAAATTTAGACATGAGAATTGTGAAAGATCTGACGCCGACTCAAAGAGAAAAGCCGCCACCAGATAATAATTCCACACAAAGTCAAAGGCTAGAGCTGGAGCTGGAGCTGGGGGAGCTAGAGAGCCAACCGCAAGGCAACAACCAGGAGGAAGATACATCATTTTCACACCAAAATCCAATGCAATTGACGATGAAAGGAAACCTGTGGCAAACCTCAAGGCGAGAATTATGACTTTGAGTATTTGCAGCTAATAATTTACACAAAAGCGTTTTTAATCATTCCAAACAGAGGGAGACAAAGAGAGAGAGTAACAATAAATTGCCACTGTGGCAACAACAACAACAACAAAGTAATCAATCAGCATTGGTCCAAATAGAAGAAGCGGGAGGAGGACGTGCAGGTGGAGGCCAACCAGTCGCACATGGAAGGACTCACTCAAAACTGCGAATGGGAATGCAATGGAGATGGCAAGATCATTGATAATGATCAGCAGCAGCGAACAAAACATCTAGAGTGCAATTCTCGTCCCCCTCTCCCCCCCTTGCACATCCTCCTTCTGGACCGCCGCCTCCTCCGCCACCATCTACACCATTGTCGGCAACGACGACGACGAGAAAATCAACTCCGTAGCTCAAAGTATGCGTAATGGCCCCAGGGAGCGAGCACAAGGAGTATGAGTATGAAAAGCCTGCGGTTGTTTGGCTTTGCCTAGATTCTCGCAAGCCGCCGTAGAATCGACCCGAGCGATGAGAAAATGCGTCATAAATGCGTAAACTTGACGACAATGCGGCAACTGATGGATGGCAGACTACCTGCAGAAGACTAGAGATGGTAACGTGACTTCCACACACACACTATTTTAAATAGTTTTCCCCATTTACAATCACCGAAAATAAGTTTCCCTTAACGAGTAATAAAATAACGAGTAAATAATGAGCAGCAATGAGAATTTTTACGCATTTTTTGTTTCTTTTGTGATTAGATTTCTAGTAAGAAGTGGCTACACCCTAGCTGTCGTCTCTAATATTCTCTTGGCTAGTCCATGTCTTGGCAGTCTTCATCATATTTAATGGTTGTGTGATAATATGCCACGTTGCTGCCGTTGTTGCATCGCTTTTGCTGTGCCTGTTGCTGTTGCAGTTGCTGTTGTTGCTGCTGCTGCTGGCATGGCCATAAACAGTTCGCAAACACACACACACACACACACACAGAGAGAGCCACAGAGCAGTTGCAACTTGCAACGCAAAACTCAATTAAAGAACGCATTGCCCGACCATGATACTCTCCACTGCAGTGGTCACTGTTGCTGCTGCTGTTGCTGTTGCTGGCCGATCATCATCTTCAACTGACGATGATGAACAACTGACATTGAAGTGCCAGATCGACAACTTGGCAAAAAGACGACGAGGCTCATAAATATGGTTTGTGGATGCCAGATTCGTTGTTGCTGTTTACTGCTGCTGCTGCTGTTGCCGTTCGTTGTTGGTCATCGTCTACAACTTGGTTATTAGTCGCCCGGAATGTTGGCGATGCGCGTTAATTAACTCATCAATTTTTCTGCACGTTCCATCGATATTTAGTTATTGCTATTTAGCATTGTGTAGGCTTCTCAAAAGGATTTGGGCTTTTTCGACTTCATTCTGACGTCCGCCGGCTGGCCGCCTGGTGGCTCCTGCCTACACACATTGACACAAAGCTGCGGCAATCCAATCAAGTAACAGGGATCAGACCTGCCAGCAGCAACAACAGCAGCAACAACAGCAGCAGCAACTCGTGTGAGGTGGTACTGGCATATCTTTCGCTCTCTTGGCCCGCTCCCTTTATATGAAATTAAGTACCTACTAGAATGTAGTTGAAAATGTCTTTAATAATGACAGCAGCTATGTGTGGAACTTGAAAAGCGCGTAAGCATCATCAGCTTCACGATCAGCGAACACGTTCATCATCTCGGCTAGTGGATGTAGCTGTGCCTGTGCCTGTGGAGGTGGAGATGGCGATGGAGATGGAGTGAAGAGGTTTTTTGGAGAAGGAGACGCTCAAGTTGAGTGCAATAATCTGGAACGTCAGTTTTATTGCTTGCCTACTCGCAGCATTCGCGCATTCCTCTTGGACTCGCTCTCGCTCTGGCTCTCCATCTCTCTCTCTCTCTTTCCCTTGCCCGCCTGTTGTCAACTTAAGCAATCATCTCATAATCGGCAGTGGCAGCAGATCTCCACGACCAGCAAATCCCCAATAGCAACAGCAAACAGATAAAAATCTATGGCAAGTGGAGCGCATTCCTTTGATTGATTGTTGCTGCAAACTTTTCGTTTGGTGTTAATATTAATTATTTTAGCGGAAGCGAATTATTGCTCATTGACAACGTGAGAACTCAAAACTTTTTGGAGTAAGTTTTTGGAGTTTACAATTGGTTAAAGCAGTTTAATCTATCACTTTTATATTTTTGAACATTTCTTTGACCATTTCACACGCTCACTTAAATTTGAATCAAAATTCTTTGATCTATTAAAAATAAATAGTTAAAATTTCAGATCGATATTTCAAAATTTATCTATGGTTAAAAACTTAAATTTTATTTGTTGAGTTTTGAATAGTTCGTAATAAGTTTATTTGTGTATTTTTTAAAAATTAAAAGTTAAAATTTGTTTTGGTCGTCTTTTTATATATCTCAATTGAATTCGAGTCTCAAAAGCTGTTTATATTAAATTGATATTTTCCCTTACAATTCAATGTTAATTGGAGACTTTTGACATAATCAACTCCTAGTAGTTAAGATGTTGTTACTGCTGCTGATGTTGGCAATCATGTGATTGCTTATGGTCATTTTATGGCAACGGCGACGGCGACAACAACAGCAGCAACAGCAGCAGCAGCAACTGCATCGGCAGCAGCAGTAAAAACGAACCGAATTGCAGCAGACAGACATTGACGTGTGTGGCATGTGGGCAAATTTGTTGTTGTTGCTGCTGTTGTACTTGTCATTGCTGTGGCAAACTATGCGAATTCACAGCAATTTAAATAAGTGCTTTAGACACTAGCAAAAGAACAATAATTGCCGGTTTTTTTTAAATAAGGATTCATTTGGCTTACCAAAAACAAAAAGGTCAACAGCAGCAACATCAAGTCTGGCAGCAACATACCCAGCCCAGCAGCAACAATTGCCGATATTCCTTTTGTTGCCGCCTTACAAGATCTTCACATACCGTGCACACTGACCACCATAATTGTTCTACCTCCTCCTGCCCCCCGGACCCCTTTACCGCCGTCCCCCCTTTTCACAGCTCTTTGTTAGGAGTTAAACAAGAAGATGAAAGCATTTAAAGCATTCGAGGTGTCTAAATTAGCTGAGAACGCGCGTTTTTCGGCTGTCGCCAGCAATCAAAAGACCAAGAATCCTTTTTCTAATTAGCCAAAGTTGACTTTTTCTCCCCTTCCACATCTGTCTCTTTCTCTCTCTCTCTCTCTCTCTCTGTGTGTGTAAAAATCAGTAGCAATTGTAATTGTTTTTTTTTTCTCCTTCTGTTGCTGTTGTTGATCTGTGAGAGATATGGCCTGCACGATTTGCTGCATCAACAGCAGGTAGACCTCCCGATCCCGCTCCAGAATATAGCCTGCTGTGTTTAGTCTGGTCTCTTCCTTTTTTATATCGTTTACTAAGAACTTTGCAAAAGCAGAGCAAAAGGCATATGCGACTATTCAAATAAATCCATGTATATTCATCATCAGAAGAATGATGTCAATAGATGTGGCAAATGATGAGCTCAATTCAATTTTCTTTTCATCTAAACCATCTAAACTACATGTATTTTAAAAGGGCATAGAAACTTCGACTTGGTGGCAGTTGTTTCGACGGTCCTGTTTTATGTATTGTTGGTTTTTGTTGATCTGGCAACTTCATTATTTGACAGCGCACGACTTTGATACTGGGAGCAGCAGCGGCAGCGGCGGCAGCAGCAACATTTGAAATGCAGACAAGAGATTCCTCCACCTCCAGTCACATTTTTTGTTTGTTTTTCTTTTTGTGGTCAAACAGCAACATAAAATATTGTTGTAATCAATTTTACAAGTTCTTATTGATGGCAACATCTCACCGCATGTGGCATTTGATTTTTCGGATGTTGAACTTGAAGTTGGAGTTTCAGTTTGAGTTTGAGTTATGGCCCAACAGCCCAACTTAGTGGCGAATTTAGAGTTTCAATCTAGGTGAGAGTAGATTGATATATAAAATATCTTTTGTGGTCCTGAGATATCGTTTAAACTGGTTTGGATAAAGGTTTTAATTGTTATACAATTTTGATGATCTTTATTTACCCTTCAACGTAATGGATATAAAACCCTAAAGTCCATCATACATAGATCATTAAATGAATAATTCTGTTGTTGGCCATCATCGGACTTTTTATGCCCGTTCACTTTATAGCCAATTCTATGGAAGCCTCCCACTGTTTTCCTGCAGCAGCAAAATCAGTAGCAGCAGCAGCAGCAGCAACTTCTCACGTATTTTTTTACAGTGTAACCTGACATCCAGCCAGAGCCAGAGCCAGCGAATCATTGAGCCAGTTAGGCTTAGCCTTGGCTATAGCAGCAGCTTAGAACAGGCTAGAAGAAGAAACCGACTGAGACGCTGTCGAAATTCATTCAATTCAAAGCCCACTCCGGGGCCAGCAGTTTAGCCAGCAGTTTCAGGTTACACGCATGGCGCTTTTTTGCCCCCTCTCTCTCTCTCTCTCTCTCTCTCCCCGCCACCCTCTCGATATATTTGTCGCCTAACTAAGAGAATGAGGATGATGACGACGAGGATCGAGGTGGAGAGGATGGAGAAAGAGAAGGAGGTTCTGCTTGCAGGAGGAAGGAAACGAAGCGTGAGAGTAGTCGACAACAAACTGCGCCTGCGCACGCGTTCAATTAGCTGCAAATTGCAAATCGTGCGGCGCATGCGCAACGGCACCAACATGTTGCTGGCGTAGCAGCCACAGCCACAGCAACAGCAACAGTTGCAGTTGCAATTGCAGTTGCTAATGTGTTGTCAACAAAACTCATGTTGACAGCAAAATCGAAAATATTTCATTTCACATTTGTGTGTGTGTGTGTGTGTGTGTGTGTGTGTATGTGTTGTGGCACCTGCATCACCTGTGACTGTCTGTGCGAATGTGCGAGAAAGGAAAAGAACACGATGAAAATGAGAAGACAAATGTATATCGCTCTTAATATTTTATTGCATTAATCTCTAGAGACTTTGATGTCAAGCCCCGAGAACTAAACAGAGATGCCACTTGGGTATATATTTTGATGATCGTTAGAAAAATTGTATTAATATGGGCTTCAAATTTCTTATTAGGAATACAAACTTTTACTGCAATAAAATCTTATCATTTAAGTTCTAGTGTTGTTTCTAGAGACATTTTCGTATATTTTACAATTTAAGAATAAAATAGTTCTTATATTGCTATTCAATAAATGTATATTATTTAAAATTTATATAATTTAAAATAGGTATACCTAAAAACAAATACAAAAATTATAAGATCTTTGGACAAGGGTGTTAATTTGGCGCCACCCTCAGCTCTAAGCACAATTTTAAACAAAAAGTTTGAAAAGAAAGGTTTTATCATTAAGTCAATTGGGATTTCTGACAATCTGACAAATGTTATGGGATTATTTTTCGATTGCTAACCCATCCAATAAAGCAAAAGTTTAAATTACAGTCGAACTTCCGCATAATAAATTCAAATGGAAACAAAAAAGTTAAATAGAAATTATGATATTATAAATAAAATGATGAAACTTTGTCTTTGAAATTAATTCATTATAATTGTATAGAGAAGATTCAACATGGATTTTTCTTGTGTTATTTATAATTTAAAAATATAAATATAAAGATGAGCAGCACATCCCACATTACTATTTAGTTTAGGGTGTCCAAAAGTCGACGCGAAATTTTACTTATTTCGTACTTCCAGTTAAAATTCGATATTGCTATATCGTACAATAGGGTTACGATCAGATATATTAAGTAAGGATGAAAATCAAAATTAGTCGTGTAAGCCGATCGATAATCGTATTAAACGGACTTATATTTAGGTTACTGGAACTCGAACCACGGTATCTTGATGTCGATCCATCGACTTGACATGCAGAATTTGTTATATTTTAGTTTTTTGTCAAATGCCGCCTGCGGTGTTTTCATGTTGCTTCTGTTTTTGGCCAAACAAGACCCACACCCGCTGCACCCCCTCATCCAGTATACTCCTCCCCTCGCTAGACATGGGTTCTAGTTCGCCTTGTGGTTCGGTTCTCTTATGCCTTTTCTCTATGAAAACAATCTGCAATATACTTATGCACTTCTTGTGGTTACTTTGGCGGCTGCTCCTACTTGAAGACAAAAGGGGCGAAAACCGAGGAGATTGAGGTGGACAAGGAGAAGGAGAAACAAAGGCTTTTGCCTATGGAATGTGGCTCCATTAAATTGTGAGCCTAATACTCGGATATGTTGTTGCTGTAGCTGCTGGTTGCTGGTTGTTTTGTTTGTTGTCGCAGTTGATTAGCAATTTAATTGATTTGTAGGCAACAATTTGTCTGGCACTTTTCTGCCTCCTCTGCTCCCTCCCTTGGCCGTTCTCCCGTGGCTCACCCTCTGTCTCGCCTGGCATCATTCTGTCTCTGGTTGGCCTCCAATGGCAACCGGTTTATATTTGTTATTATTCAAAATTGCAAGATGCGGGTGTTGCTGCTGTTCTACTTAATCATGCAAAACCGAAGAAAAAAAATGAATTTAAAAAATATACATATATAAATAAGAATGGCAAAACATGGCCGCAGCTGCTGCAGACAGAAGAAGAAAAAGAGAGACGAATAGCGAAAGAGAGAAGGAGAATTGGCAGCCAACAACAGGTGGCCATTCAGCCCTTTGATCAGAGCTACTTCAACTTGTTTGTTTAGCATCTCGTTGTTGCTGTTGCCACTGTGTTGCTGCTGCTGTTGCTGCTGCTGTTCCTCTTGCCGTTCTTGTCTTGGTTATTAGTCACATTCAGCGAAAAGCAACACCCATTTAATTAGAGGGCAATCCTCACTCACTCGCTCTTGCACAGAGGGTCGTAACCATAAATGGAGCTATGTACGTATGAAGAGGGGATTGACCATATGCACCACTCTAGTTGCATAAAGAAAAATAGGTAAAGTTGAAATGAAATTTACTAACTAAAAGATTGAAATCTCGATTGTTAAACTGTTCCAAAGCCTCGAAATCATGTAGACTTGGGGTTGTCTCTTAGCATTCTAGGCCAAATTCGTCTAACTGAGAGGTTAACTTCGAGAAGATTGTGTATCCTTACAAAATATTCTATAAATAGTTCAATATTTGATTTTTTAATAAAAACAACTTTTTTAAATAAAATTAACTCTTTTTAAATTGAGTAAAAATTTTATGATAAGCACTTTTTTTGTAATACGAATTTTCAATGAAAAATATTTAGGTTTTTATTTTACCCTTTTAAAAATCTTATAAAGGTATTTATATTCATTTTGATATTAGTTACAAGATGCATCTCAGTTAAGATAGATAAGCAGTTGTGCGATTACTGCAACGATCAGTCCAAAAAAAGCTTTCGAACAGAAACCATCTTCGTTTCAAGAGCTATTGATATTAATTTCAATATGTATAGATTTCATATATTAAAAAGCATTTCTGCTAGAATTTTTTGTTAAGTATTGAAAAGAAAATATCAAACAATTTAATTTGTAGATCGATATATTAGCAGTTTGAAAAAAAAGGTTAGCGGAAAGTGTTTTTACTAATCATTTTGGAATGAAAAATTCTGTAAAACTTACTTTATAAACTTTATGTCTTTCAAAATATAACTCAATAAAATTAAAGAAAAGTGAATGTAAGGATTGTATCGACTTTGAATGAAATTTCCCCACCTCATATCCATAAACTTTCTAACGAATAAAATTAAATTTCAATTTCTTAAATCTCGGTCATATGACTAACCTTTGATTGTTGTTGCCAGCTACTTCAGATGGTGTTTTTGCAGGTGGCCCCCGAACCTGAAAAAAAGATTTATTTATGTAGTGTAGAGCTTGCCAAGACAAGTTAGTTAGAAAGGTCGCTCGTGACACCCGCGGCCATGGCCAAGACAGAAATATAGATAGAGAGAGAGAGAAAGAGTGAGAGGGAGGGAGAAAGAGTGTCGCGCTCTGTTTCAAACTGGTCTCGATCTCCACCACCAAGAAAGACATCTTAATTAGGTTTTCGTCTGAAGTTTCGGCTAATGTCCTGACGACACGCCCCCACAAACTGTAACACATTTTCGTCAAAACTTTTGTTTTGCTCGTCCTCATTTTTTGAGGTTTTTGGGGTCTTTGTTCTTTTGGGGCCAAGACAAATGACATCACATTTATCTTGGTCAGGTTAATGTGCGTTTCCTGTTCATTCAGAAAAAAATAACAGTTCTTAGAAGTATACATAAGTACAGTTATTTTTACTAATTCAAAAGAATTATATGGCTAAACGCCCACACAAAATCCTACAAAAGAGAGACAAAATGTTGTTTCGTGCCAAATTTTTGGCTTAATTCTAATTTTCTTAATTTTAAGTGGCAGTGGACGTGGTCAAGATGACAGTGGCAGTAGCGATATCACGATCTTGTTCTCGTTTTCGTTTTAAATCCTCTTGATGGCGTATGGTAATCTCCAAGAATTTCAAATAGTCTTCATCGACAGACTCTTTTTGCTCCTCTTTTCCATCGCCCTCATCATCATCTGAAGAGCTTTCCCAAACATAATCCAGGCAGTTGGTCGTGGATTCCACTTGCTCCACGGTTTCAGTTTTCTCAATACCGCAGAGCCTCATCATTTGTTGCTGGTGCCATTCATTTAGCCTGGTCCAAATTTGTATCTGCGTCAGCGACTGCGGTTGAGAAGGCTTCTGTGCAGCTTTAACTTTATTCTTCTTGCGTCTCTGATGGCGATGCGGTCGCCTTTGTTGGCGGTTTTTCTTTTTACCCATTTCCCTGTCGTTAGCTATATTTAAATATTTAAATTTAAATAAATTATCATGGTATTTTATGTTTTGTTTTGATTTTCATTTTCGTACTTTCTTCTAAACGAACGGAACGGAAGTGGGGGTGCGGGTGCAAATAAACTTAAATAAGCTTTGTAAACAATAAACAATAATAAACGATTCATTCGTTTCAAAATTAATAACAAAAAAAATATATATTGACTTCACTTTTGATGAAAAAATCAACTCTAAAGGTAACCAGGCCAACATTTCGTATGCTGTTGGTCACGTAACCCAGTGGGCATTTAGTTCATTATCTCCATGGCACGTAATATATTTCTTGCCGACATGTAAGTCACGGCGATCCAGGAGTCCTTAATTGGGAAAGACGGCCGGAAGTTGGTCACATAATAGTTTTGATAGATTTTTACCAAAATTTTGTCGACTATGGACTGGCTCGGCACTGTCTCCATGTGACTGCTGTTTCCAAATTACGGAAATCTCCATGATCCACCAAAAGGCATTCACTAGCTTTGATTTCCAGCTTGCCTGCCTTCCACTGGCTCAAAATCCCGCAGAAAGGTCTGTACATGTAGCCATCATTTCGGGGGTATGGGTTACCTTATTAGTGGAGGCACTGCGTCCAAGGTTCCAGTTTTCATGTGTTCCAACTGTCCTCCTCGCCACTTCACATCACTCAAACATTCTGTGAAATGTGAATTAATATTTCCAATATGGAGCTTATAATTTTGATGATTTTAAGAACTTTATTTATAAAGGCACATGGGATTTTATATATAAGCCTAGGGTGCTCAAATTTACAAGCATCCAAAAAGAGCCTTCTTCTGCCACTCTTCAGTTCGCCATATAAGCCCCTTCTCTTTTAAATAGAGGCGACTTTGTTTTTCCGATTGCTGCACTCAAACTGAGCGAGAATGTAAACTCATTACCTCAAAGTGAGCTCACCTCTGGTGAAATAAATTGGAACTACATTTACCTCACACAAAATGAGATCATGGCGCCCTCTAGTGGAATAAAATAGAACCACATTTACCGCTAACTTTAAAAAAAAAAATAATAACTTTTTTTTCTGCCACTATAAGTATTTTTGGTAATTAATTTTGTCTTTATAATCTATTCGGTGGATGTTGTACAGTCGAAATGGAACACTATAAGACTTAGCCTACCACAGAATAAACTCTCAAAAATTAAACGCAAAAAACCTGTTTTATTTTCCAAACAAAAATCGAAATCTAAGGAACACAGATTTAACTATCGATTCGTATCAAAACGGACATATAAACTTTGAAACTGTCAAAATTAGCATACTTCTTTATAAAATCAGAAATGTTGCACTAAAAGACATACAAAAAATCATAGAAAAGGAATATATCTACCTCCTGTTTTTCTTCTAACTACTTAAATGACTTCAATTTGCTAGTCGTGGGCTCGAGGCAATAACTTCAACTTCTTCTTCATGTGTTTTTGTAGTAAATTTAAATCCCATGTGCTTATAACTTTTTCGGTCGATCGGTCGGACGACTGAACTGTGGAACCGAAACTCGGGATTAGGGCGGATCAATTTAGTTGTGGTGCGAATGCAAATTGGCCAGCGGTATGATTTAAATGAGGCTCAATAACAAACAAAAGGCGGAAGCGGGCGGACAGGAACAACAATTGAGTACTTTGAGTGCTGTGCATCCTGCTGTGCACTTTGCTATGGTGAAAGGAGTGCAGAGCGTAGTGTCCTTTTCAACTAGGAGAGGCAAGAGGCCGACCAAGAGCCACATAAAGGAAAATTAGGTTTACACCTACACTACAAACCTTTTTGGCCAATATACTCATAAAACAATTTAAAGATTTACAAAAAGGATCAACTTAAGAAATATGGTTCAGTGGCAGGACACACGCGAAAATGGAAGTCCTCCCAATCTTTTATCCTCCTCTAACTCTCTCTCTCTCTCTTTCCCTCACTTTATCCATATTTTCATCTTTCTCTTAGTCACACCACACACACATGTGTGTTTACTTTACCTACTTTGGGGAGTACGCTTGTAATGGAAGAGGAGTGGGGCAGGAGGGGTGTTTCATTTTCAATAAAATAATATATTCTGCTCTCTCCCCATCCATCCCCTCTTTTCTCTGATAATATACAAAATATCCAGCGGCCAGGATTTGCACGCACTTATTCCCTTTTAATGGACTTGCAAGCCGACTTTTGAGGCCGGGAGATAAATTTTTTGCATATTTTTCGTCACAAACAAAATTTAATTTCCCTTACCATCCTAAGAGAGTGCGAAACTAGAACTAAATCCAAAGATTGCACTTTAACATATGAAATTGTATACCTACACACGTATATAGGATTTTAGATTCCACAGATTGAGATTATTTCTATTCGTCGTGAATATTAGCGAAAAAGATTGAATTTTGTATGCCATATCCTAGTTATTGACATTTTTTCCAATGTTTTCTGTGTTTCGAGTTTCCTGTTTCAATTTAAACGAATAAATAATAATTTGAATTTCAATTTTTAGTTCTAGTTGTTGCTGGAACAGAAAACTTCATGACTTTACCTAAAATAAAAATTTGTTTAAATTAAACTAAAACACGGTGTACCGACTAACTAAGGTATTGAGTCTATTATTCAGGTAAAAAATACAAAAAAAATACTTTAGTTTTGTAAAAATTACTGTTTTTTTACTTTTACTTCCTGTGATCCGAAAGGACCAATGTGGCATAAAAAATGTCGCCAAAAGGAGGCTGAAATTATTAGATAGTTTTTTTTTGATATTTTTTTAAGCAGTCATACTGAACACATTATAGTAATCAAAACAAGTAATAAACAATTATATGACATCATAACTTATTAAATTATTATTTTAAAAACGACTGGGAGTATATTTACCTTAGCTGTTTTACTTGACATTCGATTTTTCTAGACTCCTTAAAATTTATATCGCGAACTTTTGCTCCAGATCCACTTGAGCTATATTAGGCATTAATTTGCATTCGTACGGGTTGTAAATTGATCTGGTAAACTCAGGTAAATCTATATCCTGTATCCTGTGTGGGATTATAATTCTTGAGCCAGGGATAAGCACAAGGATATGGATAGAGAGATAGAGCGCAAAAGGGTAAGAGTGTAGAGGTGTAGGTGTAGGGGTAAAGGTTGAAGTCCATGCGGAGGATGGCTTATGGGCCGAAGGGTAGACAAGTTAGTAACTCTCATTACTTTAAATGGATTTCAATTAAGTTACAAATTGATCTTGAAAACAATTGTCAATCCCCGCGACCCGAATGCCTGAGTTTCTGTAAAATTTTTGTCTTTTGCTGCTGCTGCTGCGGCCTAACCCTAAACGGAAAGCGAAAAATGAGAAACAAAAAGACTGCCTGCTGCTGATCCTTGTATGGTTTATGCTTAGGTTTTTGGTGGCTATAGTGTAGTTGTGGTTGTAGTGGTGGTGGTGGTGGTGGTGGTTAGTAAGTAGTAGGCGGGCTTCTGTTTTCATTCATCTGGTTAAGCAGCTGCCGAAGTACTCCAACGCCGCTCTAACTGACTGACTGGCAGTTTTCCCAACAAGGCAGCCAAGTGGCCAGACCGAGGCAAGGTCCTGTCGTTGACAGCAGATAACGAGATTTTTCAAGTGGCCCATCAGGCACTTTTCACACTCTCTAACCCCACACCCGTCGCCCTTCCGCCCCTCTGGTAAACCCCTTCCTAAAGTCAACTTACTGAGCCTGACTATCTTTTCCATCTAGAACTTAACGATTTAAACGATTTTTCTCGCAATTAGTTAGAGCAAATTGCCCAAATAAAAAAAAACCGAACAGTAAAAGTAAAAGGAAAGAAAAAGGTAGCGCAAACAACAAGAATGGAAAAACGATTTTCCAAGGACTTAAACACTTTCTATAGAAACGAAGGAGGATCGTACCAATCAAATGCGCATCAGCAATCACCACAAAGACAAAGCGGCGCAAAAAATAAAAATTGTGTGAAAGCAAAAAAAGAATGGTGACCCCGACGTTTTGCCTACACTCCCTCTCTCTGTCTTTCTGCTTTTTTGTTGCGATACAAACAACATGGCTTATCCCGGCTGAGCCATGTTGCAAAAACGTCCTTTTCCAGTTTCTTTTCCTTTTTTTGTTGTTGTTATGAACGGTCAATTGAAAAACGACCAGGATCATGTCAATAATGAAGAGAGAGGTAGCACAAAAAACGATCGTTTCTTTCTATGCATTGGTACCAGGAGAGCGAAAAAGGAAACGATTCGCAATTGACAAGCAAAAAGACAAACACTGGAACGCCACACACCAAGACAGCAGCTCCATTTCTATCGTCATCATCATCATCCTTTGCCATCTTTCTCCTTTACACTGCTATTTGTTTGTTTGCCAAATTTGTTTGATTTGGTTACCCCCTTCTTTGTCCATGTTGGTTGTGTCTCCTTTTGTCCAAAGGTGCTGATTCTGATTCTAAGATACTGTCAAAGCAAGAAAGAGTTAGGACAAATAAAAAAGGTTTTTCTTTGCTAATTAATTGAGTTGAAAAAGGGAACCCATAGCGAAAACTCAACTCTTCCTAACACTCACCTTCATGGCCAATTTTTTGGTTCAAATATTTGGAGACGCCTTTGGGGTAGTATAATTTAAATTTTTAATTACGCATCTTTGTTGAATAAACACACGAAATTATGACAGAAAGCACACACACACCCACACACACAGAGAGGTAGACAGCGAGAACCTTTATGAATATTAATTCATTAATTAATTAAATCGAGCTTATGTTGAACAAATAAAACAAAATATAAACTTTAACTTGGAAGGAAACGAAGCAGCTCAGTTTTCAATTTCAATTTTACTAGATCCAGTTCCTTTTTACTCATATAATTCGATTGGGTCATAGTTTCTTTATAAACTGAGAGTTTTCTTTTATTACTTTTCAATTCTTAGTTAACTTAAAAAACAAACTTCAAAAAGTTTCTACTTAAAACTCTACCATTTTTATTCAGATTTTAATGAAATTTGGTGGACTAATAGACATTTATATCATGAGCATATACTGTCTAATAGATAGACATGACTATTTGAGTTCACCCTGTATAAAAATATATATTGTAACAAGCTGAAACCTCACTAAGTTCTTGAAATTCCTAATAAACTCTCCCATAAAATATCGCCCCATCATATCCCTACTCTTCCTAGAAGTGCTATGATCTTCACCAAATTTGTTTACATTCTTCTCGTCTTGTCTTCTCTTAGTTTAATGCAATTCTTCATCAGTTAAGTTGTAAATTTTGAAAATAATATGACACTAATTGCACCATCCAAATTTAGAAATCAAATATCATAAGAGATCTTTAAGAACTAACAATAGGTTACTATGTCTATGCCTCAAGTCGTTTAGGTCGTTCAGCACTTATTTTACAAGGACTTGAATTTGTATGCGATAAAACCAATATCAAATAAAGAAATATTGACCAAAGTGTGGCCTTATTTACGCGTATTGAAACCCAAAACATGCACACAAATCAAACAGGCAGCTGTTTTTCGTGCTTCTCCTTCTTAATGTTCTCCCTACTGCGATCTCGATTCCCGCTTGTCGACCATTTTGCGTATATGCCTCACGCCCCGCTTCATTCATCCGACCATTTATGGAATACATACCTTGTAGGGTGCTGCGCACGTTCGTTTGGTTTTATTGCACCTTTTGTTCTGTGCTGCAGCCATCTTGCTCTGATCTCTATACCTCTCTCTCTCTCTCACTCTCTTGATCTGTTTTGCTCTCACTCTCTCTCTCTTTTTCCCCTGTATGTCATTTCAATCATGCTGCATGAGGTAATCGCTGCAATTTGCACGCTTACGCATATCGCAAGATTAAACTCTGATCCCAAAACACTGATCTCTTGATGCGACGATACGATGATGAGAGAGAGCGAGAACCGTCCTTCCGTCCATTCATGTTACCCAAGAGGAGGGAGAAAGAGACGGTTAACTTGCCTTGCCTTAGTTTCCTTGGGCATAAAACGATATTTGGATTAACAATTTTAATTGACTATTCAATGGCAACCGGTGTGACGACCAGATGAGGATGTTGATGGTGATCCGAGGGGGTTGCTTTAGGTTTGTCGGGGATTAGCAAGCCCTCTCTGACCAGGGTTTCATTAACATATCAATGTCAGCGACAGGCCAGGCGACAAGGACGACGACAACGGCGTCGTCTACTTTAGCTTCCGATTTTCGTTACTGATTTTGGCTTCCTGCGGGAGGAAAATTCGCTTAAATTTTTAACAAGACAAATACCCAAAGCCCTCGCACTCGGAACCCCTGACTGAAAAAGCAATCACTGTCCGTGTGTACGTCATGAGAGCAAAGGCGAAAGAAACTTTTCTAATTTTGCAACAAGAAATGTAGCCGGAGGGCTCCATTTTTGCTCGCAAAACAGAAATCGAAATAAAAAATCATCATCATCTTCGATGAAGAAGAAGTAGTAGTAGACGATGAAGAAAAGTAGAAAAACCTTTTATACCGCATTGTTTACACAGTCCTTTGCCAATTGAACTTTTTCCACGCGCTGCGCAATCGTCAAAAAAGTAAAGGAAACGTGAAACGGGCGAAGTAGGTAGTCAAATACAATACTTAGTTGGAGGTTAATTTAATTTTTTATTTAAAATTCAATCTACAAACTAAAACAAAAAGTGCAATCAGGTCAGAGTGAGGGAAAATCGACAGAAAGAGAGAGAGAGAGAGAGCGAAAGCGGAAAAGTTTTATTAAAAAAAGAGACGGGTGTGGTGTGGTGACCCCGACGTTGTGAGCAACTTTTAAGCTTAACGAGCACTAGTCGAGAGTTTTCCGTCGGGACGTGTGTTCCTTCATATAAGAAGTTCAGTGCAAAGACAAATAGTGAAAATATGGCACATACACAGTGAGAAAAGGAAGAAAGGATGATAAAGACAGAGAGTGGGGCAGAGGGAGAAGGAGAAGGGAAGCTGGACCAAACTGCTTCTGGCCTGCTTAATTATTCAATAATTTCTAAAAGCATTGGCAACATTTCGTCGTTCGTTCGTCATCCTTTCATCCTTTTACCGAACAGCACAGCACATGTGTAGCTCCATGTGACCTTTAATCAGTTGGTTACATATACAAGACCTCCTGGCTTCTCCAGCTTCTCCTCATGTGGTTGACATTGCGATGGTTTTACGCTTCATACGGTTTAGCCTCACATACATATGTGCTGTGGCATAGAGTTGCATATATCATTAGGAGAAAGCTTAGCTTTTGTTTTTTTGACTATAGCCTAGAGCGTATTTGATGTGGAAACTTTAGATTAAAATATTTTACTACAATGCACAAAGACCGGCCCTTCGATAGTACAAGAATTTCTTACATTATATACTAGATAGCGTTCCCTTAACTGGTATATATGGTAAAACACCCACCTCCTCCCACACCCGCACTCACACCCACACCCGAAGGCTAAGAAACAACGTTCGGCTACGAGGATTGAGCGCATAATGATGTTTATGTGTTGCCAAAAACATAAAAGCATTAATTTAGTCATTATCTTCTTAAGATACAGCGAAGCGCAGCCTCCACCAGCCGCCTTTCAAGTGCGAGCAAGATAGATTACATATACAGCCAACTCGCTCGCACAGCCTCGTCTTTGCGCTTTCGCTCTCTGTCTCTCCATTTCACTCGCTCACCCCTGGGGCAACTGTCAGTGATGACTTTATCTGTATAAATAACTGTCAGTTAACAAAAAGAAGAAAAAACGACGCCAAATTCGACGGTGCCCACATGCGAGAGAGCGAGAAAGAGGTAGGGAATGTGTGTGTGTGTGCGTGTGGGGGGCAGAGAAGTGGAGCCTTATCTCCAAGCGCCATCTTTCAAGCTTCGAACCTGGCAACCGTCCAAAACCATCCATAAATGAAGATGTTCCCAGTTTTATGGAGGGGCGTTCTCTATCTACCAGATCCACCACCACACCATCATCATCATTACGCCGCAGTGTGCCTCTCGCTCTCTGAGAGCTCTGGCAAAGGCGTGTCTAGGTCTCTGCCGATTGGCTGCGTTCAGGCTAAAATGTCTGCCTCAGTGCGAGGGTGGGTGTGGTCTCACCATGCGCAAAGAGAACCAAAGACCGGTTGTCGTGCACAACGCAACGGAGCAAAGCATTTGTGTTTCAAAACCGTTTCGCACCTCGAACGGACAAGAAGGGTTTTCACCTTTAGCTCCGCATAACGAAGTGAAAGCAAAGCAGAAAGAGTCGTCGCGTGTCACGTGTCGTCGCGTGTTGTGAATTTCTTGATCCGTTAGTTTCTTATTAAATCTATCAAAATTCTGTCCTCACTGTGGACCCCGTCACCGTCGGCTTGTGGTGCTGCTGGCAGCCCGAGCGACTCGAAAACAACGAAAACGAAATTTAAGATCACTGTTGTGAGCACACCGAGTCCCTCGCCACCGTCCACACCTCCCGCCCCGTCATTGGCAGCACCGCTAGCATCCGCTCATATCATGGTAGAGACAAATTCCCCGCCGACAGGCTATACCCTGAAACGTTGCTCGTCCTCCAGTGATCTTGGGAGTGATCAGCAACAGCCGACGCGTCAAATATCCCGTTCACCGGGCACTGCGACCAATGCGGCTTATCACCTAACCACCGCCATGTTGCTCAATTCTCAGCAATGTGGTTATCTGGGACAGAGATTGCAATCGGTGCTGCAGCAGCAGCAACAACATCACCAGCAATCCCAATCGCAAACTCCATCCTCGGATGATGGTAGTCAATCGGGTGTAACCATTTTGGATGACGAACGTCCGTCGAGAAATGTTCCTAGTGGTGCGGCAGCAGCAGCGGCTGCCTCTCTTTTCACCATCGATAGTATACTTGGGTCACGTGGAGCTAATGGTGCTACCTCGGCTTGCTCCTCGGCACTGCAATCCAACAGCCACAACAACAACATCAACCACAACAACACCCACTCAAGCAGCAGTCACAGCAACAACAACAACAACAACATTAGCATTACCTTGAAACGCCAAACCGAATCACCCGCCTCACCAAATTCAAATTCAAGTTCCAGTGCCGCCGCCAGTCCCATAAGACCTCAGCGAGTTCCAGCCATGCTCCAGCATCCCGGCCTGCATCATTTGGGTCACCTGGCGGCGGCAGCAGCCAGCGGTTTTGCGGCAGCTTCACCATCGGATTTCCTAGGTAAGTCCCTATAGAAGACTTCTCTCGAATCCTGAAGGGCATTATTCATAATTAGGCAATGAACCGTAAAAGATGATTTCGCTTCTTTTTTTTGCGTCCATTTGATTTTGTTGTCGGTGAGAGGATTTGCATTAGCATTGGGACTAGGCATGTGGGGGTGGGTGGAATTATGTTGATTCGAGCGTAGATGTTCTCTCGCTTGAAATTCAAAGGCCCCAGGACGAGCCACTGTAGCTGAGAGATGCGTTGAGTTCTCATTCCCATGAATATTAAAAACTGTGTGTGTGAGTGGGTTTTTTTTTCCGCAACCGGAAACGGAAGCCACATGGCGGCTGTTTTTTGCTTCTTTGTTATGCGCATTTTTAAGGATTTTTGTGCATCCCACACCACCCTCAATTCACCTCACCTCACCTCACTACACCACACCACAGCACATCGCATAAATAAGGATGAGCTATGATTGTATAATATATGAAAATCTTTCTTTTCTTTCTACTCCTCTCTCACTCTCTCTCTGGACAGTGGCATATCCGAACTTTTATCCCAACTATATGCATGCGGCTGCGGTTGCCCATGTGGCCGCTGCCCAAATGCAGGCACACGCCAGTGGTCACGCAGCGGTCGCTGCTGCTGCTGGCCTCCACTCACATCATCCGCATCACTCGCATCATCCGCATCATCCCAGCCATCATTTGAGTCATCATGGCCAGCATCATTTAAGTCATTTGGGTCACGGACCTCCGCCGAAACGTAAGCGACGTCATCGTACTATCTTCACGGAGGAGCAATTGGAGCAACTGGAAGCCACATTCGATAAAACTCATTATCCCGATGTTGTATTACGAGAGCAATTAGCTCTGAAGGTCGATCTCAAAGAGGAAAGAGTAGAGGTAAGTCGCTTATTATTTCCATAGAGTAAGAGTAAGCTAAAGGTGGGGGTCAAAAATTTTACAGTGGAGATAACAATGTGTTGTTTGGTGGTCGGTTTGTCTTGGGTTAATTTCACGCTCGTTTTAATACCCAGCGTGAAACCAATTGAGTGCTTCTGCACCCCCATATCAGCCAACTGAAACCAATCCAGAACCATCTGCATCGCAATCTCCCCGATTTTCTCTTGTGAATTTCTCGCTGTTTATTTAGTTGTCAGCGTTTAACATTTGCCGGGCTTCCTTCTGACGAAAATGATGAAAACAATGGTCGAATGAATCACTTCACTTAATTTGAGTAATGGGACCAAGTTTGAGGTTATGCCGCGTATCATTGCCAATGTAAATAAGAGTCCCTGAATCTCGCTCGCTTCGTCGTTCGCTCCCTTTTTGTCTCTCTGACAAAGCCTAACCCCGGGGTGTACTTACCACAGAAAAACCCTCCCCTGTTGGTCTCTCTCTCTCGCTCCCAGTTCGCTATATGGACCATCATCAACACATTTAGGCAAAAATTTGTGATTCAAAGTCCATTAGGAGGAAGGAAACCCAACAAACAAACAAACACACAAGCAAATATGTCGAGAGTTTATTTGACGACAAAAAGTTGACAAATTTAATTTGTAAGCAATTTTCATTGATATCACGGGATAAGTGAAGGCGTCTTTGATAAGGGAGATTATCGCCAGGGCTTGTTGTTGTCACTTTGGTGGCACAATATGTTAACCGGTCAATGTTTAATCTATGTGCAATCCCTTCGTTACTCCCTTCCACCCTTCCTCCGTGTGATCTAAAAGGAAACTCGACAAGTGCGAGATGATGTTGACATTTGCTTGTGCGTAAGGGTAGAGACTCTGTTTAGAGTTAAGCTTAAAACAACTTAACAACTACCTTATTATAACCCATCAGGATAATGAGCCCCTGAGGACAATTTGACGCCATCGTCCCCCGCACTTTCATTTCACATTTCATTTCATTATAGGCGACAAATTAATTCGCCGCGGGGACTTGTGCCATCTAAGCGGATTAGGACGCACAGGTCACACACAGTTAGTAGAGAAATCTATATCTACATATATGTAGATGGTCCACCCCCACTTCCCCACCCCACCCCACAACTAATTGAGGAAACACAACATCTTTTTTTTTTGGATTTCTTAACTCTATGAGAAGAAAAAGTTGCTGTCTCACTATATTGACTGTGTTGACTGTTGGTTGGTTGTCGGTTGGTTGGTTGGTTGTGGGCCTAATTAACATACAACTACAAAGCTGTTGGTTTTTGTTGGTCTCTGACGAAAAACCAAAAACCGAAAATCTTGTGCCCAGTCATCATCTTTTTCTTCTGGCTGGCTTTGTCATTGACTTAAGCAGCATAATCAACTTCAGGTCCAACTTCACTTCCATTTGCCTGACGTTCGCTTCGCTTACGCTTACCACAAAACAAAAATCTCTCTGCTACTGTTTAGCATTTTTGCATGCCAAGTGTTGCCACTTGAGAAAACGCCCAAGCTATGAGCGAGATGCCAGATGGAGATGGAGATGGAGATTCGAGATGGAAACGTAAATTGTGGAAGCTGAAAACCAAACCATAAGTGGCAATAATTATTAAAAATCTTGCCTAAGACAACAGAAGTAAATAACAAAAGGCCTACGACACTACAAAATATGTGTATGTACATATACACACTCACTGAGACCTGTCGACCTGAAAGAGTTGGAGGCAAGAGATTAGGGGCTATCGGAAAACAGAATAAAAAAAACTATGGGTTTTGGTTCAGTCGAAGGTTGTCTGATACGAAAAATTATCCTTACATGAGTAAAAGAAGTAGAACGAAAATCAAAAAAAAGGATAGGTTTATATCGATATAAAACTTGCCTTTCCATGGGTTATCATGGAAATCATATCTAATTTTTAGCCACCTTTATTGTAGGCTCTTGAAAGATAGATTCTTGAGCCTGAGAAGAATGATAAAAATTTCGCTTATGACTAAATTTTTAGTATACCATTTAAAGGTATTTCGGTTCATCATTTCTTCTCTTTAAATGGGTTGGATATATGGTCTATTTCCTCATCAATTTCATTACCAAGTTTTATTTCAAATGAATTTTCACACATTCATTGAAGTTTTACTTTATGCTCCAATTTACATTATTTTGCCTATTTCAACATTTTCATTACGTTGATCAATGATCATCGTCATCATCATCGTCAGTAAGAAACATTTATCTGCTTATTTTGACTTCATCATTTACAATTATTATTTTTATTTAGACACTAGAGTGTCTGTCTATCTGTCTTTCTGTCTTTGTTGTCTCACTCGCTGTGGTCGTGGTCGGGTTTTCTGTGGGTAAAACAGTAGCCTCACACACAAACAGACACACACACACACTGCGAGTCAGGCTAAAAGATAAAACCAAACAAACCAATTCCAATTCCAATTTCGATTTTCAATTCTTCAATTCTCTTCGTTTCTCACTCGATTGTTCGTCGGTGCGTGCAAGTCAAATACGCCTAATCCCGCATCTCAAGTGATTGAGGCTCGTTTTCTGATCATCATCATCCTCATCCTCATCATCATCATCATCATCATCATGGGCTAGCCAGCTTTAACCCAATCCCGAATCAACATCAACAAATCAGAAAATGCTTCAAGCACAGGGCAAATATTTATCTTTGGGTCCCCGTCGTCGCCAAGAAATTAGTAATCATCGGGCATGCCATAATTTGTGCTTCTCCTCTTGCTGCTACTGACTGCATTCTCACCAAAAAAAAAAAAAAAACATTCTCTCTTTCGCTCTCATTACAAATGTTTAGATTGGAAAGGGTCAGATGAAATGTGCCCACTCATGGGCAATGTGTGTGATCTCCCTTGCTCTTACTCCCTCTTCTTCTCTCTCTCTCTCTCTCCGTTTCTCTGATCATTATGATCAGGACAATGTATGGATAAGAAAAGGGGCTTGTCACCATCGTGAGCTACGTTTTTGTAAGGTTGATCCTGTATCTTTTCTTCCTTTTTTTTTGCCGCTTTTGAAGTTGCACAATCAAGTGGTTGAGTAGAAGTGCCTCAAGTAGGATGAGATCAAGGCCACCTGCGTGGCAATTAACTAAATATTTGTTATTATTATTGTTATTATTGCTGTCTTTAGGGATATTGGGAGGAAAGAGATAAACCATAACACGCCCTTAAATCCACAAAAAAAAAAACAGACTTGGCTACAATTGAAATATCGATTTGTAAATTCAATTTTAGAGACTTTCGTTTAACTGAATTTTCCGTTTGCATTAATAACCTTTTCGTTTTATCGTTTATCATTCTATTTTAAAAAAAATGTTGGTATTCTGGTAAATATTTCATTCCCCTAGTCTGAGCACTTTATTTTATTGTTTATTTAGTTGTCTGTAAATTTTGTGAAAATGAAATTAAAATGGCAATGAGCTGGAATCAGCAGATTTTCGTTAATTTCAGTAGCAACAACATTGTGAGTAGCCACAGGGCACCAACAACAACAACAACAACAGCTGGGGAGCATAACTCACCACCAAGGAACCAAACAACCAACCACCCACCACCCCCTGCACACACACTTTGCCACTTTTCTGCCCACAAAATCTCACACGGACCACCTACCCACCCACAACTCCTCCTCACCGACATTATCTCACTGATGATGTTGTTGTTGTTGTTATATTTTTCATAATTTTCCATTATTCAAACACTTGAGAAGAGAACTGAACAATTTTTTCGCTTAGCAATGTGTTACAACGGGGTCGCCCCGTACTCCGCACTCCACACTCAACTCTCGCGGGAGTTTTTGCGGGCCGCAAAGTGCGTTTAGGTCCTTAGGGCACACACACACACAGCCAGCCAGGGTGCGGAGAATGCCAGAGGGGGGAAGGTAAATTGGTGGGGTGGGGGGGGCTTTGTACCCAGAGAGCTTTGTCCTTTCCATGTTTGCTTTACAGTTTTGGCTGTCGAAGCGTGTAACCATAGACAAATATTATGGGCAAAAAGAGAGAAAATTGCCCTCGAAGCTGAATAAATTTACACACCCACAGAAAATCACGGGATAGGAATGGGCAGGGCGTAAGAATGGTGGGGGGAGGTAACAAGAGGAAAGAAGCAGGTGCAGGACTAAGCTGTTAAAAGGTCGCCAAGCTCACGATTAAAAGAAGAAAAAAACCAGGAAACAGGACATAAAAAAACGTGTCAGCGATTAGTAGAGAATAAAAGAAAATATAAATGTAAGTTAAAACCCCAAAGAATTTGCATTTGTGTCTTTGGGGAAAAGTCCTAAAATTCTTATGGACTTAAGAAGAAGGATTTATAGCAGTACTTAACAAATAGCTATCTCACCCGCTCTGTTTCCTTTGGATTACTGATTTGTGACTTAGTGGGAGGTGATTTTTAGTGAGGTGAGGGAAATGAAATGTAAATGCTTTGCATCCATCCTGTTTTTCACAAAAAAAAATATGTTATTAAATATCAAATGAAGGAAATAAATAAACTTTGGTATTGTTAACTTTGCCTCCCCGTATTTTGTTGTAATTCTCAACTAGTTTAAGCGTTGAAGGAGTAAAACTGCCATTGCAATTCTGGAGCCCTTTTCTGATAGTTCTTAAAATAGGTATAGAAACAACAAACTGTTCACCATCGTTTGATAAAAAATCAAGAAGGCCATGAAAAACTAGTCGAATGGAAATAATTTAAATTAAATTCCGCCGTTTTCCCCAAACGCTCTATTTTCCTCTATTTTCCGCTTGCTCATTTCATTTAGACAAGTTTAGATGTATGTATGTGCGTATGTGTGTTTTTGATTTAGTTATTTATTTTCATAATTTTCATAATTTTGATGAGCTTAAGTTATTAAAATAACACACAAAACTCTAGTGTTTTGCGGTCAAAAAATAATAAAAGCGCCAAATAAAAAAATGTGGGCGCGGCCAATGAATTTGTGATTTAGTCAGCTTAATTATGTCAACACACAGCCACACCCACATACACACACAATTTGTGTGTATGCATGTCTGGTTTAATTACCTATGCAACAGTTTTAATCCATAAAATCTAAAAATAAAAAAATTAAATGGCCTTTGGCTTTGACAGAAAAAAAGTGCAAATTTAGTAAGTAAATCTCGGACCGCAAAATACTCATTAATAAATACGCTTAAGTGGTTTCTAATATATACGAACAGTATAATTGAATAGGGGGAAAACAATTTGTTATAAGTATATAGAAATCGGAATATAGTTTTTTCATTACATTTCACAAACATAATATACCCCTTTTACCCTATGTGTAAAGAGTATTTTTGCATTTTACACTAATTAAAGTTGCATATTTTAATTAAAATGTTAACCAAAATGAAATGCATTGAACCCTAATCCTGTCAAGGATTTCCATCCATGGAAAAAGGCCAGTAAAATAAACGGTCAAACGGCCCGCAAAAAAAAAAAACGCACAAGTTTGGCGGCGCCACGCGCTTTTGGCTAATCCCGTAATTTCTACGGCCAACATGCAAAAACCAAACCAAACGAAAACTCTCTATATGTATATAGGAACCCATATGTATGTATATAGTAGTCCCAAACACCTCCTTCCATCCCCCTCTATACCCCCACTGGAAGCTTACCATCCATTTAAAATCTGCAATATCCGCGGGCACATTTTTTGCCTCGCGTTTTCGACGCGTCGCCTCGCTCACACGGAAAAATCGCAAGTTGGTACAATTTTTTGGTGAAATTAAATAAACACAGCAAGGATAACCGGATATCGGTGAGAGGTGTATACATATGTATATGTATGTATGTATTGTATATGTAAAGTCTTGTGTATCAATGAAAAATGCTTCACGTTGATGGATGGGACTGGTTCTGAGGCAAAATGGCTGAAAATGAATGGATGTTGGACGCCTTGAAGGCCAAATATTTCCACACTGATTTTTCCAACCAAAAGCGCATAAATCGCTGATACGGCCCGAAAATCCAGCCCAGAAAACTGCAGCGGAAGTAAAAGGTTCCAGTGTGTGTGTGTGTGTGTGTGTGGGTGAAGGAAGAAGGGGTAGGAACGTTGAAAACGTGTGCATGAAATCCATTGAACAAACAGACCAAAGGCAGTTGATTTTTAATTAACTACAAAAGCGCTTTATGGTCGTCCAACTGGACCTAAGGGCCAGCCAGACACACAAAAATGCCAACCCGGATTTTGGGAGGCAGGAGATGGTAAATGGGCGTGGCTGTGGCTGTGTTTGGTTTGCCCAGTCGACAGAAATGCTGACCAAAAGTTGACTGCGATTACCTCAAAAAATGTGCAACCCACCGTAAAATTGTTCGAAAATTATGCAATAGTGTGTGTGTGTGTGTGTGTGTTGCAGTTTCAGTAGCATTGCTATGATAACTTTGCGCTTCGTTAATCGCTGCACCTGCTGCTGCACATCTCTCCCTGCATCACTCTCCCTTTAGTCTTTCTCTCTATCTCTATATGTGTCTAATTTTCATGTTTTTCCAAAACTCAGGCTAGCGAGAGAGAACATTTTTACCGACAGAAAAGCCAACAATACATTGAGAGGGGATCCCTGGGGGCGGTCTTTCAAAATGGCGGCTGGCTTTTTTTTTTTTTTCTTCTTTCCATTTCCATTTTTTGCCTATACGTACATGTGTACGTAGTCGTTTCTTTCTCTCTCTCTAATTAGTGAAAATTGGCAACACAAGTCGGTTGGAAACTTTGTCGTTGTCGAGAACCCAAGACCCAGGTACACATTCGAACATCGTTGAGGTAAAGCCGCCGGCACGAAATTCGAAATTTCGTTTTTCGTGTCGACATTTTTCCTCGTGATGTTGGATTAAAATCGCGCAGCCATGAAAATTGGTGCGTACGTGCACCAGGCAAAGGTCCCAAGTCATGGGTTAACAGCGACTGGCACTAATTAAACCTCTAGTGCACAGGTGTCGATAAAGTAACGGAAATACTGCCGGGCTTAAAGGGGATATCAACGAATAAAAACTGTTAAATTTGCAGTTGAACCATCAAGCTACTGAAATGAAGATAATACATAGTTAGTTTCAGTTATTCACACTGGTTTCACGTGGTTTGCTGGCTTATCACATGCACTTACAATCGACGAGATATACTGATATCCTAGTCAATAAAAATGTATCACTCTAAGCCGTGTAAAATTCGACATTTTAATTGCATTCCTCAAAAGAGATTGCATACACACGTTTTCTGCATTTTCAATAACATTATTTTTGACATGTTTAAACATAATTCCCCAAAATTTCAAAATCAAATTTTGTTTCACTCAAAATGAATTTTGCTGCAGCACCCAATGTGACATCTGCATTGAGGCATAAGGACATCAAAAAACAATGCGTTGCCAACGGAGTGACAGAGAGTTCCGCAAAATTTGCTTCAAAGGTTGCCAAGGCGGCGCCATTTTTATTTGCCTTCATCATCTCCGCTTTCAACGTCATCATTATCATCATTCCTATATACATATACATCATCCTAAGCAAATAAGCCAGAATATTCAGCTGTAGAAATTTACACAAATTTATATAAACTTAAATGAGCTCAAAGCTGAGGGGGAGAGAATATCTGCTTCTTGCTTATGAGTTTAGCGCATTTCTCTTCTCCGTCTCCTCCCACCAAACTCTTTTCATCCAATGTCATTGCTGGTGACCCCGACGAACAGACCCCAGAATTTCTTTCTCTCTCCCACTCCCACTCTCTCTCTATCTCTCTCTCTCTTGCTCTGTGAGTTCGTTTGTTATTTCAACAAATTCAGTCGATTTGCTGCATAAACATTTCGAAATGTTAGTAGAGAGTTGAGAGTTGAGTTTTCGTTATGGGTTTTGATAACAGTTTTCGAGAGCCAAAAAGTTGGCAAAATGTTCTAATTAAACTTTTTGCCCTTTGCTTTCTTTATTATTACAAAATTGTCGGTAGTATTCATCCTACCTACATAGTATTTATTTTATGAAAATCATAACAAACAAGGGTTGCAAAAATGTTCAACACTGCATTGGGATTGGACAAACAGAGAGATACTGAGAGAGATACAGAGCGAAGTAGTTGGAAAGAGTAAGGGAGAGACGAAATGGCTGTTATTGACTTGGCTCCACCCCTACAGAATTTTGGGCCCAGGGAATGACAAGATAGACGCTGCCCAGGAGGGTGATTACACAACATTCCCATTGTGACTCCCACTGTGATTCCAATCCCATTTCCAAATCACATTTAACCCCCAAAAAGACTCACTTGACAGGCGCCTTTTGTTTTAATTAACCTAAGTAGAATGAGGTATATGTGGGGTGATGATAGGCTGGTTTGGGGTAACGCTTTTGAATGGGTGTGGCCAAGGACTACCTAATTAGAAAGCCCCAAAAAATGTTAAATTTAAGGAGAGCAATACTTATCAACTTCGAAAATACCTAAAACGGAAAGGGAAATCATCTTTACTCTCCAATTTGTTAAGCACTTTTAGCTAAAAATAATCCATTTTTGAAATAAAATTAAGGAACTCTTATTTGAAAATGGGACATATCGTAATCTGATATTTCAGTTTTACGAAACATATCGAATCAGTAATCAAAAGAAGCTTTGTTATTTGAGAAACGTAACTTTTAAGTATCTGTATTAAAATGACAAAATTGAAGATCGTTTAATGATCTGAAATCGTTTTTATGATAGCCCAGTTAATTCCTTCATAGCTTTGACTATGCTTTAGCATTAATATTTCAATTTAGACTGAAAACTCATATACTTTTATCTACCCTGCTCTTAATAAAAAAAAAAACAGTTTCATTTTCTGCCATCTTGACTTCCTCTTTCTCTTCTGGTTTTCATTTTGCGGTGCTTTCGCCCTCATAATTAATTACAATTACAATAAGTCAGCTAATTAAGCATACAAAAAAAAATGAGATGAAAAGATTCTGGGTAACATTCTGGGATGTGGGGATTGCCTAGGCAACTCACCAACAATTTTTTGACCAAAGATAAACGCGGAATTTACGGCGATGGCTGAATGCAGCCATACAAAAAATGTTTTTCCATCGAGGGGGAGAAGAAAAAAATTACTTTAAGTATTTACCATCTTGGTGGTGGTGAGGGAAGTGTGGAGGCAAAACATAATTTGAAAAACGGATGAAAGTGTTTTTGAAGCCATAGAATCAAAAGTAACCTAGGCTAAGAGTAAAACCAAACCAAATCTAACCTAACTTTATTTTCTGCTTCTTTTTAGGTTTGGTTTAAGAATCGTCGTGCCAAATGGCGTAAACAGAAACGCGAAGAGCAGGAGAGGCTGCGTAAGCTACAGGAAGAACAATGTGGCAGTACCACCAACACCACCAGCACCACATCTGCCCCATCCAACAACAACAACAACAGCAGCAGCACCAACAACAATGGCTCGACTTCCATTTCGCATAACAATGGCTCTTCAACGGGTAGTTCGTCGACAAAGTGCTATGCCTCACAGATAATTCACATTAAAAGTGATCCAAATAATTATAGCGATGCTGATGAATCCTCTGACCTGGAGGTGGCATAAATCAAATGAAATCTTTAGGCACTTACTAAATATTTAAATTTGATTAAAGTAGAACCAAGGATAAGCGAATCCTGACTAATCCAACTTTGACTATATTCCACTCGGCAGAGATACAGAGGGACAGAAAGAGGGAGATATTGGGAACTATAGTCAGATAGTCAAATTATAGTCAGAAATCGAAAGCTACTTAAAAAAAAACTGATGAGTATTGAATCTATCAACTTTTCAACAAGTTGCTTTAGATTTATATGATTCTGTATATATAACTTTATATAGTATACGAGTATATATATTGTATAAACACACACACTTATATATATAATGTACAATCTTTTAGTCTTTGTTTTGTAAATACAAAAAAATTCCTCTATTTATACTGAAACTTTTGTTAACTAAGTTTTTAAACGCGGCATATAGAAAAATCTGTACAGTCATTTCCAAACCACCTATATTATATAAATCTAAATAATATAAATCTATATATATATATATATACATATATAAATATGTATGTATCTGTGTTCGTATGTATGAATGTATGTGTGCATGTGAGGCTGTATGTAAATTGGCGCCATCATTTTGGCCCTTCGTGTGAATTTTGTCTAATTGTCCAAAGTTAATTGCATATTATAAAATAAATTATAAAGTAAATGCTAATCGAAAAACCGAACTAATTGTAATTCCCCTTCTCCAAAATGACAAACATACTAAATTCTAATGTTAAATTTAACTTATTGAAAAACAACAAACGGCTAAAAACCGAACAAAAATTCCAAAATGAAAATAAAAACTCGCCCAAAAGTCACAAAATCTAAAAAAAAATTCAACACGCGATATCTTCTTTGCTAATTTGGGTTATAGACGGGAAGATCAGGCCAGAGTTTAAGGGTTTCACACCTCAGTAAAAGCCCAAAAAGTAAGGAAAAAGGGTTGCTCACACGAACCTTTATTTTTCTTTATACTTATTATTTTGTGGCTTCATTCAATTTACTATCTTGAATGCTTCAACCAAGTGGAGAAATGGATGAAAATGGATTGAGGATGCGGTTGAGAAGGAGGTTGTGTATCCACTAGTAGCAGATACAATTTGGTGAATCTCGACTGTCTTTTGGCATTTGCATTCCATGTCGATTTATGTAGAGCAATACTTAGTATGGATATTAATTAATGAAACTCATATTATATATCGAATTATAATTGCATTGCTTTAAAGGCGCCTCAAAAATGAGAAATATGTAAAACACGTCGGGGTCACCGTTTCCTTAACTCATACTCATTTTGAGTATAAAAGGGCGTAGCCAGGATCTAATTTAAAGGGGACGACAAAAACAATGTGCAAGATAAAAAAAAACTTCATTGTTTAGATAAAAAAAACCTTTGGAAGGATGGGGCAGCTGCCTGTCTTGTCCACCCTCGCTACGCCCAGGACATGAGTATAGGCTATTTGCAAATATGCAGATGAATGACCATTTTGACAATTGACTTTGATTTGTGCTATGCACCCTCTTTATGTACATACATATGAAGGTATGTCTCTACAACCAATGTCTCACTCTCAGTCCTCACCTTTCATGCATATTTGTCAGACGTTGACTAGGAAATTGTCCTGTGTTATGCCTTTTGTGTCCTTTCTTGTCTTGTTATTCTCCTGACTCCTGAATCGATGGAAAATGCAAATTTATTCGTTGCCTTTCTCTGAAGCGCCGCCATTTTGTTTTTCTTTTGAGGAGGGGGTTTTTCTTTTCCTTTTTTTTCCTTCCATTTGTTTTTGAGATTCTATTTGCTCAATTCTCGAGTTTCGCTTTGGTTTTAGGTCCCCAAAATTTGTTATTTGTCCGCGTTAATAGTTCGTGTAAAAACTTACAAATATTTGCAGTCTATTAATTTTTGGTTTCATTTTTATATTTTTCTCTTTCTTATATTCCTGTGTGTTTTCCTAGTGCGCCTCGCCTCGCCTCGACTCGCATAATTTTTAACGAAATTTAATACCCGTTGCCCTTTTAAAATTTCCTAGCAAACAAGGTTCTTTTTTTTTTGTTTTTCGTTCCTTTTTTAAATAAAAAAAATTATATATTTAAGCGTTATACACATATGTATGGATGTATGTACCTACTGTGCACTATATTCTTTTGATCGCATTTTTTTTTTGCTTCCACGTTGGCACATGAAATATTTACCCATTAAATTTGCCTTTAATTAAATTGTGTTCGCGTTTTTTTTCGCCATTTCGTTTGTTGAAATAAAAATATTGTTAATTGCAATTTATTCACATGAACACCTCGCTTTCCCTCAGCATCCTCTGGCTGACGTTCAGAGCCTTGTTGCATTGATTTTAATATTTCATTATTTAATTTCATTTATTTCGTGTGGGCTTGTGTGTGTGTGTGTGTGTGTGTGGGAGGAATGAGATGGAGATGCAGAATGGGAAAAGCCTTTCATATCGTTATGCATAATGAACAGACTCATTTGTTGCTGCTGGTAAAGATTTGTGTGAATTTACCATTTCTCTTTCTCTCACATCAGTCATCTGATTCCTATTCGATCCAGTTTCAATTAAATTCACCCTGAAATTAAACTGAATTTAAATGGTTCTTGGTTAACCCATTAAAAGGTAATTTTCTTAAGGACTTTACATCTCTATATTGAGATTTAATATATAAATACAATAATTTTGGCAAGACCAACCAGAATCTAAGAAAAGTTTGGTATCGTTTATCAAAGTTTCTTCTTAAGTTTTCACTTATTTCTTGAAGAAAACTGTTTCCTTAGTTAAAGAATTTTATTATTAATATATTGTATAATCAAATACATTTAAGAATAGCTGAATGCAGCTTTAGAGCATCCATACACATGCATTAGAAGAAGCAGAATCGCAGTCAATCTGAAGACTTACTTCATTTCCTTCGGGGCCTAAATACGATTTTACCTGTAATAGATTAGCCAAGGTGAGCAGCAACAGCAGTAGAAGCAGCAGCAGCAGCAGGTGATTTTAATCCATAAAATGTGCGATTATTGCGTTTATGCGGCCGGAGGCGAATTCAATATTAAAATATAAACAAAACGTTAGAGAAAAGCCAAGCGAAGTGAAGTGATGGGAAAAGCAAGCCAGGAAATGCTTGTGTCCTTATGAAAAGCACACACACACACCCACACACATGAGTCCTTTTAGCCACCCATGAATCTTCCTCTTTTCGTCGCTTATCGATTCGATTAAAGTTTTGTAGTATGAAAATATTTTACAATATTTTGTGCAAGAAAAATAGATTTTCGATTAATTGAAAGATTGTTAAATGACAGATACATCCTGGTACGAGCAAAGGATTATCCAAGCGAAATGGCAACGATGATAATTAAATTTTCGGGCCACACCCATCATCCCAGCTTGAAACCCAGCAATTAGTCGTCCAACCAAAAAGGGAAAATGGCGCACCGATTCCAAAAAGGGCTTATGAAGGACTTACATAAAGCCGACGCGGGCTGCTTATGAATGACTGACTGGAGGCTTTTCACATCGGATCCCTATACGGGACTGGGTTTTGGCTCGTTGGTTCTGTAAATGTTATTTTCGAACAAACAAAACTTGAAATCCAAACGGTTAAATCCATTCAAAAATCACACAATTAGTTTGAGCTAATCCGTGCCACAAATAATGCTGAAAGTCGAGTCCTTTGTTACGCACACACACACACAGGACTCCCATGTGCTGCAGAGGAATCCATACAGTCGAAACAGTTGGCACCAGGTAATGTAGGTTGAGGGTAGTGGGCGGAGGGAACAGGCAGGTGAACTTAGAGTCAAGGCCTGTAATATATTTTGTGAGGTGGTGACAGGGGACTCCCTTGTCCCTGCACTTCCCATTCTCTAATTTATTTAACATTGCTTAACTTGAAATTGACTAGAAAATATGCACTAAAAAATAAGCTTCGATTCTGTTACCGAAGGGCAAGTACTCTTTCCCTTTGATATGGCAGCTTTTCTGTATCTCATTGAGGAAAATACTTTCGGACTATGTAATATCTCTTAAAATCTCTTGATCTGCACAAAGCTCAGTAATATTAAATCTCATATTAGCACTTATTAATAGATCATTTACACAAAAATATGGATTCCAATAGGAACTTTCATTTATACTGTAGGATAATAGTTGTTAACATTTTTTGATAGGGTTATTATGATCTATAAGATATCTTAGAAAATGTTTCAGACCGATTGAGTGGGGTCCATAGTCTTAGCCAATATTTGTATCTTTAACTTTTTGATTCACTTTTGCCGCTTATGAAATAGAATTTGTTACTCCTTGAAAATATTTTTCATTCTGCTGAGGGAAAGAGTCTGGAATAGTTGGTGTGGGATTTAATATGTTTAACTAAAGCACAAAAAGTTCACAGGCAATCGCTGCTAGAGCTGTGATGATGATTATGATGATGCTGGTGATGGAGCTGATCAACCAAATCGGCTATACCCTCCACCCCGACTCCGACTCCCACGCCGACACCGACTCCAACACCAATGCTCAGCGAGGACAAGGGCAATGTTCTATCCAAGAGCTTAGGTTCTTCGGTCACAATACCCACACCCACCCCTACCTCGCTATTGCCGTCATGACCAAAAGGTGACGTCAAACCCATGCCCATAGTGTCCAGACAGAGCGAATGCAAATGCAGGGCATCATAAGAAGAGGGCGATATGGTAACTGGCTGCTGAGTTTGCTGTTGTTTGTCTTGCTCCTGCTCCTGCAAAGAGCTCAAAATGCAATCCGCCTTGAAGCTATCAATTGTGAATTGATCCACATTGAGAAATTTCATTTCATCATAGGCAGAAGATGAGCCCAGGTCCAGAAACTCCAATCCCTGTTGTTGTTGCTGCTGATGCTGGACCAGCTGAGGTTGTGTCTGAGATTGAGGCGGGTGATGTTGCTGCTGCTGCTGTGTCTGTGTCAACTGAGTGGCGGGTGGATAACTTGCGGACCATTCCATGGA
The DNA here is from genome assembly GCA_018150735.1 of Drosophila sp. 14030-0761.01. NCBI lineage: Eukaryota > Metazoa > Arthropoda > Insecta > Diptera > Drosophilidae > Drosophila > Drosophila sp. 14030-0761.01. The sequence continues at coordinate 278,563 of JAECWO010000027.1, read as the reverse complement.
ACCCAAATGATCGATATTCAAATTGAGAAAGATATTCGGTGACAAACGTGATGGCGATGACGAAGAAATGCCTCCGTTCGTACCTGCTCCATAGGAGTTCTTAAGCTCATTGTCCAGGGAATTGGATGACTGTGGCGGAGTGTCTGGCAAGAGGCTAACACCGCCAGCTAAAAGAATATGAAATATAAATGATATGTATAATGGACAATAGCGGAAAAATATAAAGGTTCATTTCGGCTGTGGGGGCTACACTAAAGTGGATCAACCGAAGTCCAAGCCGCAGTAAGTTTTCGTTATCTTTTTGGGATTCAAACTCACCCAAAGCAGTATCCAGTTGATTGAGGACAGCCGAGCCCACATCATCGTCATCATCATAGGTCGCAACTCCATCATTTAAATCTAAGGCTCCCATATCGTCGCCACCTCTACATCCATCTCCTTCTCCTCCGAGAACTCCACCAATTTTCTCCTGTTTGCGCCATTTGGCACGACGATTTTGAAACCAAACCTGAACCCGGGCCTCCGTTAGTTCAATCCGTACGGCAAGCTCCTCGCGAAAGAAAACATCCGGATAATGGGTACGCTGAAAGGCTCGCTCCAATTCCTGCAGCTGTAACGTATTGAATGTGGTTCTAAAGGAGACCGAGAGATGGACAGAGTGATAAGATTGGGTTCTCCAATCCGTTAGCTTTTATCCGTTACCTGTATCTCCTCTGCTTGCGCTTCATTGTGCCTTTTTCCATGCAAATCTTGAGCTTCTTCACCTGGATATGCTAAAGTTAAGTTAAGCTTCTCCTTTGCGGCTCCTCCTCGTCCTCACACTTCTCGCTGTGACATAGTCGCGTATTTTCCACTATTTCTTTCTCTTTTTTTTACGATTTTTTAACGATTTTTATACGACACTTTGAGGGCTTCCTCTTCCACTTCCTTTACTTTTGCTAGCTTTTCCGCTCTAGCGGAATAACTGTACAGCACCAACAACAGGAACCGCCACAATAACAACAATCACGAACACAGTGACGAAAACTTTTTTTCTGGCCTTAAGGATGCTGCTTCTGCATCAATTTCTTTAACTATTACAGTTAGAGCTACTCGATTTGGGTTTTCGTTTTGATACCGCTTGCGTGTGCGTGCTTGTCTGCTAGTTGAGGGACGGAGACGGCGCCGAACGTTCTTGCTTCAACGACGCTTATTCAACTGAAGGAGGATTCCGGCCTATGTTGTTGTTCGTCACACGGGAAGCCCTAGAATTTTTCTTTTCGTTTCGGTTTTCCACATATTCCCCACTATTTTTCCACTTCAGATACCCTACACCAACTAGAGGAGGAGCACGCTTAGCATTATTAGAGACTTAGACTGACCCAAGACTGGCTGACCCGCTGGCAGCGAACTACAGTCGCCACACTAGCCGAAACCCAGACCATATTGATAAACATTAGCTCTGAACCAGGAGCGCTGGCCTTTATACTGCAGAAGTAAAAAATAATAATAAAAGTTGACATATTCTCTAGTAATTTTAACTAACTTTTTCTTCTTTACACAGGTCAAAGAAACTACGTATGTATGTATTTACATACATATGTTAGTTTGTATAAATATATCAAAAATGGATGAAGGATCTGAATATCTGAATAAAGGCTTAAAGTAAGCATTTGAAATAAATTTATGCGATATAGCAGTTGAAAACTGTTAAAATCAACGTCTATAATTTAAAAATTTTTTAAACAAACAAAAGTTTCGGTGGGCATGAAACCGCTCCTGACCTAAGTAGCTCGTGCTCTTTTGCCTGTGTCTGGGTCACTGGGTTTCCTTTTTTTTTAAGGTTTTTTTCTCTCCAGGCACTTGAAAACTTAAAGCCATTTTCCACTTCAAATTTTCTCACTCTCTATTAATAGACGAAAAATTGCAGCCCCAACCACTTCGCCCACTCCCATGCTCTCATCATCTATTGTTATTGTGTCAATAGTTTTGGACCCTTTTGTTTCGTTAATACAGGTGACGACCACCGTCAACCATCATCGTAATGGATGTGGTAATCTGAATCCTTTTTTGAGCTTTTGTATTGAGTCTTAACAAGAGAAGAGTATAAAAGCGGCCAAGTCGATTGCGTAGAGCCGCAAACAGAGCCAAGCTCTCAACGAGGATGCCATGGGTAAGTCTCGAAATCTCTTAGTAATTGCCATGGATAATTTGTGTGTATGTGTGTATAGTTGTCCCCTTTAACAGCAGCGCTGGCGCTGCTCTTCATCCTGGTCAGCTATGGTGGTGGTGGTCATATTGCTGCCCAGAGCTATGGATACGATGAGGAATACACATCCAAACTACTCTTGAATGCTCTCTTTGGTGAGCCTACACAAAGTAAAGCGGAGACAAAAGGAGAAATGGAGGTGGCAGCGGAATCGGAATCATTGATTATGCCGCATCAGTACTATAATGATTTCTATGAGGATCTTATGGCCAGTAAACGAAATGATGTCCATTCAGCTGGCTGTGATTGTAAAGTTACGGTTTGTCCCACATCCACTTGACTGTTTAGGAAACTTTTCATCCAATTCCTCCTCGGTCTCTCTCGCAGAACGAACTAATCGACTTGGGAAATCTTCATTTTCCCCGCTATCTGATGAATGCGGTTTGTGAATCTCGCCCGCAAAATGTAAAATGCACTCATGGATCCAATTGCCGCCCTTTGGAGTATAAGGTCAAGGTGTTGGCCTCCACTACGGATAATACTGGCAGTAAAACCACATCTTCCTTATCATCATCCTGGCTTCAAAAAGGACCGGGTCGTGGCTTGTTGACTTCCTCCTCCGCCGCCGGCCCAACACAGTTGTGGCAATTTAAGACCATTACAGTGACCGCTGGGTGTTTCTGTGCCAAATAAAATTATTTACACGTACATATATTTTTGTTTTCTTCCTGAATATATTAAAGCGCCAAACTGACGCCTACATATGTTGAGTTTCATTTTAAGTTCGTTTTCTTTTATAAAATCTTATCAAGATATTCGAGTTTGTACTTAGAATTATTCTAAACAAAAATTTCGAGTAAGGCACTTTTTATAACAGAATGGACGGAAAAAATTACATAAATCGAGAATCTAGTAGCTAATGTGGACGGAAAAATATAATGCAATATTAAAACCAGGGAATGCAAATGCAATTTATAAAGTTATAACAACTTTGGTCGCACTACGATCAAAAATATCGTATATAAGTAATGGTTACTTAATTGGTTCAAATTAAATTGGTAATGTTGAATACCGGAACCGATTTCAGTATAAAAGACACTATAAGCTGCTGATGTGGTTATGTGAAGTGGTTTTCTGTAGCAGGTTGCATTCCCTGACAATTATAAACGTATTCTCTGCAGTAAGAATGTTTAAAGTGGAATTTGAGCTTTTTGCGTTGCTTGTTAAGAGCGTTGTCTGAACCAACCCGAGAATATTAGGGTCAAGAGTCCTAGGAGCAGACCCTTATGGGCGTAATTCGACGTAGGAGCACCACTCTGCAAAGATAGATAGATAGAAATGAAACGCCGATCCTTTAACAAGTTTATTTTACTCACAATCACAAAATAATTGCAGCGATCTCCCTGACAGCACTCATTGCAAGCCCAATCCTCGTACCAAATGTGGGTGCAATACAGCTGCATATAACGCTTCCTCTTAGATTGACACTGCTCCTTGGTCATGCATCGCTTGGACACATAATATTGCTTTAGGGCTCCCTCTGAGAAATATGGCTGACTTCCCCAACGTATTTCCGTACCGCAGGTATTTTCATAGGGCGCACACGTTTTAATCGTGTTGAGGCATTTTTCCGTGTTTCCTGTTTGATTGGAGCACACGTAGCATTCCAGGCCAGACACAAAGTTAACTAGAATCGGGTTTATATTTAATTTAAGTATGATTCAAGGTGTGGTCAGCTGAATTTGAAGCAGAACTTGAGTACAAGACTCCCAAGTTGTTGTTTACCTTGTCCGCAGAGATAAACAGCGGAAATAGCCAGCAGTACAATCTGCCAAGACTTTATCATTTTTCACGTTGAGTGTGAACAATATAAATATTAAAATCCACTTGTTAAATTAACAAACACAAACCACTCCCAACAATGCTTCATAAGTGTTGGAAAATACGCAACAGTGTTGAGAGGTGTGGATATCGTAATATTTGCGCGCAGCCCTATATTTTGAATGTCCGTCAAAATAGCTATTTGCCAAAAACCCGGTATTTGTGCTAAAAACTGCCTAAAAAAATCACCGTTCAGTATATATACAAACATCGTCAAAATACTTAGCAAAATACTTAACTAAAAGCCATACTGAAATCAGCATGCCACAGAATGCTCTTCAATTGTATTAAATATATTTTTAAATTTGTATAAAATTAAACGTTGGCGCCTTTGTAAATAAGAAATATAAACATGGTGGCATCCATTCGTAACTTCTAAAAATCGGTATTCCACACAAGGGCGTAGCAAGAAGGTTAATACCATCGGCTCACCAAGGGGTTAACATCAACCCCCCCTAGGAAAATCTAATTTATATTTGCAATGTGTAGAATTCAATTCAAATTACTGTCACATTTGCATGATAAGTTTAAGTTTAAGTTTCTGGAAAAAAAATTTGAAACCTTGATATTATAAATGAATGAAATTATAAATGAATAAGTATTAATTAATTATTTTTTGATTCGAAATAAGTAAAATATGAAATATGAATTTATAGTCCTCATTATATATATGTACATATATTTGTAAATGCCGTACATACATACATATGTATATAAAACAGTTTTCGTTCATATTGGCAACAAATAAACAACTTTTACATAAGAATAACTGTTTTTGAGTGATTCTGTCTGAGGCAGCCACTTGTGCCTACATATGTATGTACATATTTATGTAATGATATTGTCGACTTTTTTTGCATGCACATAAATACAAAAACATGTATGAATGCATATAAATTAAGTACATAAAACAGTGTTGGTTCATATTGGTAACAAATAAACAAGTTTTACATAAGAATAACTGTTTTTGAGTGATTCTGTCTGATGCAGCCACTTGTACATATGTACATATGTATGAACACACATTTGCACATTTGTAATGTCTTGTGGACTTTCTTTACTTACATATATGTACATTTATAAATACAAAATTTGTATACATATGTATATGTACATAGATATGTATGTGTGTGCATACATATATAAATAAAGTATTTAAAACAGTTTGGTTCATTTACATATGTAAATAAAGTAGATAAAACAGTATTGGTATGTAATGTACATGTAATGTTTTTGGCAGCTTCTTTTACATGTAAAACATGTACACATATAAAAAAACAAAAAGATATGTATGTATGTATATAAATAAAATATATAAAACAGTTTGGTTCATATACATACATACATACATAAATAAAGAAGATTAAACAATATTGGTTGATTTTGGGCAACAAATAAACAAGTCTTACATAAGAATAACTGTTTTTGAGTGATTCTGGCTAAAGCAGCTTGTTTTTATAAGTATGTATGTGTATGTACATACATACATACAATGTTAAGTTATTGGCGGCTTCCTTTACGTGCATATATGTACATATAAAATATAAAAACAGTTTGGTTCATATACATAAATAAAGTAGATAAAACAGTTGTCGTTCATTTTGGGCAACAAATAACCAAGCTTACATAAGAATACATATGTACATACATATGTATGTAACTGGTTTTGAGTGATTCTGTCTAAGGTAGCCACTTGTATGTATGTATATACATATGTACATACATTTGAAATGTTTTGTGGGCTTTCTTTACATATACATATATAAATTCAAAAACTTGTACATACATATATGTAAATAAAGTATAGAAAAAAGTGTTGTTCATATAAATAAAGTATGTACATAAAACAGTTTTATACATATGTATATGTATGTATGTAAATTTGTATAAAAATACAAAAATGTTAAATAAATAATGTATTTAAGACAGTTTTGTCGTATTAAGTTTTATATAAAAAACAAAAATTTTTTTGTTATTCTGTATAGAAGGAGTATTAAAAAATGTATTAACTAAATTCCTCATTCATTTACATGTTTTACTTATATATGTATATTCATTTATAATTTCATTGTTTTAAATTTGTTTCCAGAAACTAAAACATTTTGGTTGCAAATGTGACATTAACTTGAATTGAATAATTTAGGTTTTCTTAGGGGGGTTGATGTTAACCCAGAAAACCTCCTTGGTAAGCCCATGATATGACCCTTCTCGCTACGCCCTTGTGCGAAATACCGATATTTAGAAGTAACGAAGGGATGCCACCAGGTTTCTAAATATGTATGAATTTTCATTTTCGATAGGCAACCCAATCAGGGATTTTGGTCCAAAAAAAGCAATCACACATTTGGGGCTTTTCCTCAAAAACTGTTCACACAATTTCGATAAAACTTTTTTGGGATACTCTTGAAAGTCCACTAAATCATTTAACAAACCGTGTATTGCTTGACGCTGGCTGTGAGGGAAGATAAACGCCAAAATGTAGGGAGCTGATTTTGCATGACCAAATTTTTTGTACCTAAAACTACAAAAACCGCCCAAAAGCCAATAAAATCGGACATTTACTTCAAATATTTATTTTAATTAATTTAGAAAACCCCTATTCCGAACAATTCTTTTCACACGATCGTTAACCAACACTTCGAAAAGTACTTGTTAAATTCTGTTAATTAACAGACCCAAACAAGATAAATTCGAGTTCGAGTTAATTAACAAGAAACAAAAACAAACAACAAGCAGTATTCCAAATATAAAAACTTTTAAGGGCCTTGAAGTGATATATGTTGGTGTCTGTTACTGATTTAACTTGGCCGGACGACGACGACGACAAAATGGCCAAAAACGAACAATCTAGTGCTGTCAATGGTGGGCCGGCTCTGCCTAACGGATTCCGTCAGTTGGAGACACAGGTGGCTGGACATCAATTTGAGCCCACCAATTCCAGCAGCAGTTCATCTATAGGTCTTCTCCAAGATCCTCAAAAGGGTTATGTTCTGAAACCCCTCGGCAAACCTGAATGTGGTGAGAGGGAGCTCAACTTTTATGAATCATTAGCGAGAGCGCGTGCAGGTGATGCAGAGGCCGCCGGGGAGAGTAATGACCTTACACTGGCCTCTCTGTCACCTTACGTGCCGCGATTTTATGGTCATCTCAAATTGACAGTGAATCAGCGTGAGCACACATTTATTCGATTGGAGGATTTAACAAGGGGAATGCTGCAGCCCTGCGTTATGGACGTCAAGATGGGTCGTCGCACTTGGGACCCGCAGTCGTCGCCGCACAAAAGACAAGTTGAAGAACAAAAATATGTGATATGCAAACAAAAGCTGGGTCTGTGCTTGCCTGGTTTTCAGGTTTATCTACCTGCCGTCACTGCCAACACCACCGACTCATCCGCCCAGGAGGAGTCTCTCTGTGCCGGCCAAAGTGTTATACTGCGACACGGCAAGGATTATGGCAAAAGCTTAAATGTGACCGGTTTCAAACAGACTATGGCATTATTTTTTAATGCTACAAGTGATTCCAAAGCTCAAGTCGCTGGCTCCGAGATTCTACTACGCGAAATACTGCGACAATTGCGTGAAATTCTTGACTGGTTCAAGCACCAGCGACAATTGCATTTCTATGCAAGCTCATTGCTCATCTGTTACGATGGCTCCCAGTTAAATCATCCATCGGTTGCAATTGCAAAGCCACCAACTGCATTGCTCGCTGACTGGGTACGTGTGCGTATGATTGACTTTGCTCATGTCTATCCAGCGGAGAACGGCGAAGCCGATGAAAATTATATGTTTGGGCTGGAAAGCCTCATCGAGGTAGTTGAATCCATTCACCACCGATAACAAAAGGACCACAAACAACACTAAATACTAAGGGAATGCAACCGTTACAAGGCCAATTGGGTATAACCCTCTATTTAGTAATAAATAATTGAGATTAATATTTAAATATTGAAGAAAATTCGACTTAATCTCAACTCAACCTTTCCTATTGTCTGCAAAAGAATTATATCGTTAAGTAAGAAGGGTGACGCAAAATGAATCATAAAAACAAAGGAACTCTTTATCTCAAATGACGATTACAACATCTTTCAATGTGGTGATTAATTTTGCATCAGCCTGTATTTGAATTGTAGGATTAATAGCAAGCGTTATTCAACACATTAACTGAACCTTTATTCGTTTCGGTTGCATTCCCAAGAAAACCAAACTCAATTGATTCCAAAAGAATTCAATATTTTCTGTATTAGGTCAGCTAAGCCAAAAAAATAAAAGAAAACAGTACTTAGTAGTTCCTAAAATGCCCTAACAAAAGGACGAACTACTTTAAAACCTATCTATGATATATGTGAAATAAAACCAATTTTGTACGATTTGAATGAAATTTTCCATTTGTACAGTTTTTCATTGTTTTTGTTTTTAGTGTATATTATATATATGTATTTGCTTATTCATTCTTAAGCTTAACTTGGTATAAACTTCGGATTTACAGCGTATAGTCCAATTCATAACGTTCGTATTGATTCTTTGGATCATTTGTAATTCTCGGATAGCCAGCAATAAGAGCATCCTGTCCACCAATGTATAATGAATTGTAGATTTTCCAATAGACATCGCGAACCTTCCGCGCGGGATGAAAGAGTCCCTGGAGAGTGTACTGAAGTATCTTAATAGGTCCGAGTGAGACCCGCAAACCGTCAACCGAGTCCATGAAAGCCTGGACTAAATGTGGTGAAGTCTCGAATATATTGGGCCACACGTAGTTCAGGAGATGGGTTAGAGCATCTTCGCAGCCGAATCCATAAACTCCCAAAGACATGTGTTTGATGGCTGAACAGGCTGTCTGTCGATGAACCAAATCTCGATCCATTAAAGCATCTTCAAGCAGTGGGCACACAGCATAGATATAATCCTTGCCCATCTCACCAATATACTCAAAGAGGAAGGATAGAGATTTAAGAACACCATTCTGTACATTCAACTCCGGTACTCGATATTCATTCATCAGGGCAGGGAGCACGGTGAAAGGACGACAGGTTTCAGCCACTATGGCAATGGCTACAGTTGTGCACACACGATTCTGTCTTTCTTGGACCTTAAGGTTATTCAGTAAAGTGGCCAACACATCATGAGGACCAATTGCCTTGGCTATGTAACCAAAGGTATTGACTGTGGCTCGACGAATTGCCTTCTTGTGCGCCTTGAGTAGTTCCAGCAGCTCAAAACATATGCGCATCCATTCGCGAGCAGACACATATTCCGGACCACGATCCGCAATGCGCCCTACCAGATCTATGCAATTCTCTTGCACCTTCTCGTGACGATTTTTTAATATGGGTGTTAAACGGGGAAGCAAATCCTTAATTGGTGGCGTCATTTTAGTCATGCCAATGACATTCACAATGGCCTTGAGGGCACCCAAAATAGAGCCTAAAACCTCGGGATATTCCTCTCCCAAATATTCGTACAAGACCACACCCAAATGCCCCATTAATTTCTCCTCCTGGCAGGTTTTCATCACGACCGCAATGCGAGAGATCAGATCAGCTGCCTGTTGACGCACTTTGGCTGACTTATTGTTCAATCTCCATAAGATGGTACCACAGATTTGGGGTAAATAGGGTTTCACACGCTTGCCCAATTGATTGACTATGGTACCGAAACCATTCAGCATAACCACATCTTCAGTGGTCTGCTCTTGGAAGGCATATAAAATGCCATCAATAAGCTGCTCCTCGAGACGAGAATCGATATCCGCTGCTCCCAGATTGCCCATAATCTTCTCCACAGTTTCCATGACCATTTTTCGATATTGCTCATTCTCATCTTTGAGATCGTCTACCACACGATTTATAATCTCCGAGGCGCCAACCTTATTGGCTATTTCCACTGTGGTATCGACCAATTGGCGATAATTACGTCGATCCAGGGCCATACGATGATTCCAAAAGAATTTGAAAAAGTGCGGTAGAATCTCCTCCTTGATATATTGCGGTTCCACACCATCGGTGGCGCAACATTGTTTCACCACCTTGAGTACAATCTTTTTCATTTCCTCGTCGGGCGACTGGAATTCGCGTATCAATATCAACATCACTTCACGTGTATAATAATTGGCATACTCGGCATCCATCAGTGGAATTAGATAGCCAATGGCCTTCAAGAAGGCTGCCAATCCTTTTCCACGATGTGTCCTTATACCTTTCCACAATGGTTTGAGCACTGAATCGAACGATTCAATGCCATAGGGAGTAGCTGCTTCTGCTAGTGCAGCTATGGCCAAAGCTGTGATCGTTCTCACTTTTTGCTGCTCATCCACCAGACCATGCTCGATAATCTCCACTAGAGCTTTAAGATGGGGCAGAATGGCACAACCCATCAGGATGGCAATTTGTTGGACAATTTTAATACCCGTATGACGAGCTTGCCAGGATTTCTTGGATTTGCAGACAGCCTTCAGGAAGGGCAAGAGCGATGGTATACCCAAGGCAGACGCAACCACAGCAAAGGCTCGAGCTGTTGTATTTCTCACATATTCATCTATGTTATCTATATCCGGTCTCATGGTTGATATCATGGTGGCTAATCCTGCCGCCTTGGCCAAATTAGATATGATCTCACGTCCCTCGATGCGAGCATAATGATCTTCGTCAATCAATAGAGGTTCGATAACCACCAATATCTTATGGACGTAGGGCCTCACTAGATCATCGAGTTTATATAGCACACGATCAATAACCTTGACCAACAAATGTCGCTCCTGATCCTCCAGAGTGGGAGACATAAGCAATGGTAGAATTTGATTAAACAATGGTCCAGCCCCGAATTCCCGAGCCTTGTCGGTGATTTGACGCAGCGCCGACTTTCTCATGGGTGGCGATCCATTCTTAATGGTTAGCAATAGTTTCATAATCTTTCGCTCCTTTAGTTCTTCGGGTGAGAGCGAATCCTCATTGACATCTACCAAGAGTTTATCGAAATATTGCGCATCTTCCGGCTTCATGAAGGGTAAATTTTGGCCCTTTGGTTGATTATCCATAAACTTGGCAGATTTATCCTCCACTTGGATAAAGAAACCAGCCGGTGTGCCCGCTATGGGCGTGGGAGTGGCCATTAGCTTGCGTCCAGGTGTTCTCAGTGGGACATAGCCGGCTGGAGGCGGTAAAATCTTATAGCCCGGCGGGAACATTTGATCCAGTTCTTCATCCGTATAAGGGCGATTTCTCTCATCGATTTCCTTTTCCCAGCGATAGGCCTGCAATTGTTCTGGTGTCATGGCTGCCAACGCACCCGGAGTAGGTGTGGCCATAGCCATAGCTTTCACACCCACTGGAGTACTGCCACCGGGTGTCATCATAGGGGTGGCTCCGCCATGTCCTCCTGGCGTGGCATGCGGCGTCATGCTGGGGGTCATGCTGGGAGTCATGGCGCTGGAATTAGTCGGCGTTATGGCCGGAGTAGCATTCGATGGCGTCTCATCCCATCGAGACCTACGTTTGGAAGCCCCCGGTGTAGACTCCGTAATGCTTTCGGCGGCACCACCACCAGAGCCACCCATGCGATCGGGTTTGGGTGTTTCCGCCCACCCACTGTGACCAGGAGTTTCTCTTTCGGTTTTTGGTGTCTCATCCCAGCGATTGCGTCGAGCTGATTTCTCATGGCTTGGCGTTGTGCCATCATCTCTCTCCCGGCCAGGGGTCATAGCATGGGCTGGAGTCGCATCCCAAATGCGGGTGGCTAGACCAGGAGTTGCACCAGGAGTTTCGCTACCTTTGTGACCCGGCGTCTCATCCCAGCGATGATCTCCAGGAGTTTTCTGTAAGTGAAAATATGTATCAGTCTTAAATATTACTTGCAAATGTGGGATTTTGATACATACATCCTCCCATGTTGGCGTGGCTGCACTGCTAGGCGTGGCCGATACCTTGGCTGGAATAAAACTATCGCTAACCGTCTGATCCCAACGCCCACGCTTACGTCCACCAGTTTCTTGTTTGGAAGACGAGTGAGTCGGCGCCTCACCATTAGAGGAGGATGAGTTCTTCACCAATGTACCATCTTTGGATTTCTCCATGATGCGTCTCCTTAGTTCTGACTCCTCGCCCTTAAGCATCTGCTCGCGCATTATGTCCGTATAGGTACGAGAACCCACATCTGGAGTCTTACCGCCATCAGCAAATGGATCCGCACGCTCCGGTGAAATAATGGCACGACGCCTCTTTTGTCTATATTCATCCTCCCTATCGGCTATAGTCGGGCGACGACGGTCCGCCATGGGATCATGATCCTCTTTGCCCTGGATCACATCCTTAAGCACGGACTGAGGAGCTGTGTAAGTGGTGCGTTTTTGGGGTACCGGGAAGCCCACATCATCCTCCTCTTCATCTTCATCCTCCTCGCCATCATCATTGGCTGCAATTGAGGTGTTATAGCCTTCATAGCGAGCCTTCTTACCCCCTGCCTTGGTCTCCCCGGCAGCGGTAGCTTCATCATAGAGATCCGAATCGAAAAATCCACCACTTTCAAGAAGCCCCACACCAGCTGCTGCCGCCTGGTTTTTAGCCAATTCAGTTTTCTTCTCCTGGATCACAGAGATTTGAGCCTCAATGTCTGAAAAAAAACCACAAATATAATTAAAACAATGTGTCAATTAAAATTGATTTTGGTTTCATGCGGAAAGAGAGGTGAGTAGGGGGTTGGGTGAACGTGGGTTCGTAGATTTCAACTGAAACTTTCACGTTCATTTTAACCACAAGATGCTGATAAAACTTTCTTTTAACTATTCAACCACCTACCTTCATGGGTTCGCGGAATATTTTCCATTTTCTCATAAACGTTTTTCTTCAAAAGACGCGTTCATGAAAATTCTCGTTAATGATGACAGAAACACTAGAGGTGGAAATGAATTTGAACGAAATGAGTATCGGAAAAATGGTCACATTTTGTTAGCGACGGTCCTCTGTTAAACCACTGTTGTCATTCCATCTCATTCTTTGTTTCATTCCTTCTGTTCGTTGTTACCGTTCTCTCATTCCATTCTGTTCTGAACCAATTTCTGTTAACCGCTACGTAGGAAGTTGGCGGAATATTTAAAAACTGATTTATCCGTTGTCATAGTTTGCGTTTGTTTAGTCAATAAAGTATGTCGTCGTGCATCTGTCTGGGTCCGAAGCGTGCAGGCAAGACCCATCTTTTGATGGCCCTGCAAGATCCAGATTCTATAGATGAGACAAGCTATTCAATGCCCACCATCGGGACTGGCATTTATCGAATTAATTTCCCAATTCAATCACCAGTGGGAGACTCTAATCCCAACAAGCATCTACCAAAATCCATACAGATTCTTGAGATTGGTGGTAGTATGGCTCCATTGTGGCGTCAGTATTTTGAAGATGTTAAGAAACTGGTGTATGTAGTGGACACATCCAACCTATGTCAGATTTCGGCGGCAGGTGTTCTTTTTTATTCAATTTTAACTGAGCCACGATTACAAAAAGTGAAAATTTTATTGGTATTAAGCAAAATGGATTACTCTTATCGACAGATGCGCAATGAGGCCTTGCTTATGCTGCAAATGTCCAAGCTGCAGAAGCAAATCCGTCAACAGGTGACTATAGTGGAGGCCAGTGCAGTTACCAAAGTGGGATTGGATGCCATCTACGAGTGGCTGCAAAAGCCTTAAATATCTTAATTGTAGACCTATTTCAAATATAAAGTCCACTGACACTGAAATGTTTTTGTTTTTTGTGCATCTCCGCAAAATCTAGGAAAGATCTACAGTTTATAGTGCAAGTCCATAAATTGGATATTGCTCGACACTTCCATAGAATCGGGTACCACATCCTGGGCGGCCGTCAGATATGATTTTGCTGCCATTACATCACCACTTTGGGCGGATAATACAGCCAAATTATTTAAAGCAGCTCCATGTCGGGCATCCGAAGCACAGCACAGCTGGAGACACCTTCGTGCTAACATAAAATCACCAGATGTTATAGCCACAAAGCTAAGATTATACCACACATCGGCACGCTGTTCGGTCAAAGATGACATCGAGGCTGACGTTACCAAGGCTAAAGCTCTCTGGAAACAGGGTAATACCAAATCAATCTGCCCGCCATAGAGGCAGCAAAGTGCTATATTACAGTAAAGTTCAACTGAATGGACACCCAGCGATAGTATGCGTCGATAATACATTAGAGCCATCTCCGGATTGTTGTCATAGAAATAGTTCATGGCTATATTGGCCAATGCTTCGATGTTTATTGGTTGGAGTTTGGCCACCAAGCGGTAGAGTTGTAAAGCATCTTCCTCTTTTTGCTCTCCCATGGACTGATAGACGCGGGCCTGTTCGAGCCTATATGTGATATCAAATGGTCTTTGCTCTACGACTTGGCCAATTAAAATTAAGGCTCTTTCCGGTTGCTTTAGCCTTTGATACACACGGGAAAGCAACAAATATGTATCCGGATGAGGAAAGGCGTTCAATGATTGCAGTAGATAGGGCTCCGAACGTCGCGGATAGTTAAGGGCCAATAGGCAGCGACCCGTTTGCTGTTGCCACCACCAATCGAAGCGCGGTGAAGGTTCACTCGGATTGGAAGGTCGTTGCCGTTGCACTTCCATGACAGCCTGACAAAGAGAATAGGCCTTCTGGACATCCGCTTCGTGATAATAGAGAAATTGAAACAGGGCCTTCACCAAGGTCTGACGTTCGGCATAAATGGTAGGATTCAATCTGGATGCCTGATATAGCTTCGATGTAGCATCAGCTACATTAAATGCAGCTGCCGAAGTGCTTCTTACACGAGCAGCAGTGCCACAACGTGAAACCGGGCGAGAAGCAGAGCCAGGACGACTTAGACTTGTGCCGGGACGAGCCACTGCAGCAGCCGATGTGGGTCTTGATGACGTGGTGTTAAGGCGTCCATCACTGGAATGTCGATTCTTCATTAGCTGACTTGTCGAGGGACGTGGTTGAAAGGCTGTCTTAATGCTGCTACCTGGACGGGCGGCGGTGGCTATTCTCTCGAATTCCACTTCCTCTTGGGCTGTAAGAAGACCAAACATCAATTAGCCGGATGGCAGGGAAGACATCACATCTAAACACAGTAGATTTTACCTTCATTGCCAGCATCATCTGCCTCCAAGTCATCCAAATAGACACGCTGCGTAAGGGCACGCATTTTCAATTGCCAAACTCCTTCCATCAGCCACGTGGGCATTGCATTGTCCCCACCTACTCTGCGAGGCTCGTTTCTACGCCTGGGTCCAATGCGTTGCAAATTGCTACCGTATCTGCTGCTGGTACTGTTAGTTTCCCCATTAGTCGTCGTCTGATCCTCCTCCTCATCTTCCCCCTCATTGGTGGCAAACATTTGGACATTGTTCTCGTGACCAGATTGCAATAGGGCATTGCACATCTCTGCACATTGCTCATACGAACGACGACGATAGAGGGACACGGCCTTGAAATATTGTAGCTCCATCGCTGCCGCTCCGTTCATCGGTCCCCTACCGGATGCAATCATTTCGAAGATTACGCTGTATGGGTACCGCTGTTTCTGTTAATTTCAAGTGTTAAGTTCCTAATGCTGTTGCAATTTCTAGTTGGAATTTTGAAACCGGCTGCGTTTGGTCCCCACTTTTCTTTAACGTCTTCTCTTTAGTTTCGCGAAGGATGAGACGATAGTCTTCCCAACGTTGTTTTCTTTTTGACGTTTTTGTGTTTCGTACTAGTTTTCCTTAAAATCCTTTTATATTTTTTTGGTATTTGTATCCATAAGACAGATTTTCCGGTATAGCTTTCAGTATGGTTGCCATGACTAAGTTGCCCATAACAAAATGAGCCAGTAGTGCCACATTCAACAGGACGTCTTTGACACAAATTGTATACAAACTATTGAAAGCTCAGTATATTGAAATATCAGAGTATTATATTCCATTTTTAAATACTCAATGTACTCGTAAAAAATAGGAGTCTTTTGCCATATCTATGCATCTATGCATATCCATAAAAATTGGGTTAGAATTGTATTTTGTATTGATTCTTTTTTGAATCAAAGTTTACGTCACAACTTTTAACGGTTATAAGCTAGATTTGTTTATATATCGATATTTTTCGATTAAAAGCTACATATACTTTATTTTGTGGGCACTTTGTATAGTGAGTGCGAATGAAACGACTATACAGTGTATTGATTAACCCTCCGCTGGCCCTTGGGGTTTGAAATGGCCAAAAAATAAACAAATAGATGAAGTATTTTTTTATAGTTTTATTTTTAATAATTTTGAATTGCCTACTAAGCTAGTGTTTTGTTGCTGTATACTAATTTTTTTGTTTAAATTCTTAATTCTCATATAAATTCTTTAATATAAAATAAAAAGCCTTAACTAGTCCGTCTACGAGCACATTTTTGTGACAAAAATAGCAATAACTCATTGTTTTTTTTTGTTCACACAAGGGTTAATAATTTTTAAAAAATTCGTCCGTAAGCAACCTTTTTATTTGACAAGCACGAACGTAATTATCCGGATTATAATGCTCCTGCAAAAGTTGCCGCAATTTCTTCCTCTACGGCTGTCAGCAGCCAGGCAAATGGCCACAACCGCTACCGCTGTGAAACCAAGATCCCGAGAGAAAATCAAATCTAGTATCAAGTCGCAACCTCTTATCAGCTGCCGGCGCACGCAGTTTAATCTGCTGCAACATGAACGAGAAGATGCCAAGTTTGGTACGTTGGAATTGGCATCCAAGGGTTGGCTTCACAACAAATCAAAGGGGGATCACTTCACGCTGAACCCGTGGTTAACACCCGAACATCTACAAGAGGGCATGAAACATGTGGAGTCGCTTGATTTGGCCCTAGATCAGCAATTGCGGGAGAATCTTTACGAGCAGTTACAAATCCAACAATTGACGCCGATCCAATTAAAGGCCATGCCATTAATGCAAGATAATTACCATTCCCTGATAGCCGCCGAGACAGGATGTGGTAAAACCTTGGCATATCTGTTGCCTATTTTGGATAAACTCCTAAAGACAAAAAGGGAGAGTTGTTTAAATACTCCTCGAGCTTTGATACTGACACCAGGTCGTGAATTGGCCACCCAGATAGCTCAGGTGGCGGAACGTTTAACAAAGGGAACAGATCTTAAGGTGAAATATCTTTTGGGTGGGCAAACTAAGCAGCTGATGATGAATCCCGAATTTGAGGAGGTGGACGTCTTGGTTGCCACTTTGGGGGCATTAAGTAAACTTGTGACCACAGGCATTTATCGCATGGAACAAGTGCGGCATGTGGTCTTGGATGAGGCTGATACCATGTTAGATGATTCATTTACGGACAAGCTAACCTACTTCCTAAAGAGATTTCCAGTAAGTAAATAAGAGTGAAAATTATTATCAAGCTAATACACTTCTCTTACAGTTCCATTTGAATCAGTTGGAGGATAAAAGCACTGTGGGAACCCAATTAGTTCTGGCCTCGGCCACAATGCCCACAAACACTCGCGAGATTCTCCAACGTATCATTGATGTTGAGACAATTCGTGAGGTAGTCAGTCCACACTTGCATCATTTAATGCCTCATGTACAACAGAAATTCATACGCCTCTCCAAAGCCGATCGTCCCGCCACCTTGCTGTCACTAGTCCAACAAGATATGTCGAAGAAGCGTCCCCTAATCGTGTTTAGCAACAAATCAGCGACCAGCGATTATGTTTCCATCTTCCTGAACAACATGGGTGTTAATTGTCTCAATCTCAATGGAGATATGCTAATGAAGATTCGTTTAGGTCGTTTCGAACAGTTCCAAATAGGGTCAATGTGATGTCCTATCCACCACTGATGTGGGTAGTCGTGGTCTGGATACCACTCGGGCTAGACATGTCATCAATTTTGATTTTCCCTTACACGTATCCGATTATATACATCGCTGCGGCCGAATTGGGCGAGTGGGAAATGTTATGCAAAAATCCCTAGTTACCAATTTAATCTCATCCCGACGAGAAATTGAGGTGGTCCAGCGCATAGAGCATGCAGCACGAACTGGCGGCTTGTTACCCAATGTCAATGCTAACATTAAGAATATAATCAATCGTCGTATTATGGAGGAAATGAAGGCAGCGGGCATAAAACTGCCAGACAATCAAGAAGAGGCTTTTTAGCCATATAAATACATCTAAAATTTATACCTCTGATGGAATTACCAAGAAGATCCATCAAAATTCACTTCTAAGACTGAAAACTGGATGTTCCTTTTTTCAGTCTTAATCTAATCGAACTGTAATCGGAACGCATTCTGCCTGCTTTTTGGAAGGATTACCTCAATTGAAAATTTTCACTTTACACATAGACAATAAATAAGTGTTTGCTTTATAGATAACAATGGACCACTTCGGGTGTTCCGAAAGAGGTGTGAATACAATACAATTATGTTTAGTAATACGCTTAAGACTAATTCTAAGTAAATAAACTGTTGCCGTTGATTATTTTTAAATTCTAAGATAATGATAGCTAGAATGAGCCACCACCCGTCTCACGTTGGTCATGGGCTTAAAGAGTTTGCGTCGAGCAATTAATATATCGCTGCTACCATAAGCACCAGAGCCGCAGCTGGGCCCACTAGCACCACCGTTCGCATCCGCCTTGGGTTTAATTAACCTCGGACGACAACCGGAAAACTTAAATTTGATTATTCCACCACAGTTTAATTGTAAATTTGGCTGCACGAGCTCCGGAAAGGCATCTCTTAGCTGGGGCTTGGGCTTTAGAGCGTTATTTGGGTCATCACCGTGGCACATGGCGGCAGCCAATGAACTCCACTCTAGACGACGGACTCCTGGCTGGACATCGACGCGATATGCGGGCTTTTTGGCTCTTATATACCGTTCGGTTAACCATTTCTGATAGATATGGGCAAAGTGCACCATAAACGGTTGCAGTCTGTCAGCACCACATCCATATTCCAACCATTCATACAGATAGATGTCATCGGAGCCAGATAGAAACATAGCAGTAGGAGCCAAGTCAAGCCACAAACTATCAGGTATATCATCCAGATTCAACTGATAGATATAAGGTATAAATTCCCGAAACGCATATTCCCCTAGGGCCATTAAACCGCATATGGATCGGGATATATATTTGAAATCTAAAAGATATTTGAAAGAAAGTTATTGAAGAAAGATAGAATTTGTGTTAGGTCTTACCTCGTTCAGTGCTGACCTGGCGGGCTTCGAAGAATCTGGCCAAACGTCTTTGTATCAAGAACAAGCATTCAGCATGTAGGTAACCACTTTGCGCAGATAATTGTCCAATGGTCTGACAAAGCTCGGGCACTTGGCTGTTTGCCACCGGTGATGCAAAGTAATGGGACATGTGGTGAGGTTCTTCCGAATTAGGATTATTATCATCATCCTGCTGGAGTTGGTAGATCACATGAGTTTCTTGTTGCTGCTGATCCTCCTCCTCCAATTCCATTTTAATCTCTGACTTCACTTCGGCTTCCACCATTGCTTGATCTGGAACTGGAGAAGATCGCACTTTGATGGTTTCAAAGGGACCCATTAGCTGACTTATCAATATCTCAGCCAAATGAAAATATTCCTGCCGACAAGACTGCTGATTTGATATGGGATTCAAATTGCAGGCCCTCAACAAGCGCCAGCAACGTTGACTTAATGCATCCTCCTGCCTAAAGGCTAACAATTGCAATAATTTGGACACTAGGGCGCGATAACACGAACCCATTAAGGGACTCTCAAAGGCCAAGTTCAAGGCCTTTGTTCTCTGCTGGCCATCACCAAAGAGACTAGCTGTGACCAAACTCTTAAGGAATTGTTGCAACTCTTTGCTATTTCTCTCTTCCACCGGGCATATGCTATGGAAATCCACATCATTGGGTAATTTTAGTTCGATATCTTTTTGGAACTCTTCACGCAATTCGAAGATCTTGTCCGAATGAAAGAAATAACTGCCATCGTAATCAATGCGATCCCAATCGCTGTCCATGGCCCCAAGCATGGGAGGAACATCGGCATCCTTCAGAACCTCATTAACTAGATCATAGGTAACAATGCCAGCAGAATGGCGAGCATAGATTTTGACATTCTAGAGAAGATTAGGGTTAGACTGTTTTAAAATACAGACATTGGGTACATACATTAATCAGTTCCCAAACTTTGTAGGTAGCGTCTTCGGCCAGGCGGGCGCACACTTCCTGTGATAGTTCCACATCCGTTTGATCATGTTGCTCCCAGTAGATTTTAATGCTGCGTGGGTCAAAGCCGGCGTAGGCTTTGTTATGGTGATGGCTTAGGCGGTTAATATGAGTATTGCTGTCGACATGTCCACCAACTGGTCCACCGCCAACTGCTCCTCCCACGGCAAAGCTGGCATCAAATTGGTTATATTGACAACCCAAACTCGAAGTGGGGGTTGTTGGCGTTGTCACCATATTCACATGAGTAGGTGTCATCGGCAAACTGCCCACACCAACACCCACAACAAGACCTCCGGGCACTCCTGTTCCGCTAGCTATAGCTGCCGCAGCCGCTGCTGAAGAATTTTTGGCTGCCTCCAATTTTGCCGATTTCGACCGAGACTTGGTGGACTTTTTGCTAACCTTAGTTTGGTTGGATGACGACTTGCTCGACTCCTCCAAATGGCCACCGCCAGGAGTTCTCATCGTGTTTGTAGTGTTGTTTTCTCTTGTTGTTTTTCTTTTCAACAAACTTGTTTTATTTAACCGGCAATCGAAAATATCGATAATCTTAGCTATTAATTGAATCCTGGAGTAATGATGTGCGCTTCAACAACAGCTGATTAATATTTTAGCCTTTTTGTTGTTTGTTGCTAAACGTCCATCTCTAATGTTTCTTTAAAAATTTAATCTTAACTGCTGATACTTGAACATATTTGTTTAATTGACATTTCAATGGCGGAGGCAGCCAATGTTCGTCAAAATCTACAGAATGCGCCATCGATCTTTGAAATCTCAGCAGCCGAAACACTGGATAATCTAATCTATCCGGCTTTGAGTAAAATTTTCGACTACTTTGGCCTGCGATTGGACTTTAAGCTCTGGGGTTCAATCAGGCTGAAGGAGGAACTGTCTCCGCTGTTGACTTGGTTGCTCCAGTTGGTTTACTTGCGTAATCGGGCATCCTCCTTTGGAGAGAGCTTCTATGGACTACAAAGAACAGACACAACCACCGGGGAGCTCTTAACACGACGCCAGCAGTGGACATCAGCCACTTTGCTTACCATTCTGCCCTACTTGGAACGCAAACTGAGACAGCGCAGTGCCCATCAAGATGATACATACAAATGGGAGGAGTATGTAATCAGTCTGTTCCATGCCTATAATGCCTCCAAGGCAGTGCATACATTCCTGTACCTCATCAAACAGGCTCGAAGTCATTCTCCCATCTTTCGAGCCATGAAGTTGACATTACGTTATCCAAGCGAGCCACCAAAGGAGGATCAATGGACCTATATGTTTCTGAAAATGCTGGAAGTGTTGGCCTTCTTTTTACAATTCATCCAATGGTGGTACTCCAATGATCAGCGCCGCAAAGTGGGAGGTTCCTTACAGAACCCGGATGCAAAGCCATTAGATTCAGATGGAAGACTGCTCGATGAAGTAAAGCAATCACTGCCAAAGCGTGGTGAGTGTCCAGTGTGCCTACTTCCATTCCAGACACCAACAGCCTGCTCAGTTTCTGGTTATGTCTATTGCTGGAAATGCATCATCAATCACTTGAAGGAGCATGGCACATGTCCGGTGACCAATTATCCCATAAGTTTAGACGATTTAGTTAGAATATATGAAACATAGTTTTTGAGCAGAGGAAGTATTATTGTTTTTCTTTACAAATTTTCTACAATCCTTTTTTATAATAAATTTGTTGTGTTCAGAATTCACTGAGATAATAGCCCAATCTTTTATCATGACATATGTAGACATTAAAGAAATCGTAATATGCTGTGCACATATACACAAGGAAGGACCAGAAAGCCACGAACTCAAATATTGAAAAAATTGAGTAAACTGAAATTCAAGTGATTAGAAATTAAATTGTAATTACTAATCCATTTAAGCATCGCATCAAATGAATGTACTCACCTAATGGTAGGCAAAACTTCATATGCAACAGATACCAGATCCACATAAACGAAAATGTCCCAAGATAAGTAAGGACCAGCTTCCTCTTTAGCAAATAGGAGTATTGCTCCTCATGGGCATCGCCACCTCCATAATAGTATTTACAAATCGCAAACGAGCCACCTAGAAATATGGAAGCGGAGCTCCAAAGCACAATCACAGTGATTACATGTATGGGATGCGTTCCATTTATATGGGCTAAATGGGCCCAATACAAAATGCTCAAGCTGTGCACCACTAAAGATCCTGTTAAAACCAGGCTTAAGGAGCGCAAAGGTCTGGGCAATGTGCGACGATAGAGACGAGAATAAAGACAAGATGTCAATAGCAGAAATGCTGCAGACCACCAACAAACAATAATCCAACCAAATTGATTCGATTTAGCCACAGATGATACTGAGGGTATTACATTGAAGGCTTCACATTCCGAATAGGTCGACGCATCAAAATCCGTGATAATGGTCATGACTAGGAAAAATCCCAATGCCATGGGTGCTACGCTTAAGCCCATCAGCAAGATTCGCGCCATGGATATGCGAAAGTGAATCTTGGACAACACTGGAGAGCTGGTCACATCGTTAACTGTCGTAGGCAGCAGCGAATTCTGTTCCATAGTTTTAAGCACTCGAGTCGAATTAAATAAAGAGCCAAAGTGATTTCTCACAGCCTATTCGATTTGAAGTTATAATCAGGATCAACATAAAGTATATCTAAACTGATCAGTTAATTTCTTGATGTATTATTTATTCTATATATGTATGTATATGATAAAATCAAATGTGAACAGGATCAAAGTATTTTGCCATATTTTCTTTTGGTAGATTTCGAATCGATTTCACACTTTGTTTTATATTCTTGGAATTCTTGTTTTTCCTAGCAAAACGTTATACATTTATGCCTCATACTTTGGTAAAATTAAGTAAACTTTGAGCTTAAGCTAATACCGCATGGTTGATTATTCAATTATGTACAGGAAATACTCGAGAGGTGGGCAAAAGCGAAATACATAAACTAATAAAATCGGACGTGAAAAATTTCTAACTAAGCTAAATGACTAAAAATGCGTTAGATAGAGACCGTTTTTAGCATCGCAGACAACATGCAAAGCATAAAAATCCCAATACGATGTCATATGGAAGCCCATATTAGTTAGCACCACAATATACTCGAAAAGGGCGAAGAACGTGTAAACTGTGAAAGAAAAGTGAGATCATAAACATTGATTTATAGATTGAGTAATTGTTTGGACTTACCACCGGCCTCACAGTGGGCATTATGACGCAAAAAGCAATAACCTGCCAGTCCAAAGGCCACCACATTGATGAGAAATAGATTCCTCTTATAGCGGAGCGATTTCTCCTCATGGGGGAGTAAAACTACCTTCCTGGCATTACGATTCAATAGATACGAAATTAGCATATAGCATTCACTGCAGGCTATAAATACGACAAACGAGTTCCGATGGATCTCATAGTTATCCGCCGATGTCCACAGCGATAGACAGAAGAGAGCAAAATCTTCAATCACATTTAAAGTGCAGGCCAAGATGCCAAAGAGACGGCGATTACGTTTAATGTGCTCCCTGTAAAATTCGAGATACATTTTGGCCACTGCCAGTCGCAGGGGTAAATGCAGGAAAATGGCCAACCTCCAAATGGTCTTCTGGGGCTCGTAATTTCCTATAGCTGCTGACACAGATGGCAAATAGTTGGAAACGTCGCAGTGTGTAAAGGTGGATCGCACAAAGTCAAACATCAGCGACCACGCTACACAGAAGCAAAAGGCTCCAAGTGGCAAGCTTAATGCAGCTAAGGCTAATCTGGAAAAGGGCAGTCGGAAGAAAACCCTTTTCTTCGGCTCATTTAGCCTCTCGTACGTGGGTATCATGGTGATGGGTGATGTTCCGGGTGCGGGGAGAACTCTCTAACCAACTGCACATTTACACATAATTCTATTGGCTACACATTGGCCCAAATGTGAATCCTATTCTTCGACTTAATCCTTATAAAATTATAGGTTTCGTTTACGTTGCAGTGCAGCAGAACATTGTAATTGTAAACACAAAAACAACAATTAATCGATATCTCGATTGTATAATCAAAATGGGGGATGAAAAAAGCCAACTCAGCAAAAGTAGCTAAATGGAAGACTTCTTTAAAAGGTTAGCTTTGAAAAGGCCAAGTAATTTGCCTACCATCGATAGGCAGCGTGCCGGCTATGCTCATCTCTGACACTGACTAAACAACAGAATATAAGCGGAAAAGAAAGTAGAGAGAAAAACAAAACCTTATTAATTTGGTTGCCTGTAAATACAGTATATAAGTTCAAAATGGACATCCTTTTGGCCAATGTGAATGGCCTGCAGTTCAAGGCGGAGCGGGATCTCATGGAGCAGGTGGGCGCCATTCCGCTGCCCTTCTATGGCATGGACAAGTCCATTGCCGCCGTCTGCAACTTTATCACTAAGAATGGCCAGGAGTGTGACAAAGGCAGTGCCTGCCCATTCCGACATATTCGCGGCGATCGAACTATAGTATGCAAGCATTGGCTGCGTGGACTCTGCAAAAAGGGTGACCAATGCGAATTCCTGCACGAATATGATATGACAAAAATGCCCGAATGCTATTTCTACTCCCGCTTCAATGCTTGTCACAACAAGGAGTGTCCCTTCCTACATATCGATCCCCAGAGTAAGGTGAAGGACTGCCCGTGGTATAAACGAGGATTTTGTCGTCACGGTCCCCATTGTCGGCATCAGCATTTGCGTCGTGTCCTCTGCATGAATTATCTGGCCGGTTTTTGCCCCGATGGACCCAACTGCAAGCACATGCATCCCAGATTTGAGTTGCCTCCTTTGGCTGATCTAAGCAAAGATCAACTGCACAAGAAACTGCCCACCTGCCACTATTGCGGTGAACTTGGCCACAAGGCGAATGCGTGCAAGCAATATGCTGGCAGCCTGGAGAACCGCAACAACATCAATGCCATGGATCATAGTGGTGGCGGAGGACCAGGCATTCCAGGAGGAGATGGCAATGGCCCTGAAGATGGTAGTGGTGGCGGCCCAAATCATCCATACGTTAAGGGGCCGACACCACTGGAGGAGATCACCTGCTACAAGTGCGGCCACAAGGGTCACTATGCCAACAAGTGTCCTAAGGGACATTTGGCCTTCCTCTCCAATCAACATAGTCATAAATAGTGCCTAAGCTGAGTCCGCACATCCATATGTTTTATAAATCTTAAGAGTTCTTAGAGAAAGAGCGATGTATGTCAGCGTTATCTTAGTAGAGGGTAATATATCTTCCATAAATGATCTAGATTTTCGAATGTTTTTCAACAAGATGTAAACTAAATAAAACAATAGAAACAAATATTACAAATGGAGAAAAGTGATACATTTTGAAATTGCCTAACGGTTTGGAACACTTTAATTTTTACAAAACTATCGATTGTTTCTTTTACCTGAGCACTATCGATGAAAAATCGATAGTATCATTGTTTGTTTTACAACACTGCCCTTGAGAAAACAACAACATAGAAAATTGCGCACTAAATTTTTAGTAATTTTTCGGACAACAAGCAAAAGGCTCTTGCACAAAACTAAATAAAGAGCAGAAAAAACGACGTTAAAGGCACAATGACAATTTTAGCAAAAATAACGGGACAAAGGCATAAGGATGACCAAGAGAAGGTGCCACTGCCCATGAATCTAAACGACGAAGCGCTGATGCACCATGGCTCGCTAATTAGTGTAAGTATAATTGTAATTATTAGCCTTAATTTTTTGCGCAATCGTTTTATGCCCTTGTACCAAACGACTCTAAAATCAAGCATCCGTTGTCCTTCGTTCTTCGAGCTACAAGTTTTCATTCGTTGTGGAGTGTGCGTGTGTGGGTGGAAATTCCTATGTATGCAGTAGCATTTTCTTTTAAGCAGGGGCGCTCACAGCAGTTGCTATTGATTTTTCCCAAGCAAACTGAAACGTTGGAATTTCTGTTGTCCTTGCCCACCACGGTCACCCTTCCCTTTTTTCATTTCCACATTGTCGCTTGAGGTCAATTTTCTTCCTGTTGATTCCATGGTCAAACTTACTTGGGCCTCCTCCCCCGTTCGCTATCTCCCACTTTCAGTTCAACAAAAGAAACTTGTGCACTTTGCACATAAATGGTTTATTACTTTATGTGTATAAGTAGATAAGAACGCTGACACATTTGTGTTTATATTACTAAACACACAGTGAGTGTCTAAACGATTTTGTCTAAATATTTATCAAACCTTTTAAATAAATATTTACGATTTATTTTTTTTGTGTATGCATATTCCTCCCCAATTTGTCGAAATTTACTCTAAATTTAGCAATAAACAGAAAAAGAAAACAGCTTTTTGTGAAAATGTTTCTCAGTTCGATTATGTCCGATTTCAAGACTTAAGATTACAATTTCAAAAGGAACACTAAACATTATTTCGAAAATTTTTCTTAACTTGACAAATATAGATCTTCAAGTATTTCATTTATTTCCCAAAATCGGTCAGCTAAAACAAATTAAAAACACACAATTTCCACTCGCCTTTTTTAATTTTGAAGTCATAAAAATAAAATAAATATTCGTAATCATTATGTTTTTAATACTTGTTTTTTTAATGAAGGTTGCCGTAAAATCCCATTGGTAACTTTGTAACATCTTTCGATAGGGGAAATGATTATTGTACTTATATTGATGTATATTCTAGAAACTATATGATTGCACCATTAGCTTACTGTAATTGTATATTCGTCTATTAATTCATCACAATTTAAAATGCCTAATATACGATCAAATTAAACTAAGTATAAGCACTCTAGTATCGAGAATCGATACCTAAAATTCCACTTTCTTTGCCTTTGTATAAGTATAATAATTGAGCCAGTTATTTTTTTGATAAGTTTTATGATTTTCAAGGAATTTTCCGTCTATGTTTTCTGCCTCATATAGTTTGCATAAGCTTATACTTTTATCAACTAATGTAAAAAACTATTTTCTTATTATTACTGATAAAATGTAGAGTTTGTGCTGGGTATTTCCACCTCATAAAATAACATATACTATATATGTACAATATATTGTATTATTATTTGGTTTTGTTATTCTTGAATTGCATGTTGAAATAGACTCTAATCTGGTTTTGAAATTGTTTCTTTTCCACAGCCAAAGATTGCTTACAGTGATGCCGATGCGGAGTCGATGGTGTTTAATCGTCCTCAATACCATTGTTTGAAGTCGTTTTTGCTATTCCTCATCGCAATGGTGGTAATGATGATGGGCGTGCTTGGTGGGTGGACTCTGTATCGTCTATATGCACCTGCACATTCCAACATGCGTTATCATGCACTTTGCGATATACCGTATGCCGAGGATTCGAGTGTGATGCCTCGCTTTATGGCCCGTAACGATGATGATATTGCTGCCCTCAACTGGCGCACTTTATTGCCACATTTTGCCAGCAGCAGCAACCAGAACAGTGGCTCACTCATGGGCAATGGAGACGATAGCCTGTTGGATAATCTGGTCGATGACAATTTCTTCCGAGAGGAGATCGAATTGGATAGCAGTGATGAGGATGGTTATGCTAAAATCGATGTGCCAGATTTCAAGGATGGTCGTCGGGGTCGGTTTATGCATGATTTCAAAGAAAATCAATCGGCGATTATTGATACGACCACCAATCGTTGTTTTATTATGCCTCTCGATCGGAATACAACATTGCCGCCAAGCAGTTTTATGGATCTGATGCAGAAAATGGGCTCCGGCTATTATAATATCGATACGGAGCGAGTGCGTCGCAATATGCGTATCATAACGCCACGAATCACGGATCTTTCCATGATCTCGGAGCGCATTGCCAACGAATGTTTTGAAATGAAGGTCTATATGATGGAGAAATTTATTTCGGGAGGTGAGTTACATACGTATATATGTTTATTTAGTTGCTGAATATTTAAAGACATCATATTCATGATAAAGGTTTTTACAAATTTCGAATTTTATGGAGATTAACAATTTTATTTATT
The DNA here is from genome assembly GCA_018150735.1 of Drosophila sp. 14030-0761.01. Taxonomy (NCBI): domain Eukaryota; kingdom Metazoa; phylum Arthropoda; class Insecta; order Diptera; family Drosophilidae; genus Drosophila; species Drosophila sp. 14030-0761.01. The sequence goes on along the minus strand of JAECWO010000027.1, from coordinate 250,276 downwards.
TTGTTTCAGTATCTAAACGCTCTGCTGAGCCTTTGCCAGACGCTGGCAAATATGCTGAATTCATGGGCAAGGGAGTTATTATATACGATCTGTCCAATATTGCCGAAGTAGAGGCATACGAGGCGGATGAGGCCCTAAAACAGCAAGTGGCTTGAGCTCATCAAAAAGCGCCAACAACGTCAAGAAAATTTTAAAGCTACAGCATAAAAACAAGAAATTTATTAATTAGAAATTAATTTACATATATATATATAACAAAAATCGGAGACAAAATTTGATCTGTTTGTGTGTGTAGTTTGAGTAACATCAACAAAAGAAAACAAAAATTGCTTAAAACGAATCTTGAAACAGATGAACCTATAAGATTATATATATATATATATATATATATATACATATATATGAGATGTATCATATTATTGGCCAAGACGCTCCAACAAAGAGAGTTCAATTGAACGACAGAGAAAGATAATAGCGAATCATAGACCCTAGAGTAAAGAAATGTACCTAGAAAGCAATTGAAATGCGATTGAAAGAAATTTGTGACAAATACCATACGAGGAATGCATCAGATATTGGATACGACGAGGGCCTCGTGCATCTTTCTATTTCTATATATACTTACATATATAATAAAAATGTGTGCAACCATAACGATAACGCAAAAACAAAAAAAAAACAAAAACAACTAACACAAACACACTGAAAACAGAATTATAGATAACAAAAAGAAACAAAAACCTAAACTGCATTCCATTCCAAGTACATATTTTATATACTATAAATAATTATCCTCTCTCTATCTTAACAATTATTGTATAAAACAAAGGAAAACGAAGGATTATAAATGGAGTTGGAAATTTAAAGCTATCAGCAGAGTTCAGAAATGAAAATATTAAGAAAACAACAGAAAGTTAATCTAAATGTTCTTTAAAAACAAAAACAAAAAAAGATAACTATTTAAATGTATTAAACGCGAATTTGTGATCTTGAAGTATTATCTGATTTCTAATTTGTAATGAATATGAACCGGTGGGTTTAGATATTTATCTCTTCAAATGGGAAGAAAACAAAGAAAATTTTTAGTGTTTTTGGTTTAATAATTTATTATACGAATTATTAAAATCTTAAAAATAAGGCTTACATAAAGCTATGGTATGATCCACCCCATAGGCAACCTTTGTGACTTTGCCATTGAGGGCGGTCTTAAAGGGAAAGAACTGATCCTTTTTGTGACCCAAACCCAAGTGACCAAATCGATTTTTGCCCCACATAAAAAGATCGCCATCGGAATTTATTGCGCCCATGTGGAAGACTCCACAGCCAATGGACACCACAGTTGTGGCATTGCTGAAGTCGTTGCGGCCGAAAAGCGGGGGCAATAGATGCTGCGGCCTTGAGGTCTGCTCGACGAAGGGACCAAAACCCAAGATGCCGTAGCCCCAGGTATAGACGAGTCCCTGATCGTTGAGAGCCATACAAAATGAACCACCGCTGGCCACTTGTCGTATGCATCCGATTTCTTTGGTAAGCTTGAGGGCGCGTGGTATATTTATCTGGGTCTGTGGATGTTCTGCGTCATCGTCGAGTTGGCCGTACTCTGAATTGCCCCAGCCGAAGCAATCGCCATGTTCGTTTAAGGCCAAAACACAATCCGAGGAGCAACTCAGGCTGACAATCCGCTCTTGCTTGATGTCACCCTCGATGAGGGTAATTTGGCCAGCCGAATGATAATTTCCTTGCCCCGTCTGGCCATCGGCTCCCCATCCACAAGTATAGACGCGACCCAATTTGGTCAAGAACATGGTATGGTCTTGGCCACATTCCACGCTTACCACTTCATCATCCTGACCACATATATCGACTTGGGATATCCTATGTATAACAGCACTTTTACTGTAGCGTTCATCATCGATAATCGAGCGTCCACATTGGCCGTAGGAATTGTTGCCCAAAGTAAAAATAGTGCCATTGCGTGTGACCACCACTAGATGTGCTCGTCCTGCGGACATGCTACGCACTTGCATATCATCGGCGGTTTCTCCCTGCTCTCGGGGAAGTTGTATGGCCGTAGGATAGATAATTAAGTCGAGATTGGCAGGATCCTGAGAAGGAAGGCTGTTGCTTCTCACACTCTTTACTTGATAACCCAATTGGGAATCCGTATTGAGGCCGCAGCCAAAGAGTGTCTCTCCATCGGATCGCTGAACGGCATATGCGGTAAATCCATAACCAGCTGTTACATCGGTTACTTCATTGTTTGTGGAGAACTGCAACCGCGTGGGATGATGTACCATTTCTGTATACCGCTCCTGTGACTTTTTAATGTTGGTCTGCAGGCCCAGAGCTCCCGTCTCCTGGAAACCCCAAACATAGACACGCTGATCATGAGTATTGGAGATCTTTGGATTATAATCTGAAAGACGAGAGGAGTATTTGTTTTTGTCATTTTAAATAGTTTCGACCAATTCGTTTCCAGAAATACCTTTGATTTTGGTTTTATCCTGATTAAGAACAATGCGTTTAGCCTTTGTTGTGTAAAATCGAACCAGTTGGGGCATGTAAGCCCGCAATGTGGGCAGCATTTTGTTTAAATCCAATTAGAACTTAAATAATCGTTTAGCGTCAGGCCTGCCATTTTAGCTATTTTATCGCCAGAAATCTCTAAAAGCAAATTTACTTTAAAACCTGACATTTAAAAAGACTCAAGGCTAAATTGACAAATCTGTCGGCGCTGATAACTACTCGATATTTTATTGTATCTTATTGTATTGTATTATTGTATAGTATTTTGGTGTTGCCATCATTTTGGTTGGAGTTGGGCTCATTTGGTAGGATTTTCGATAAGGTTCGCGTTTAGGTTACAAAAACATTGACCATCGATGTTTTTTGCCATCGATTCAAAAACTATCGATGCTTTTACCATCGATAGTGAAACCCATCGAAAGTGCCATCGATTGTTCGGGTTTTGTATCGAAATCGGATGGCAACGAATTTTGGCTCCGGTTAAAATAAGCGAAAATTAATAATTAATAAAGCCAACTGCGCTGGAAAAGAGTTGAATTAAAGAAATAAATGCTTGAAGTTAACTTAGCATAATTAGAATTAAGTGAAAAGTGTTGAAATCAAGTGTTTTCCGTGTCATTTTCACTATACTCAACCACACACACACACACTGGCACTCATACATAGGGTAAAATATAAATATTATAATAATTCTGTGTGTGTGTGTCAAAAGTGCAATTATATGCAGAAAGAAAAAGAAAGTGAATTTGGTTTTTACTACTATACAAAGTGTGCGATCAACTACTAACTGAAACATCAAAAAGGATAGAGGGAGATAAAAAACAAGGGCGAGGGCCAGTGGCTGCTGCATTAGGATTAAAGGCTGTGCGAGCCAGAGAAGGAACAAAAAGGAGTTGGCACCGAAAAAAGAAAAAAAACCGAAACTTTCATCGACTCTCCCGGTAGGTACACACAAAATACATATACGGCTGCTCCTTGTTAGTGTTTGCTCTCTTTCTCTCATGATGGTCCTGTTACTCTCTCTATCGCTCTCCACATCTCTCATTTTTGTTATGTTTTTTCTGCCTCTCTTGGCAATTCACTTTAAGTGGGTGGGTTAGCCAGACCCAAAAAAGCATCCCTTAGCTCGCATTCTCTCTCTCTCGCTCGCTATCCCTCTCAGTATGCTGTTTTCTCTCGCTCCTTTGGTAGGATTAGTCCTTGCACTCCTTTTTCTTTTTATGCAACGCCGCCGCATATGTCTTAAGCCTGGGTGGGGTTCCACTTTGAATTTCGTTTGTTCGCTCGTCTTGGTCGTGGTCGTGAGCTTGGAATTGGAAATCTGTTAGCCTAGCGGCTAAATGTGTCAGACAAACCACTTCAACCCGCACCACCACCCGCTGCACACCACCCACCACCCCTTTCGGTTGCCAACAAACAACCAACCCCACCCCGTGATATTACCTGCCTCTCACCATTAATATAGAAAATCTATCCGTCGTCTGGCAAAATTATATGCGACTTTTAAATCAAATATTATCGACAAATAAATATTTGAATAATCTGTTCCTTGTAACGAACACTGACCTCATTAAGTATATGTGTACATAAATGTATATAGAATCGAACAGAAAAATATTACACTGCCATCCAATTGAATAAGGATACGATTTTTTAAATACTAATATTAAATAAGGAATATTTCGCATCGTTCAGTATTTCATGAAGTAACAATAAAAGAAAATATTGTTAAATAAAGTGTCTTCTGTTTCGGTACACATAAAAAGGATTTGAATCACTTAAGGATGTTTCGCTTCATGGTTTGTTTGTTGCATTAATTAATAATATTATGTGTGGTTAAAATAATTAATATAGTTCCTTTATTTATGCAATTATAGTTTATTGATCAATTTAGTTGTGAACAGGATTTTAAGTAACATCGAAATGCAATTTTTCTGGTTACAATTAAGATACAAACTTACTTATACGATAAACATACATACATATCCGCGTAAGAAACGTTAAAAAAAAACGAAGATAAATGGCTTATTTCGTCATTTCAGTGTCAAACTTTGGGTTTCTTCCCCCCTTTTCTCGTGCAATCTCCTCATCTTCCACATAATTATTAACATTCCCGTATTAAGTTCCCGATTTTTTTGTATTTATTGAATTATGTTTACATTGGAAATCAACAAAATGGTTTACTTGAGTCGTTCCATTGCCCCTTTGACTGCAACAACGACACCATAGATAACATAACCGACGCGGCGTCCGCCCCTTCCCCTTTCCCATTCCTATCGACCGACCGAACGACGCTCTTTCAGTATGGTCGCAGTGGCTGTTCCACTTTTCTGCTTTTTTTTTTTGGAGATACTCAAACTGATTTAAGAGCTAGGCTGCCAGCTCCCTATTTTGTTTCCCAATTTGTTTGTGCGACTCCAGAAATACATGCAACATATTGGACAAAAAGGGAAGGGGTCGGATGAGGGGATGGGATAGGATAGAGTCATGAGCTGAAGAGGAAATCAACTTTACGCCTCATAAACTTTGTGGGCACGTGCATTTCTTTATTTTCTTTTTGAACATTTTCTCTTTCTTATGTTTTGTTTTTCTTCGACGTAATGTTGTTTTTGTTTTTGTCGCAGCCTTGAGCTAGCCACCAAAAGACAGAGGCAAGGCAAATGGAAATGGAATCCATGCAAGCCAAGCCAATAGCAAGATGTTTCAGGTTAGTTCATTGGCAAAGCAAATCAACGAAGCGTTTCATTCCCACGACGAGGGTAAGCCAAACAGTTTTTGGTAAAACGATCATTAAAGTTGGTTAATATACATACCCTTCTTGGATCATCGTTGCTAATGAATTACCCTGTGAAATGGCCTCTGAATAAAGTTTGAAATTAGGTTTTTGCGTCAAAGCCGGATTAGCAATGAGCAATTGAGCAATACTTTGAATCTAACTTGCAGGCAAACTTCCATCATTTTTCCTTAGAGCACCAAAATAAAGTTTTATTGTTCGAACACACAAATTAGTAGAACTACTTATTAAGAATAAGGCAAATCTTAAATCTCGCACTCTTAAAATTCTTGTATCATATCATATTTTGCATCCATAAAACTATTTTTATTATATTATTCTATAATAAGAAGAAAAAAGAAGTCAGAACCTATTTTCGGATTTATCCTGCCTACATATGTATGTATGTACATATGTACATTAAAAAAAGTCAAATCTGACGGAAATAAAGCAAAAATGGCATCACTGCATATAACAAGTGAAACTCATCTACTTACTGTTTTCATTATACAACTTTAAAAAAACAATAGAGACTTTTAGAGTCACCCTCCCATAGCTTAGTCATTTGTGCAAATCTCCTCAAGTTCTTTTGTTATGACATTTGCTTTCTCTTCTTTGAAAAAGCAAAAGAATATGAGCAACTTTCTTTCATTTTGTTTGGTGTTAAATTAATCGATTCTACTTAAAAACGTTAACTGAAACTAATAACAACAAAACTCTTATCGTTTATGCCGATGACAACATAGATATTCCCCCCTTTTCTTTCGCAATAACTAAATGACTTGTGGTGTAGGTGTGAGTAGGCGTCGCCCCTGAGGGTTATTGGAATTTAAGATTAAAGATATATTTCGACCTTCAAATTAAATCTAAACTTAGGCCAAGTCGAAAATCGAAAGCTAGATGCTGCCTAGGTCTATTGATTATTAATAATTAATGTGACATTGACTTTGATTTGGTCATTTACATACATTTGGCCAATGAACTTTTAGATCTAGTATTACCTACTCAATTGTGGTATGGTAACTGCACAACTCACACGTACTCTTACACATAAGCATGTTGCTCAGTTAGTTTGGCTTGTTGTTTCAGTCTCTGATAAATCTGAATAACCAATTTCCAATTTCAATTCCTGTTTATGACTCATTGCGGTCGTCGTTTCGTTGGTTAGAATCGTGGCCTGCTCTGACCTGGTAATTTTTTTTTTCTTTTCGTGGTTCTTTCGAATGGAATGAGTGACAGACAAAAGAGATTTTATTTTGTAAGTACATTTGAACTAATTAGCAGACCTTCAAGTGACTATCATAGTGACTGATTCATAAAAGTTTTAGTTATATACATATAATATAAAGCGATAACTCAACCTCTTATACATTGAGGGGAAATGCAATTTCAGTGAATGGCTTAGACCTTAGAAGGGATCCCGAAAATATATTTTTTTCATTCTTTCAAACATGTGGTGATAAATTTATCTTTGAATAAGAAAAATATTTAATGAACTTAACTATTTTAGAGCATTATATTAAAGCGTTTTTAATAGAGAACCAATTGGTTTCTTTGGGGTGATGTATGTAAATGAATATTGGAACTAAATTCAACATCAGAGTAAGCGAACCTAAGAAGAAGTGGACATATCTACTATCGATTTGGATATCGAACCTAACATATGTATATTTAAGCGTAAGAAGCAACCAATCTACAGGTAATTTAAATTTAACATCATATGTAGGATATGTGGGAATGATAAAGTTTTATATCAATAACTTTTTAGACTTTGCTAGGCATATTTATGAGATAGTTATTTATAAGAAAGGTCTAACCTATAGGTAGAGGGAACGGTTAAAAGAAGAAATGACAAGGGTATACCAACTTCGGCATGGCCAAAATTAACTCGACTTTCTGTTTTGAAAGTGTGATAGACCATTTTTATTCGAAGCTGCGTAAAATAAATCTTTAACCCCTTGGTTCAACCTTGTCAAATCAATGCTCATCGTAAGAATAGCATGTGTGTGAGAGCGAGAGAGAAAAAGAGAGAAAGAGCAACATATACCTCTAGCAATTGTTGTTTAGGTATATTGAATTCAATTGGGCGACATCACTATCGTTGGCTGCTTGCCTTTCGGTCTGTCTAGCTCTCTATCGTCGTCGTCGTCGAGTGAGGCAACTTTCACTTGCTTTTTTAATTACGCCAATTTTCCTCGCCAAAACATGAACCCCAAACGAAGCAAATCCCATAATCTCATCTGTCCAGTCAAGTTCGTCTCAGTCATTCATTTCACACTTGCTCATCATTGTTGTCAACCCGATCATCATTATAATCTTTTAATATTTTGCGAATTTTTATTGCGTATATTATTTTAAATGAACATTTGCCAAACGAAGCTTCTTTAATACAATTTATTTTCACTATTGATTTTTCCTTCTATTCTTTCGTTGTTTTTCCTTTTTTTTTCGTGATTTTTTCTTATGTTGCCACGCCTACTAAATATCACAAAGACACAGAAATTATGCCGCCATACGCAGAGGGCTACGAACGTTCTTCTCACTTCTTCAAATCCCACCTACCCCTGCAGCTGGAGCCGGATCTAATCGGTGAAAAGGAGGCACATCCTTTTGAGTGATTCTGTGGAATGTTGGAATATCCACAGAGATTCGCACGCAGCATCCCCGACTCCTCGATAAGCAGCAGTAGCAGCATTAGCAGTGGCTCCCAGCAGCATCAGCCTTATCCGCCACAGTTGCCCCAACATCAGAATCTGAATCCAAATCAGAATTATCAACAACAACAACAGCATCAATACCGTCCTCAGTCGCCGGCACATCATCAGCGTCACTCTTCACTGTCCCAGCAGCAGCAGCTACATCATCGCACCCTGTCGTCGGCCTCCAGTTGCAGTGTCCAGCACAAGAGTGTGACCTTTGGCCAGCCGCCCATCGATTACATTTGCAGTGGCAACGGCAGCGGCAAGGAATCAAACGCTGGACCAACACAACAATCAATGGCGGGAAACATGAAGCACGGTAAGGATAACCGTAACCTTAGTAATCGTTTCGCTTGTATTCCATAAATATCGAAAAGTGTTTAACATGTTAATTATGATTCTCCATCTTGTTTGCTAGGCAAATCCCAGGAAGATGTCTGCTACGTTGTAGCCAAATATGACTATGCCGCACAAGGAGCCCAGGAGCTGGATTTACGCAAGAATGACCGTTATCTATTGCTAGATGATTCCAAGCATTGGTGGCGCGTACAAAATAATCGCAATCAATCCGGCTATGTGCCTAGCAATTATGTCAAAAAGGAGAAGCCCTCGCTTTTCGACAGGTGTGTGTGCGTGTGTGTGTGTAAATGTGTATGCATCCTTCCCTGTCAATTCCTGAACTAAATTTAAGTATTTTTCTCTTTTGTTCCCATTTTCAGCAGAAGAGAGAAAATGTTATTTGCCCACATTTTTGCTTTTTGTAATCTTTTTTCTGTAACCATTTTTTGGCTTTTTTCCAATAATTTTCTTTGAACAACAAAACTATTTTTTTACTTTCAAATTCAACTGCCCCAAACGACCCCATTCTATCTTCGCCCCAAAAAATCCTATTTGTAAATGTATATATATGTATACATATAAAGATGTAGGACCTTCCCTTTTTTTGGTTCATTTTATAATACAAATATAATTGTTAATGTTCTTATTCTCATCTCTCTCTCTCTCTCTCTGTGTGTAGCATTAAGAAAAAAGTTAAAAAGGGATCAGGATCAAAGACCCTGCCCAACTGTTCGCCATCGCGACAAATTGAAAGTCCTACAATGTCAAGACGTTTACCACCAGATCCAGCTGAGGCTATTGGCACGGCCATTGTCAAGTATAACTATCAGGCTCAGCAGCCAGATGAATTATCCTTAACCAAGGGCACACGCATCTTGATACTGGAGAAATCCAATGATGGCTGGTGGCGTGGACAAAGTGGCAATTCGGTGGGTTGGTTTCCCAGCAATTATACAACCGAAGATTGTGATAATGATGGCGAGATTCATACTTATGCCATGGCAGAGAATGTCCTGGATATTGTGGTAAGTTGTCAGGCATAGCTTTGAAGAAATAAACGCTGAAATCTCTCGAATTACAGGTGGCTTTGTATAGCTTCACGTCGAACAACGATCAGGAGCTCTCGTTCGAAAAGGGCGATCGCTTAGAAATTGTGGATCGCCCTGCCTCTGATCCGGATTGGTATAAGGCACGCAACAATCAGGGACAAGTCGGTTTAGTTCCACGCAATTATTTACAAGAGTTGAATGACTACCTGGCCACACCGTATCGTAATACGAGCGCTGCTGGCAACGGCAATAATACCGGCACTAATAATGGTGCCAGTGGAGGTGGTGGCGGCGGCGGCAATGGTGGTGACTCAATGGAACGCCGCAATGAGGGCAATAACAAATCCTCCACACAATCTTCCTCCTCGCAGCAACCCATCGAACGTCCAAATTTGGCTGGCAAAACATGGTATTATGGAGCCATCACACGCAGCCAATGCGATACAGTGCTTAATGGTCATGGCCATGATGGTGACTTCCTCATCAGAGATAGTGAGACTAATGTGAGCCCCAAACTAAAGAATAGAAAAAATTGCCAAACGAAACTGAAAACACTTATTTAGTTTCTACTTTTCTTCTTGATAATATCGAGCCTATAAACTGAGATCAGATTACAAATCAATTAGCCATTAGTTACTCTAACAAAAAGAAAACACGATAGGGATATTTGAACACGTAAATTTAGCGGTGTTGTGTTCAAATCATCATCTAGTTAAGTTCTAGTATTAGCAAATAATTTTGAACTTTTTCTTTTTATTCATTTCGGATAAGTGTTTACAGTTTCGAATCGTTTCTCCATTTAATTATTCCTCTACTAATCTTTAATTTCACAATACCTTTACAGATGGGCGACTATTCGGTATCGCTGAAGGCTCCTGGCCGCAACAAACATTTCCGCGTACATGTGGAACAGAATATGTACTGTATTGGACAGCGTAAATTCCATTCGCTGGATCAATTGGTCGATCATTACCAAAGAGCGCCCATATACACGAACAAGCAGGGCGAGAAATTATATCTGGTTCGGTCGTTGCCCAAAGCCAATGGTACGTAAGCAGCTGGTCCCAGGTCGTTTGTAAACTGTATAAGGAATGCCTAGCCAAAAAAAAAAAAATATCCCCAATGAAAATAACTTCTCATAATATTCTCGTATTATAACATAATACATACATGTAAAACGCAAAAACAAAAGAGAAAAGATATATATATATATATATATATATAAACATAATATATATATATATTTATAGAGAAACCGCACATTTACCATTTGCAGCTCAGCTCGATTGACAAGTAGTTCAATATACATCTTTGTTCGTTTTCTATAGTTCAGTTAAAAGCATACATATGTACATATATAGTGCATATATGTATCAGACAAAATGAAACTTTTTATACTTTTATAAGATTACAAATTAAAAAAGGAAAATTAAAGCTTAATTCAAATGCATTGGCTATGAAACACTCACGCAATTTGGATTCGAAACAATTCTAGATGTCAACATGCATTATTAAAAGAACAAGATATATATATATATATATACATGTGCACATAATCTCTACATCTAAACATCTAAGCTATATATATATACATACTTGAATATATATTGAGGAACCCAGCAATGTAGCAAAGAAAGAAACGCTTTTAAAACCAAACAGAAATCACTTGAACTATGTAATATTCGATTGATCTAAACGATATGATATGATGTCTAACTATTTATCAATATCTGTAACTATATCTGTGTATCTATCCGCATTCTGGTCAACAGCACAGCCAGAGTGAGAATCGCTCCTTTACCATTGCGCTCACACATACCTACGCCCACACCAACACATACACAAACTCACAGCACATACAGAAACATACACATTATAGTCATTAATTTATCAGTTTTGTATTTGTTCATAATTAATTTCCATATCCAGTTCAGTTTACTCTCCCACACTAAGAGTTATAATCATAAATATGAAGAGTATACAGTTTGATATCTTATAAAAACATAAAGTAATAATCATTAGCAGCAGCAACAGAGTCGCCCCGCCCCTATTACATATATATATATATATATATATATATATATATATATAGAAAATATTCATATTAGCCATATAATTATTGTACAGTTTTCAATGCAATGCTAAAGCTAAATCCTAAGCTAACAAAAATCATACACAGGACGACAAATCTTAATTTATTCCCAGAACCAAAAAAGATTGAATATCGTTTTTCGATGCAAAGATCTTTGCATTCTCCGAATGTTTTGAGTTACTCTATCCTAAAAGGGTACACTCTGACCCGAATTTGAATTTAGAGCTTTGAAAATCTATGCGAAAATCGATATTCAGTTGGCTTGGTTGGCGGATCTTATCGACGGCCTGTGTTATAAGTTAACTTTAACAATTTACAATTTACAATTACGATTATGTATAAGTAGTATGCAGCAGCGATTCCAGCTTTAATTTTTTAGTTTATTAAAACTTTTTGTTTGCCAATTATTTAGATTTCATTTTGTTTATGTTAATTTTTTATTAGTTCTTTCCTGTTTTCTTTAGTGAGTTAGAAAAAAAAAATGAAGATGAGGATCGAGTTGGAATAGAGAGAAGATAATGAAAATGATGATAATGGTGGTTCAAAAATGACTTTTGACTTATTTCATATGCGAATTTTTTATATATATAAACATATATATATTTAAAATCTAAATAATTTATATTACTTTAAAGAGAAACCATTGCTAAAACAACAACACAACAACTAGTACTAAAGAAGAGAACAAACTAGAAATTATACCGAAACGGAAATGAATAAAAATACATAAAATAAATTAAAGATTGCAAATATTATTTGATTCTGCTTTACAAACAAAACCCAAGTCCGTAACTATTTTAAAGCTCTTAAGATATAATAAGAACTCCTGGGTTGGCAGCAAATCTCGGAGGCGCCTCAAAACAAACATACAATTTAACGATTTTTTTACTTGAATATGCAATATTCCTATGGAAACAAAATATACAAATTTTTTAAACATATCTCCCCCCTAAATGAAATTGGAAAGGAACTCTGTTACGTGGAGTCTCTGGCGATCACACAAATTTAAAAAACGGGAGTTTTTATATTTTTTTGAACAATTTTATTAAAATGTACATAATTAATAGTGAAGTCAATCTAGATCTAAATCTCATTAAGCTTAAATCGGGCATTAATGTTGACCGAGCTCAGTTCGGTAACCAGAAATTTAAATGAGAATGGAATCTCAATCATGGACACTGAACTGCTATCGCCACACAATCGGCAGGTTTCCGGTTTCGAAGACAATCCGCCTGTTTCATTTCGTTTAACGATTTGCTGAAGTGGCGACAAAATGGAGCCACATTTGTGGCACACCAAAGTGTGTGTTTTATCCGAATTGTGAAAGAGGCGATCCTGTAGAAGAAAGGCGGCACCATGAGAAATGAGAGCATCTCGTTCCATCTCACCAAAACGAACTCCGCCACCCCGTTTGCGTCCCTTGATGGGCTGATGGGTGCGTGCTTCGACAGCACCAGTCGAGCGCACTTGCCATTTATCGAATACCATGTGTCGCAATCTCTGATAGTGGACGACGCCAAAGAAAATATCTGCAGTCATCTCCCGCCCATCTACACCGGAATACAGACGTTCCGTGCCATAGTAATTATAGCCCCCAGCCTCAAGCATTTGCCCAAAGTAATCAATCGCCGTATTCTGCTCAGAAAAGCGAAAGGGTGTGGCATCGTATACATTTCCATGGACAGCAGCACTCTTGCCCGCCATGGTTTCAATCATCATAGCGATTGTCATACGGGAAGGGAAACCATGAGGATTGAAAACGATATCCGGTATGAGGCCAGATTCCGTGAAGGGTAAATCTTCTGCCGGGTATTTCTGGGAGCAAATGCCCTTTTGTCCCGCCCGCGAGGCAAACTTATCACCAATGGTGGCCGGTCGTGGTACACGCAAAGTGATGCACACTGTCTTCCGCGGCTGCAGATCAAAGCTACCCAATTGCCTTATACTGTCTACAAAGCAATCTTCCTTCTCATCCATTTTCACCACTTTGTAGGTGGCCACTTCGCCATCAAAGTAGCAGTACAATGGACAGCCAAATGAAAGTTTTGTTCCCGGATGTGGTAGACCATCGGTATCTAGATATTTTTGCAATTCCGGCATATGCGGATGACGAGAAAAATAGCTTGACTTTTTGGGTAACTGAACAAATTTGGATTTGTAGATGCTGCCATAGGCAAAGCCTCGCTCATAGGCAGCCTTGTTAATGATCATGGCGTCCTCCATGTCATAGCCCGTGTAGGATATGACAGCCACTATGGCGTTGGTGCCCATGGCGAAATCATCCAGTTGTATGTTATCATAGTGCACTGGCCGGAAGAGAGGCGTCGCGGGCGTCTGTAGACGATATAGCTTATTGGCCGCTTGCTTCGGCCAATTGAGACATGGCGTACCCATAGTCTGTTTACCCATCTGACATTGGTACATATTACGCGGAGATTGATTATAATCTGGCATAGGTATCAAATTGGCCAAATTGCTCATGAAATGCGTCTTGGCCAGCTCCAAATGGGTTGTAAAATCTGGATACATTTCATTTTTATCAATGGCTATCTCCATATACAATTGCTCCAAGGTTCCAATGTATTCAATTCGCTGCCATTTTAAATTCCACACGGGGCGCATCATCCGCGCAGGACCGGTGGCCAAAAAGAGTCCGGGAAATTGGCCATTCTTTTTAAATGGTATGAAACCAATCTCAAGCATTTGCGGTAGTTGGCCACTGATTTTTCCATAACGTAGATCCTCTACAATTTTACTCGCATCCGACTGATAGATGTGGCCCAAATGACGACCATCTAAAAAGACCACATATAGCTTGGACTCGGGTTGAGGGCGATGGGAAAGCGGGAGCATTCCCATTTTAATGAGTTTTGAGGGAATGGCCTGGGAAACAATAAACAAGTTAGATATCTTCCAAAAAAATTTAATTACCTATTCCATTACTCACCTTAACTAACTTGGGATCAGGTCGCTTCGATATTTCACAAGTCAGCGTCAAATGATTTAGCAATCCACATGGCGTACCATCAGGAGTATGGACTGGACACACAAATCCCCAAGCATCTGGCAGTAATTGTCGAGCTTCCGTTGTCCGCATCGTTGTGAAATATGAACCACGATGAATGGCTCGAAAATGGGACATGTAACGCATCCGATTAATATTCTCGGCCATTATGACCAGGCCACTATTCTGCATAAGACCTAATCCCGTGCGAGAGGCAATATTACCAGTGGCCAAAAAGGACTCAATGGATCGGCCAACACCTCCCGCCTGACGCATGCATTGAGTTAACGTAGAGGACGACAGTAGCGCATCCGGGGTGGTTAACTTCTTCAGCAGACATTTGCGCAACTGAAACATCCACATTTCAATGCGTTCACCCAGATATTTCTGATAGAGATGTCCTGGTAGAAGAACTTCTTGCATCATGGCTGAATCAACATTCTCCACTTTATATTTGCCTTGGGCACATTGGAAAAGCTTTTGGACCATAAACACAATCAATTGGAACTTTTCTTCATAAGTATCCAGGTGAACCATAATCCTCTCTCTAAGAATAAAATCAGTGACAGCCTCATCGGGTTCCCATTCGGGAACATCAGGGAAGCGAGAACGGAATAAAGTGCCAATGAAACTCCTGCATTGAGCATGCGTATAGACGCCTTCATTTTGGACATCTCGCAGCATAGTCTGGACGCAGGATACATAGTATTGATCCGTCTCATAGCCCTGTATAAGACGATTATAGATCTCTTCATCCGTGTAGTCCATCAGACACTTCAGAATCAGGCAAACGGGAACATAAGACAATCTTTTCACGTGGCTAAACATGAAACGGGCCGAACCATTATTCAGGTAATGCAAAACATTGCTAAACGATGACTCGTCGGCGCGGACTGTCTGCACCAGGACACCCAAATCACTGAAATTATGTCCACGATCCTTCCACGATGAGCGTTTAACACAAATTGGATGATTGCGGCGCGTAAGGACAAGCATACGAACGATTTTCTCATTACCTCGGATTATAAAGATTCCACCCCATTCGCTATCGTGTTCACCGTGTTTGACCATCTCCTTGGGTGACGCTCCGCCTAGATTGCAGGCCTTGGAGCGTAGCATAATAGGCACTTCGCCCAAGTCTATGTTAATGGAAGTCTTCTGCAAGCCATTTACTTGCCACGCCAGCCTTATGGAGCATGTCCCTGTGTATGAAGCATGCAATTGTCGCGCATCTGTTGGATAAACCTCCCGCGTCCGGATATCGATGACATCTTGTGGAACTTGTGGTTTAGCTATGGAAATACTTTCGATCTTGAGGGAGATGCGTTCGCCTGCTGGTGTTTGAAATTGAACTGGTATCACATGTTTGGCCAAATGATCAAGTCCAACCGAAAGCATTTCATCGAAAGAGTCCACATGTGGAGCCCCTAGATTGGCCAAATGCTAAAGCATAATCAAAGGAAATCTTTAATTAATGGAATGAGCTATGGCCAAGTATAAATAATATTACCTTATTCAGCTCTTTGGGTATCTGTTTGAATTCGGGCCGCGAATTCGTCAATGTTGGCGTGGTCTTCATGTGGTCCAGCATTGTTTTTGTTAATTGAACAACGCCGGTATCGTCCTGGGGTGAACAAATGGAATTAATAAATAAATTCTTAACAAATTCAAAACAAAATTATATTCAAAAATGTACCCACGTGCTTACCTATACAACACAATAGAGATGGGCAACAAGTTGAACAGAACTCGCCGATGATTCTCATGAATTGAACAGAACTAGTAAATTTATTTTATTCCTAATCTTTGCCTTGGTAAAATTGAATTTTATAAAGCAAATATATATAAAACACAACCGGCTCTTAAAAAATCCAAGCGTTAACCACTTTTTAGTGAATTTGACTTCTGCAAAATTTAAGATTCGAATTTACCGGTTATTTTGGCAACGGTGTACTGTGAATAGCAAGTGAGACCAGACTTAAGTCATTTTCCGGTTTGGGATTTTGGATTTTTCCTCGTACTGGCCACTCTGGCCTTTTTCGTCTCTTTCCGGTTTAGGATTTTGTCCAGCGTGCTTGTTCTCCTAAGAGCTAAGGCCGAAAAATACGAGAATTAATTTTTGGCAACTTGCACAATAATTAATTAAACAAAACTATCACTCACTATGTCGACAAAAGCTGAGCTCGCCTGCGTTTACGCTTCCCTCATCCTGGTTGATGACGATGTTGCCGTCACCGTAAGTTAAAGAAGAAGAATACCATACAATCCACACGTGGACTAAGATTTTTAGTAAAGACAAAAAAAATATTGGCTTGCAAGAGTTTTCTAAATGTGTGTGTGAGCGTGTGTATCGCTAACTGTGTAAATCATTTAAAAATAAACAATTTTAAAGTGCATCGTGTAACGAATAGTTACCGCTACAGATACTTATGTGATATTTATTTACGTCTTTCGTTTTAGGGTGAGAAAATCTCCACCATTCTGAAGGCCGCCAATGTTGAGGTTGAGCCCTACTGGCCAGGCCTCTTCGCTAAGGCTTTGGAAGGCGTCAATGTCAAGGACCTGATCACCAACATTGGATCCGGAGTTGGTGCTGCTCCAGCTGGTGGTGCCGCAGCTCCCGCTGCTGCTGCTGCTCCCGCTGCCGGTGAGGCCAAGAAGGAGGAGAAGAAGAAGGAGGAGGAATCCGATGTGTCTGACGATGACATGGGTTTCGGTCTGTTCGATTAAGCGCTTAACGCAGGATTGCTACTGTGATTCAACGAGTAGTAGTGTGCAGTTTTGTATCCCACTTTCGTACACGTTTTAATGTACAATAAAAGACGTTGACGAAAGTACAATTGATACGTTGTTTATTTGTGTTCTTTATAAAATAACCTCATTCAGTATCTTGGCTATGGCTCGTAAATTAATGCCATCTATCTGCTTTAGGCCCAAGCCGATGACAAACTCATCACTGGGACATTTGTTTAGGGCTGTTTTATTGACTAAGAACTGAATACCGCTTCTAGTTTCATCAGAGTCTAAGCCCAGGCAGCAATTCATTGTCAAGGGCACTGATACATGAAATTCTGGATTATCAACTGGTCCAATGACGCGCTCGTTTATTTTGACATCAAATCGTACTCTATATATGCCGGGAATCTTTCCCATCTGCGTAACGAGCAGGAGCCATTTGTTGGCGAAACCATGGAAGACAAACTCGGTCGGCGTGCCATTTACATCGGCGGCAAATTGTTTGTCAAAACCGATTTCCTTGGATTTGGAGTCTTCGCCCATATTTTTCTCTGTAGAATAAATAAGTAAAGAAAATTGACAACTAAATTGAAATTTCATTCACATTTCAGATATGGCAGCGCTCAACTTCTGCTAGCGTTGCCATAAGTCTTCGAATTTTCATAGCGTTGTGGATTCTGTATTAATGGTGGAGTTGAGTTTTGAGTACGTCATTTCGGTCAGTGGCGCCACATCGTTGTATTTCTATTAATATAGCGCCTAATCCGACAAATCAGCATCTTCGAGTGAATTACTTTAGCTAAATTACTATTTTGGAGGGTAATGGGATTTAAAATCTTAAAGACTAAAATTGTTTTATTCTTCTCTATCGCAATTTGACCGAACTCACCAAAAATAGTGCTGGCACCCTCGCAACCGACACCGCCAGTATTGTTGCCAACCCTCGTCAGATCTATGACACTAAGCGTCAAAAAAAGAAAAATTGCGCTAGAACAATAAAAAAAAGAGACGAGGAAAATTTGCAAATTGCTCGCCAATTAAGCATTTAAGTAAGATAAAAACATACATTTAAGGCGCTTGCTTCTCGACATGTGCATCCAAACAATATGCTGAAAATCCGCCTGTGGCATTTTTTTCTTTTCGTTTTTTTTTTTGCTCAGCGTGTACAGCGAAAGACAGATAAAAGAGTGGCAACAACAACAATATCAAGATGTCTGGCATTGCTATAACACGTTTAGGTGAGGAACGCAAAGCCTGGCGCAAGGATCATCCATTTGGATTTGTGGCCCGCCCGGCAAAGAATCCAGATGGCACATTAAATCTTATGATTTGGGAATGCGCTATTCCCGGTAAGAAATCTACACCATGGGAGGGTGGACTCTACAAGCTGCGCATGATCTTCAAGGACGATTATCCTACATCGCCACCAAAATGTAAATTCGAGCCACCATTATTTCATCCCAATGTGTATCCATCGGGCACTGTGTGCCTATCGCTGCTCGACGAGGAAAAGGATTGGCGCCCTGCCATAACCATTAAACAGATCTTGTTGGGCATTCAAGATTTGCTGAATGAACCGAATATCAAGGATCCAGCTCAGGCGGAAGCCTATACCATTTATTGTCAGAATCGTTTGGAATATGAGAAGCGTGTGCGTGCCCAGGCTAGAGCTATGGCAGCCGCTGAATAGGCTAAATGTAGGCGGTAGGAGGAGGCTTACACCATATACCCACTCTCCCACACACACCCAAATAATACGCATATTCCTTGTCCCACACACCCACACACGCCCACAACACACATACAAACATATATATATAGTGATCAACTGTAGACGCAAAGCATTTTCGTGAATGCCTTGCACAAATTTACTAACATTTTATAAATTTCTTCCCCCCCCATCCGCAAAACTCAAATCAAAATCAAATTTGGACAATTCCCAAAAAACCGATAAAACAGTGCTAACTAAATTATAAAAAATAAAACAAAAATGCATTAAACATTACATAAGATAAACTGAGAAACTTAATTGTATATTTAATTTGTAGTTTTGGTCATCATTTTTTGGATTTTTTCAATAAATTTGTATGTATAAAATTTCAAATGTAAGAATATATGACAATTGCAGCAAATGATGAAATAAAGTCTCTAAGGGGGTATTCGCCTACTAAGTCTAGAACTCATTTCAAACCATACATTCCAATTGGGTTATCCAAATCAAAGTTTAATCTAGAGGGACAAGCCTCCTCGAAAACGTGTTGATTTGCAGATCGATTCTAAAAGTTTCCACTTCAAAACAAATTTATAGTTTTATTCTAAAGTTTCTTAAACTCTATGAATTATTAATATCTTTTAAATAACTTTTCCAATAATCAATAGAATTACTGAAAATGTTTATAAACTCGACAAATAGATGTGCTACTAAAATTTTGTATATGTCTCGATAGAACCTTTTTTGACACAATTTTTTCTTTTTTCTAAAGAATGTTTCTTAGGTTTAAACGATATATAAAAGTTTTTGAAATGTATGACAGTTGTAAGCAGTATACCATGCTTGGACAGCCCAAGGAAGCTATGACATCAGCATTGTACAACTTCCGTGAAAAAATTCTACAAAATCCAAATGCATTAAAATAGGTTTCATCTACTTATTTTTAATTACATGAATTCATCAATAAGATACCACGAACAAATCTCTTTAGGATGGGAAAATTTTTAAAGTAAGAAAAAAGGAATCCCAAATGTGAAACGCTACTACCACCAATTAAGATGTACAATTGTGCAAGCTAAATATTTATAATTTTGAAAATCCTAACTTGACAACGATCCCATATAAACAAATTCCAACTTTGTAAAAATCTTATCTTTATTTTAGTGTACAAGAAATATAGAAATAATTTATGTTTAAAATTTTCTATGACTAAGGATGCGCCAGATTAATTGAGCAACAATTGAGCCACAATGTTGTTGCCATCATCGGTTGGATGTAAAGTGGACGAGTGCAGTCCAGAGCCGCTTTCCAGAAATTCACGTAACTCATTCTCCAAATCACCGCCTCCTGTGGGTGCAGTGCCACTTGCACCGGCACCATGAGTATCAATATCTATTGACTGCGGCAGGGCTACAGGCTGTTGCAGTATTTCAGGCAATTGTATGGAAGCTGACGATGCAGCATTTGAGGAGGTAAGGGGAGGCAAACCCGCTAAAAGGAGATAAAAATATGGTTATAGTTTAGTTGCTAAAGATCAATCAATTAGCGGAACTTACCATACGACATTCCCATGGCCTTGCGCAACGAATACGGATCTGCAATGGCTGAAGGTGGCAGCTTTTTGGCCATATCACTCAGTTGCTGTTGGACTTGTTGGGCCATTAGGGTTTCCTCCGGTCCTGGCTGAGGTACCAATCCTAAATGACCTGGCAACGGTTGTGATAGACGCTCCTGCTGTGAGAGCCTCAATTTTTCGATCAAGGTTAGATTATTACTGAGATGCTCTTGCATGCGTCGGGACAACTCGAACTGCTTCATATCTGTTTCCATTTGATTAAGGAAACTCATATCAATGCCTAAATCATCATGCAGTGAATGCAAACGCTTGAAATCGAAGCGAACGTTCTTATATTTCTCATATTCCAGTTCAATATCGTTTGTAGATTGTTCCTGAACACGCGACTGAAAACATTTGTCCATTTCTCGTTGCTCATGATTTTGTAATTGCATATTATAAAGTTCATCCAGAGATTTGCTGTGTTCACCATTGGTCAGAATATCCAATAATCCATTGGCTATATGTGTGCCGTAATTGGAATCCTTGGTGAATTGAAGAATACTTTCAGCATACTCAGCGCTTGAGGAATCTCCGTAAGTCTGCAAAACCAGTTGAGTCTCTTCTTTACTCAAAGTGGAGAACCGTGAATCGAAAGTTGGAGCAAAACTGGCAAAGGTCCCGTAATTTAGAGGCTTCACTGGCTTTACTATGTTCCTTGGATCTGACTGTCTAACTTGGAGCTGAGTGCTGCCTGTTTGTAGTTTACCCACTAAATCTCCTATGGTCACAACTCTTTCGGGTCCTTCGTTAGGTTCGCTTATGAGTAAATTTAAGGTGGTGCTGCCATCTTTATGCTGACGCAGAAAACCCATTTTATGGGCACTCTTTTTCTGAGCCTTCAAACGCTGTTTAGCCTTGAGGGCTGCATTTTGTACTTGACTTAAGATCTCTTCGCCCGTCAGATCGTCCACATAGGGTTCGAAATGCGTCTTTGGCGCATTTTCCAGACGTAAAAGACGCTTGCGCTCCTCCTCTTCCAATTGAGCAGGTGTTGGTGGGGCTCCTACCATCTCATCATCATCGTCCTCATTATTGGAATCATTGGGATGGTGGTGATGATCATAGTTAAGCAAATCATTCGCTGAGGAGGCCATTTCGAAACCCAACTCCTTGGCCGTCAGCTCCCGCATATAACCGGAAAGAGGTTTCAGGCTACGCATTAGATTCTCGGGCTGTAAGTACTTGAGACCCAATTGAAGCAAACGTTTCGCTGCCTTGTGGTATACCGTGTCCACATGATTGTACCGAATGGCATTCTCACACATGCGACGAAAATCTTCAGTGAATTCGTTTAATGCGGAATAGTCATGATCATCGATTTTCTGGCGCATAGTCGAGAAATCCATCGGCTTCGTTATGATAGATGAATAGCCGGGAGCAATGTCATCGGTCACGGGCCAGGCAAAGAACTGATGAGGGTCACGTTTCTCCAGAAAGCGAAGCAAGTGATCGAGTAATTTACTTAAAGGGGATTTTTGCTGTTTTAATTTTAAGACACAAGAGCGAGGCTCACGTCCGGATTCACTGCCCGCTAAGCTTTGAGGAGTTTTTGGTGTATGACCGCCACCGGCTCCACCACTCAAACCTCCTGTTCCTCCTACTCCAGGCGAGGGTATAATAAGTTCGGGTAATGGTTTAGTGGGTGAAGCCATAGCCGTTGAAATTGTTGTATTTGTAGTGGTCGATGGCGAGGCCAAGGGTGAATCGTCCAATTTACATGCTTTGATAGGTTTGCTTACTGGGCAGTTTGATGGAGAGTTATCCGTCGTAATTCCAGCATAATACAGAATATTTTGCGATTGTTCTTCATCCATGAAACTAAAACCATCTTGACTGGAGTCATTTTCATCATTCGCTGCGGCCACTGCCTCATTTTTCACATTCACATGCTCATCCATTTCATCGTCTTCCATTTCATTATCATCTTGCTTAGCCAAGTTCTTCTCTTTCTCCCTTTCTCTATCCCGGCTCTTGTGACGCTTTTCCTTGTGGTGATGTTTGTGATGCTTCTTCTCGCGTTCCTTTTCTTTTTTCTTCTTCTTCTTCTTGGATTTCTTGTGTCTATGATGACTGCTCCCAGCTCCAGAGGCCCCTAATCCGGCTGCACCATCTCCTCCAGCTTCTCCCTGTATTTGCAACTCTTCCTCCGGCTCCGGCGACATCATAGCCTCTGCTGCTGTGGGGGGTGATTGAGCGGCTGCATTATACTCGGGCGTGGAATTTGACCCCACTTTTAAGATCAGCTTCAGACCGCGTTGCAATTGCTTAGGATCCTGATGCTGGCTATATTCTGGAAAGAAAATCGGCGGCATTTTTTTGGTAGAGAGATAGAGTCTAACAAAAGAGTGTTTATCCTACCTTCATATTTCTCACGCCGTTCCGACTTGTTCTTCTTATGTTTCTTGGAAGACCCCATATCGTGAGCCTAAATCAACAATAGACCGTTTGCAACAAACAATAAAAATTCGGTGATTGCCCGATTTAATTGATAAAAATGGAAAATGTTTTCTTGCTTGCTTAGCCAAGTGTTGGAAAATGAACAATATTATAAAAATATCGATTAATTGATCAAAATACCAGCGCTGCCACCGATAAATATTGAGTTTTAAATTGAGAACTGCAAATAATTTTGAATTAAACTGATATTCATCAAGCATTGTTGATTTATCAGCTTTTTATTTATAATTAAATGAAATGAGCAAGTGTGTTACGGCCATGTATTTTATATTTCAGAAGATTGATTTTCTGTGTATGGGAGCACTAATAAAGATTCCGTGTTGCCAGACTGTAAATAAAATATATTGTGCGGGAAAATTCAACATTTCAATATTAACAGAAATACATACTACCCCTTGCATGAGATGTATTCATTCGATCTTTATAACATTTAACATTATACATTGAAAATGTGCATATTTTCGTTACCATGACTGAACTAAAAGCCAATTTTTGGACCTGAACCTAGATAAACCTAGATAATTTGATAATAACAATGAAAAACAAAATCTTGTTATATTTCAACGCTTTTTTAAGCGTTTGTTGCACCGTAGTTCAGGGACTTATTTTGCATTAATACGTAGTAACAACAAAGATAAGCCCTCTTTCAGAGAAATTATCCATTTGTTTACCAGAAATTTGCGAGAGAAAGCTAACAGTTTCATTAGGTGCACCACCCATGAAGAAAATCAGATTAGACCATTTGATCTCTATTGTTATAAAAATCCTTGTTAAAAACCGAAACTTCTGTAAACAATTTTAACTTACATATGAAAAAATACATATAATAAAATGAGATCTATTCTTGATAAGTAATGAAGCTTACCACTAAGACCTACGGCCTTGGAGAAGTATTTGTTTTATCTAGGTTAGAAAATAAGTTCGTAAAACGAAAACTGATATAAAAGGGAGTCTACGAAATGTTGTTAAAATCATTGTCTTTCATTATGTTTGTCAAGCCACTGCAAAAAGCAACCAGCCTTTCGCTACAGCGAAACCAGAACCTAAACCATTCCCAATATGAGATCACAGACCATGGCTACGGCAAAGATGCAGTTAAAGTACTATATGTTTGCCGCCAAGGACCAGTGCACACGATTCATGAGTTCGAGGTGGGGACACATCTGAAATTGTACAGCAAGAAGGACTACTACCAAGGCAACAACTCGGATGTGGTGGCCACCGATTCGCAGAAGAACACTGTCTATTTGTTGGCCAAAAAGCATGGCATCGAGAGTCCAGAAATGTTTGCCCTACTTTTGGCCAAACATTTCCTTACCAAGTACTCGCATGTGGAGGAAGCTCATGTGCACGTGGAAGCCTTTCCCTGGCAACGCGTGTGCCGGGAGGAGACCAACACCATGTTGAACGGAAGTGGTACATGCAACGGCGATACGAAGATGGGTAACTGCAACTTTAGCTCCATTGATGACCGCCAACTTCACAACCATGCGTTTATCCTTACGCCAACGGCACAGCATTACAGTGATGTGGTCTTGCGAAGGAATGGTGAGTCCCCAAGGAAGAACTAAAGAAACCTTCATTTAACTAACATCATTCCTTTTCCCCTTAAGATCCCAAACAAACTGTTATCAGTGGCATCAAAGGACTCCGCGTACTGAAGACCACTCAGTCATCATTCGTCAACTTTGTCAACGATGAGTTTCGATCGCTACCGGATCAATATGATCGCATCTTCAGTACCGTTGTGGACTGCTCCTGGGAGTACTCCGATACTGAATCGGTCAACTTTTCGCGGTCTTGGCAAACAGTTAAAAACATCATCTTGAAGAACTTTGCCGGTGATCCCAATATTGGTGTCTCCTCCCCATCAGTTCAACATACTTTGTATTTGAGCGAAAAAGAAGTCCTGGATGTACTGCCCCAACTTTCCGTCATATCAATGACCATGCCCAATAAGCATTATTTTAATTTCGATACCAAACAATTTCAGAAAATAGCCCCGGGTGACAATAACGAGGTTTTTATACCCGTGGATAAGCCACATGGTACTATATATGCACAATTGGCTCGCAAGGACTTGAAAAGTCGTCTATAGAATTGAAAATGTTTAATAATAAAGTAAAAAGAAAAATATAGCAAATATTTAAACAACTAATATACGAGTTAAATACAACTCGGACAATATTGACCAACAATTTGGGGTATTTAATATCAGCTTCGATGTGAACAGACTCTTGCTATATTCTTATCGATTTGTTGATGAGTTTAAAAAATTCAAATCCAAGTTGGCTTAAACAAAACCGAAAAGTTGTAAGCAAAATGTTTAAAAGCATTTTATGTAAAATTCTAAATTTATAAGAGACTACAAATTTCTTTTTTTATATTCTTTGGATTTTTTTTGCACCCTTTTTCGGAATTCAAAATTCAAAAAAAGAAAGAACAAGATGGCCCAGCGATTGGCATTAAATCACATACTGAAAAGTCAATTGAGAGACGCTTGGCAGGAGAATGATAACATAAAAAAAAACCGCAAGCTGGCAACGGCCACCAAAAATGAAAAGGCAATGTTGAGGTTCGCAGCATCTCGATGCAGTCCGACTGCCCGTTATTTCGGTGATGTGAAGAAGACTTTTGATAGCGTGGTGGCCGATGTACACTCAAAAATCAGGGGTAAGTTGATGAAGAATAAAAATGATAGACAACTTTTGCCAACAACTGTTTGCCCGTTGCCCTGTTTGCAGCCACACCGCCACCGCGAAAATCAGTGCCATCTATTCCAGCTCCCATAGCACAGATTCCTAGGACTTCTGCTGGATCATCAGGCAAGAAGCGGAGTAAGTCCGCTCAAGGGCGTATAAGGGGAGGCGGTTCCGCACCCGGCACCCGTAGTGGTGGTGTCGGCATATTGCCCATTTCCGCCATCAAGGCCAGTCTCGACCAGAAGGCTCAGCGTTTGTTGAAGCGTGGTCTAAATGATTGTGGGAGTCGCAAGAGCTTTGTCGACACACGGCGGATACGTGAGGTGTTGCACCAGAAATCTATGCTGGAGAATATGTTGTTGCAGCACAAGAGATTACAACGCGACAGGCAGACCATTGCCTCAGACATAAAACGCATGCGCCTGGATCTAGATCGGATACGCAACAAATTGGACACATCCCTACAGAGTCTCAATTCCACCCGCACTTTGTTTAGTGCCACTAACAGCACTATCTCAAGGAAAAGCAGCTCTCTGGCAAAACCTAAGCAAACTAAACATGCGCCACGTGCCTCTACACATAAGATATCCAATTTGGCCGCGAAACGTCGTCATATAATGGCGCCTATTAAATCGCGTGTGAGTCATCCAGTGTTTCCTGGGAATGTCACCCTGAAACGCCAGCTTGCTATCGCACCCCATAAACCGCGTCGTGGTCGCTTGTAATTTATCTAGAAATACGAAATAAAATCATTTTCTGGCAACATTTGCATGCATTAAACGAAAATGTTTTAAACAACTTATTTGTTCAGGTTAAAAATCGAGTCCTTTATTATTTTAGAGTTTACTTTTCAAGTCCTTGCGAGCTAATTGTGCATATATAGTACCATGTGGCTTATCTACGGGTATAAAAACCTCGTTATTGTCACCCGGGGCTATTTTCTGAAATTGTTTCGTATCGAAATTAAAATAATGCTTATTGGGCATGGTCATTGATATGACGGAAACTTGGGGGAGTACATCCAGGACTTCTTTTTCGCTCAAATACAAAGTATGTTGAACTGATGGGGAGGAGACACCAATATTGGGATCACCGGCAAAGTTCTTCAAGATGATGTTTTTAACTGTTTGCCAAGACCGCGAAAAGTTGACCGATTCAGTATCGGAGTACTCCCAGGAGCAGTCCACAACGGTGCTGAAGATGCGATCATATTGATCCGGTAGCGATCGAAACTCATCGTTGACAAAGTTGACGAATGATGACTGAGTGGTCTTCAGTACGCGGAGTCCTTTGATGCCAGTGATAACAGTTTGTTTGGGATCTTAAGGGGGAAAGGAATGATGTTAGTTAAATGAAGGTTTCTTTAGTTCTTCCTTGGGGACTCACCATTCCTTCGCAAGACCACATCACTGTAATGCTGTGCCGTTGGCGTAAGGATAAACGCATGGTTGTGAAGTTGGCGGTCATCAATGGAGCTAAAGTTGCAGTTACCCATCTTCGTATCGCCGTTGCATGTACCACTTCCGTTCAACATGGTGTTGGTCTCCTCCCGGCACACGCGTTGCCAGGGATAGGCTTCCACGTGCACATGAGCTTCCTCCACATGCGAGTACTTGGTAAGGAAATGTTTGGCCAAAAGTAGGGCAAACATTTCTGGACTTTCGATGCCATGCTTTTTGGCCAACAAGTAGACAGTGTTTTTCTGCGAATCGGTGGCCACAACATCCGAGTTGTTGCCTTGGTAGTAGTCCTTCTTGCTGTACAATTTTAGATGTGTCCCCACCTCGAACTCATGAATCGTGTGCACTGGTCCTTGGCGGCAAACATATAGTACTTTAACTGCATCTTTGCCGTAGCCATGGTCTGTGATCTCGTACTGGTAGGGTGTATCTTGGTGATTCTGGGGCTTATCCGTATTGCCACTAACCAGTGGCTGTCTTAGAGGTGTAGCAAACATTGCTGATCTTTAGCTATTGTCGAAATATTGAACAAAATGTTGCTTTTATAGCAAAGATATATCTCGCAGAAAGTAGATAATGCAATGTTATCTTAACTTATTTTACACAACATTTCACCAGAATCAGGTGAGAGCTGATGGAGCTTTTGATGATTCAAAATCCCGCGCCTGCATTACGTATCTTGTTGACTTTATCCAGTAATCGCAGAAAAACAAGTGTCAAAATTTGATCCCACTTTAATATTAACTCAGTTGTAAATCTTATAATTCCAAGGAATCTGGTCTGGAATATTCGGTTTTACAATATCGGAACATCAATTGTTTGGTTTTATATCTTATTGGTTCCACTACATACGAATCATTTTATAATCTTTATAATAATAAACACCTGTTTTGCCATGTTTATCTTTACTCTCTTATGTACATACATAGCTTAAGATAATTAGATTTGAAGAAGTTTTACCAACAACAAGATTATATATCTTGTGATATGACATATGTGAATGAATATACATTTATGTGCAGCAAGGTAGTATACTCTCCCACGACCACAAACCAATATGTACCCACAACACATATTTGTTTTAACCTTTTTGTGAAGTTATATAAGTCATGTTGGCGTTTATTTATGACTCTTTCAATGGGGGGCAGTTAATGGACACATTTATAAAGGTTTTAAAGTTTTGTTTTATGCTCTTAATATGAAAATTTGTAGGGTATATTTTATATACTAAAATGCTTAAAAAAAGAGCTTCTTAATTATATAGTAGCTACTATCTAGTATTATGACTCATAATAAAATGAAATTGAATTTCCCAGTGCTTTTTTTATGACAGGCTTTTGGCACCTTCAAGTACTCTTATCTTACCTGCTGTACCATCTGGAATGCCACTAATTGGGCAAAGTCTTCAGATAAGTTCAGCGAACGAAAACCAAATACCAAAAAAAATTCAAAAATGAGGAAAAAAGAGTTCAGTTATGAATGGAAGTTTGGGAATGGGAGTGGATGACCCATAGTTTTGCTGTAAGTCTCAAGTTAAACAAGTAAAGCCTTTTGTTAAAGAGCCGCAAACAAAAGTGCAAACTGTGTGCGTGTGTGTGACAAAGTGAAAACGACAAAAAAAAGTCGCACCCAACCCATCGACTGACCCCACTGACGCCAAAAAAATGTGTTAGTTGTATTTCAGAGCTCGTTCGCTATGGAGTTTGCCCTCTTTATAGTGCTTAGTTTAAGCCTTTATTCCTGCTCTTGGGCAGCAGTACACGATGAATTGCCCCAATGTGGTCTACATGGGGTGTATAGGCAGCGACAGAGTGTGATCGAGTCACCCAATTATCCGGATAACTATCCCATCAATACCTGTTGGGATTATGTGATACGTTCACCATATCATTGCCCCACCAAATTTCACATACAATTTCTTGACTTTTCAATTGGAACTATCGGAGAATTGTAGTCGCGATTATTTGGCCATTGGCTTGCAGAACGATGGCGATGATATGGATGTGCTTTGTGGCCAAGTGTTGGGCATTAAGAAGTATCATACACCGGATGGCATATTGCGTTTACGTTTCCTCAGCGATGATTCACCATGGACAACAAATGGAGGATTTAAATTGCTTATAACGCGATTGGCTTGTGAGCGAGATGATTTGGCCGCAAGGGGATTAGATATCGAGGAGGAGGCGGAGGAAGGGGATGAAGATACAGTGCAAGTGAATTCGAAAGTTCCACCGAAAAAACTATTGAAACCGCTTCATCATCATCATCAGCAGCAGCAGCTGCAGCCACAGCAACAGGATCAGTATTATCCATGGAATTTTACTCAACAAGGACTCTTCCCAGGCGTACCATTTTATCGACCTCCTGGTCCTGGTCCTGCTGTGCCTAATTATCCCAATTTGCCATATCCCACAAATGGATTTTTCTATCCTCCTCCTCCTTCTGCCTCTGCTCCACCACTTCCTCAAGCGCCGCCCTGTTCAAACCCTTCCACGCCGCCAGTTCCACTTCCTATTCAACAGCAGCAACAGCAGCAACAATTGCCCCTGATTTCGGATCAGTATCAAACAAATGCCTTTCATCCCCAGCCCGTGACTCTTAAGGATTACGATCCACAGAGTCTTCAACAATTTGGTGGTCAGTTGGATCTTTGCTGTTCAAGCAGCTTCAATCAAAATCACTTTTATTTATCTAGTCCTGGATTCCCAAGGACCATACTGAATGCCCTGGTGCAGGGTCAACAAAGAGATTGTGTATTTTATCTGGAGAAAAGCACATCCAGTGTGTGTGGCTTAAGAATACAGTTTAAGTTCTTTGATTTCGGTCAAGGAGATGGCAATGCATTGGGAGGATCGTTGATTGGTGGTGGATTTGCTGGTGGCGGCTCAAATCAACGTTGTTCCGGTGACTTCCTTGAGATAGATGGACAACGTTATTGCGGATGTCGATCGGGCCATGTGCATAAATCACATTGGGCTCAAGGACGCAAAGCATTACGTATGCGTCAGTCTGGAGTATCCAATGGTTTCCTTTTGGAGATATTCCAAGATCAGGATCAAGATGGCTGCCGCCAAATGATAGGAGGAGCCACACAAGGATTTGGACAGCAACAGACACTGTCGCCGTCTGGTGGCGTCGGTGTGCCTCCTCTACCGCCGTGGTATCAACAACAATTTGGCCTTGGTGTACCTTCACCCACATTGTGGCCTTCACCTCAACTTCAGCAAGGATATCCCAATACTGGCTATTATCCCTTAATATCGCCATATCGTCAGGCTAGGCATTCTTCCACCAGTTGGGCTCGCGGCTTTGAAGCCCAACAGCCATCCCGTGTCATCGAAACGAATTCCACTCGCAAGGAGTTCTATTATTTTGACGGCGATGAGGCATTCGCCCGCTCGTCCTTAGCCGATGACGACGAGATCGAACACGAAAACGAGAATGAGAATGGTGTGAGGAAAGATCCTGCTCAGCCGGTAACAACGAAAGCCTTCGAGCAAAGCAGATGCACATTTGACTACATGGAGGTCCTTAAGCTCTCCGTCGATACCCTCTGGTTAACCAAACCCCTGTGCTTTTCACCCCTACGCAGTTGGTTTGGCAACGTTTTTGGTTAAATAACAAACATATGTATGTAGAACATTTTGATGAAGCACCTAAATGTGGAGATGAAGGAATAAAAAATGTTTATTTCTTTCAATTCAATTGAGTTGTATTTGATTTTTGTCATATCCAAATAAAGTTCTGTCAGTATTAATTATTGCAAATGACCATTCTTCTGAGAACAATGGACAATGATTATAATTTAATACACCGAATTGTGTGAACCACAAAAAAAATGATTCTTCTTCATTCATTATTTATCTTTTACTTACTGCTGACGTCATTATTATGATTTTCTCTTAGCTTCGTCATCGCCAGTCAGTCATTGATGTCTATTTGCCTTCAAAACTCACGCTTTGTTACCACATCTTGGCATGGCATGGGCTTCTAGAGGCACGAGTTCCAACAAGTACAACAAAAGCAGTGTTTCCCGTCTATCAGTAGCAGCTCTTCAAATAGAAAACGGCAAAAAAAAAATACAAACCTTCTCAATGCCAAATTCGTGCGAGGGTTTCCACAATGGTATATATAACACCTAATCGTCGACTTAAGTTTTCCAAAATAAATTGAATTTATCAACTTTGTATTAGCTGTGGGTAGGATACACATTAATCGGAATACCTTGTCTTAAATAGTTAAAGGAAATCATTTTCCCATCAGGGTTGCCTCTTTTCTTGAATAGATCATGAGATTTTATTCATCAGGTTAAATAGGTTTAAGAACTTGTAAACTTACCCTCGCATAGTACTACAAAAGAGAGACTTGACACCATAACGAGAACTTCAATTTTTACACATTTACAATCGATTTAGTTTATGTGTATTGACGAACAATGAAATGGATTGAAAATCATCGAATTCTTTGCAGCATAGGAATAATTGTATATATTTATATATATTTCATAAATTTATTTATTTTCAATTCGTTTTTTTGGGTTTTTTTTTTATTATTTTTGGTTTATACATTGGTATGATATAAGTATAAGTAGGTATATTTATTTTTATATACACATATAGCAAGAAGTTTTTCTCTAGTTGTTATAATAATAATAGTAATAATACTCAGGAACCACAATTCAGTTTCCTTTTTTGTTTGTTTTTTGTTATATGTTTTTTGTTTTTGTTGTTTTTGTTTAATGATATGACAACATGTTGAAATTGTTCCTCTAATTAACATGACACAGAAAATGACTAGAATAACTGGCTTTTTCTTTCGTATCGTTTTCCCTATATATATATACAACACATTTAGATAGAGAGTTTAGAAAATTGTTCTTGTTTAATTGTCTACAATTATAGTTAGTTGGTTTAATTTAGTTTAGTTTAGTTTAGTTTAGTTTAAGGGGAAGGAGAAAATTGCCTGTTCTATTTGGGCTTAGTGCTTGTATTTCTCCAGTTGTTAGTTGTCCTATTTGACTTGGTCAATTGGACAGAATGTACAATTGATGCTTGGTATACATATGTGTGTGTCTGTGTGTGTGTGTGTGTGTGTGTGTGTGTGTGTGTATGTGAGCCTGTGTGCATGCGTGTCTTCTTTCTCAAAATCAGTTTCAATCCGTATTCCATTTAGCCCAAAAATCGTATATTGGTAAAAACTGCTTTGGCCGGACGCTTGCGATTGCAGAAATTTACCGTCTTGCTGTGATTTCCCTTGCGATTCTCATGCAAATTCATCAATAATTTAAATATATCCTCCTTACTGGGTGTACAGGCATAACGTAATTCCGGTTCATAGTTGCTGTTGATAGAATTCATGTAAGAACTGATAATGGTAAAAAGGGTTTTTGGTTTAATTAGATAAGTCAGTCGTTCCTCTTTCAATAGCATGGCTTGGATAAGGAATTGGGGTTTCTACACTACGAAATTGTGTTCTTAAAAATATATACTTATATATACAATACACATATAATAACAAACTTTTACTTTATGTTTCTTATGTATGTACATATACATATATATGGACATGGATGGATCTCAGCTACTTTCACTACTCATTTCTACAAAAAAAGGGCTCTTTGGAGTTGGTATTCTATGCACGCGAATGCAAACGAAACGAATTACGGTTACAGTTTGACTCGATTGGTGTTTATAGAATTTAGTCTTGATAAATATCTTTGACTAGCCATACCACTCGTTAAAATGCTAGATGAGAACTGCAATTAAAAATTACCTCATGCCGGCTAACCCCGATAGAGTTGTATTGAAAAATTATGTTTTATGTTGAAGCACAGCTTTTAAATTAGAAAAAAAACATTTTGCTTCTGTGAAATGGTTGTAAGAAGATGGATGGCTTAATCGAGACTAATCGATTTATTAGTTTGCGAATCGCTTGTAACTTTTCAAATCATTTCCGTAGCGTAACGTTTGCATTCCCCGAGTATCTTTTGAACTTACCCACGGTTCTTGTTGTGACGCTTCCAAGGATAACGACGGTAATAACGAGAACGTTTCGATTTACTTTGACCCAATACCAAATCTTGTACAGCATTCTCTATTTCACCAGCATAGTCATCACTGTCGTTCGAAGTTACAACGGGTTCATCCTCTTCAACATAGACCAGTGGCAGTGTTTCCAAAGAGGGATCCTAAATGGTGATGAGAAGCAATAGATTTTTTTGTTGTTTGTTTTATCTCGTTTTAATTTATATTTAATGACTTTGGTTGGGCGTAGAATTACTTCCTTTTAGCTAACAATCAATTTGCAATTTTGTGTTGAACTCACCTCTAACATTTTCATAAGCAAAGCGGATTTGTCGACTAGTTCCTGTTCGGCACGTAAATCATCCTCCAGCTTCTTTAGCATATCCATTTTGCTGGCCACCTCCAACTCATTGTAAACGGTGTCCGCATAGTCTGACTCTTGGGGCATTAAACCCAATTCCTGCTCAGAGTTGAGAGCACGCAACAATTCTGCCATGAAATGAGCAAAGCAAAAAGTACCTACTTAGTGTGGACTTATTTGTGATTTTAATATTTGTTTTCTTCTCTTTCTCGGCGGCCCCTTCAAGATTCGCCGCTAATCCCGACCACAAATTCATATTCTTTCAACAAGTTTCCGGCGTTTCTGTTTCTGTGTTTTTTTCTCTTTTTTCCATGCTGCGCTGAGCACAGACATTTTGAAAGTTTTGAATAGTTTGCTGCCTGTTTGTTGTTTGTCTGTCTGCCTTTTGGTTGCGGCTTATAAAAAAAATATTATTTTATTTTTTCATAAAGTGGCGGAAATTGACTGGCAGCAATGAGTTTTCAGCTCCCTCAATCCCCATTCCAGCCCCCACTTCGTCGCCTCTTCATACTGCCATCTTTGTCCAGGGGTTGTCATTCATTCATTCACTGGAACCATAGACTATGCTGGCTTTTGTCTCATTTTGGCATTCCTGTCTGTCACTGTCCAAGGTATCTTGGGTTTTGTATGACCAGTCGGCCCACTCTATGCGAGGGGACTAAGGCGGATGCTTTTGACTTTTTGAAAAGCTCTTCTCAAATACTCGTATCAGGTTTTTTTTTACTACCAAAGTATCAGCATAGGCCCAGAATGGTAGAAGGACAGTAACAAATATTTTTTCTTGTTTTTAGAAGCCTCTCAAATTCAATTCCATCTTGCCAACTTGTATGTTGTGATTTTTCGATTTAAGAAATAATCGTTTAAGAAGTTTTCTGAGAAGTTTGTAACACAACTAAATTCAAGAAATAGGCAAAAACTTGGTTTTAAATTTTAAAACGGGTATTCATTTAACTGGTTAGCCTTCCTCCTTGGGCACACTCAAATTAGATGCGAATAATTTCCACACCATTTAATATTCACCAAAAACCAATTTTTCTCTCACATTACACATTTGCCACCACACAATTGAATTGGAATTGAAGTTCATCGAAATTATTAATTCGATACGAGAAGTGAAAACGCAATTTCGATTTTGTTGTCCCATATTCCTGGGGCAAGAGTGGACAAGGTATAAGTTGTCAAAGCATCATGCGTTACCGTGGGTGACGTAAAACGTCAAAAAACAGAAAAAATGCGTCAAAAATTTTGGTAAACGGTTTTTTTTTTGTCGGTTTTGTCGATTTTGTTGGTGGGCGTGTTAAGTGGGGACAACCAGAATCAAACCGTTTTCGTATGAATGGGCTGAGCCAAAAGAGACAGACAGATGGATACGATTAGGCACTTGAACGAAATTGTGCAATGACCGGAAATGTGTGTAGGTACACACGCACACACATATGTTCATGTGTGCGTGTTGCAGTGGTCGCCTAAAAGTCGGCAAGCTAAATTCACTAAAAATTAAGGATGTCTTGTTTTTTTTTTTTTTGCTGGAATACTGTGAAACGACATTTTTATCTTACTCCAGCTGCTGCTGCTGCTAGCTTCTACCTCTCGAGACTTAAAAGCAACATTCGGGGTAATCCCTTCAAGTAATTCAATCTATGTATTCTGCACTTACCATCACCAGGATCATAAACAGCACGTTCTTGGGCATCCTGCATAGCCGATGAGGTAGAAGACAACGAAGTTGATGAGGGGGAATGAGTTTGTGGATGTCCTCTCGGTTGATTCCCACCAAAGATGGCTAAATGCTGCAGTTGTTGTTGTTCCTGTGGTAAAGTAGGAGGTGCAGCAGCTCCTCCCCCTCCATTACCGCCTACTGTTAGAAAGCCAATGACATGACGCGTGCTGCTGCCCAAGATCGTTGTTGCCAGGATGCAGAATGTTAAAATGTCGGGCTTCATGTTTGTCTTGTCTATGTGTGAGTGCCTTCTCTGTGCCTTCGCTGTTGTCCTCGGGATTAGACGTTGTCGTAGCTGAGCAGAAGCAGAAAAAACAAAAACACAAGCATAAATGGAGATGTATGTACATGAGGGTAATTACCATCACTACCGTTTCCCTCCCCAGCATCTTCCTTCTCATTTACTGCGTGTCTGCGTGTGGGCGGCTCTTTGTGTTTAAGCAAACAATGCGGCTCCAACATAAACACGCAGCAAAAAAGAAAAAAAAGTGAATGGGATCCACGACAAGGCGTCCGTTAGACAACATTTCGCTGCTCGTTCATGTTTGGCTACATCCCAGCCTCAAACTCTCTAAATTACAGTGGTTCCACGTTTAAAATTATATTGACTTTACGTCACTTTCAAAATGATGAGACTAATGCTTGCTATCCAAAAAAATTTTAGTAATTTAGGTATTTGAAACGGACAAACTCTTTAACTTTTCAAACAATCCTTTGTTTTATCAATTAGAAGAAGAAACTAGGATTAGGTTGAGTTTTCCTTGACTCTCACCCTAAAACAATGTTAATCTTAAACAAATTGATTAAGGTTTGGATGATAGTGCTTAGATAGATCCTAAATCTACACAATTCTGTATTTAGGATCACTGTGCGAGGGCAAATGTTGTTTTTGTTTCACGTTCTCGTTTCATTTAATTAAGTGTAGGTCGAACGGGAGTATAAAGGATGAAGATGACGGGAATAGGGACGACTGTTTGAGCAGAAGGTCGGTCGGCTTAACTCTTTCGCTGTGGATTTTGCAAGCCCATAAACGCAACGCCCCAAACCCAGAACCCAAGTGATTCTTAGTCCCGTGCCTCCTTTATTCGCCCAGGCCATGTCATGCTATGGACTCTTTTTTTTTATTCATCTTTTTGTTTTGTTTCCCCTTCTTTAATAACTTTTACTTGTGAACAATATAAATGAGTTGGCTAGAACTTTTGGCACTTGCGGTTCTGGCTTAATACGTTAAACAGAAACCGCAAGGCAAAAAAATTGTTTGCATTTCAAAAATTAGCAGCAGACAGAAAGTACAAAACAACAAGAAAAAAAAGGAAAATCCTAAAATCGAGTGAAAATTGTGTGCAAATTCGGCTAATGAGATAAAGTTGTTAAATGATTTCTTGGCTCCACATTGAAATTTATTAAAATTAAGCAACCAAAATTATTCCAGCAATTTAAATGAACCATGAAATCCGTCAGACAAATCAGTTAGACTCACGCCTCCTCAAGGAATAAGGATGAAATACGAGTTTTCCTTAGAACATTTTTGTGTCCCCATTCATTAACATTTCGAGACAATTTCCTTGCACGTTTCGATTTGTCTCCAATTTCCATAAATTGCGGCACCAAGTTCTTTCACTCGAATCTAAAAGGTCGTTATTTTGTTAAAACATTTGTCATTTCTTTTCAGGCCACATGTTTACATTTAATTCAATTCCGTATATAATCAAAGGAACAAATATTTTAACTGGGAAAAAAAACTTTTTCAATTAGTAGGTGGTTGGTCATTTTTTATTGTCACTTAGAGCATACGCCTTTTTTTTTTTACCATTGGGGTATGTTCTCTTTTAGGAATGAGTATGACAAATTAATTGACTCTATTTTTACAGAGCTATAAAATATGAATTTATCTTTTCTTTGTTCTAACACTTCGGACTTATCATTTTTTAACATGGATCGTAAGCCAGATATAAGATAAAAGTTCAAAAATTGTAACGAAATATTAAGATTTAAAGTTTTTTTATCTGTCATTTTGTGAATTTCGTGAGCCGATCTTTCCTTTATCCAACCCAACAAATCGGTTTAATGATTTGCATGTACAATATTCTCACATGATATTTTGATATCATTAAATATATTTGATATTTTTTAAAAATGTTAAGTACTTTGGGTAAAGAATTTAAATTAAGCTCATCAAACTATACAAATGCTAGAACTGGACGAAAATGATATTTAAAGGAATTGGTGTTTTTTTATTTTATGGATAAATTCCTATTCCAATTGCCAAGAGATTGCAAGGTATTAAAAGTGCGTTAAGTGTTAATTATTGGCCAATGGAAGCCACAAACATGAATCGTTGTCAAAATGCTTTAATTAACTTGTTGACACAAAAACTCGAAAGTGGCCGGCGCTAACCCAAAAATAAATGAAAAGGCACTAAAACAGGACGCACAAAAAAAGGACGAACGAACACCTACACCCATTTGCGGCGTTTGTTTTGCTGTAGTTGTCGTTGTTGTTGTCATTATTTCGAAGTTTTCCCTTAGGTGAAATGAAATTAATTTTGCTGTGACTCCTCCATATTTGCTGCTGTTGCCAGATGTAACGGCCTGTCTCACCTTAGTTTTCCTTTTTTGTCGTGTTTTTGCCGTCCATTACCTGGCCCGAAAGCTAATTGTTGGCCCAAATACCAGAGAAAAAAAACCCTTACAGAAAAACACTGAGGGGGAAACTTAACGTTTTAGTTACTGTAACATGACAAATAGTTTAATTACCATTGGAATAAATGGAGGAGAAATTTCTAGGAAAACCAACTAAGTAACAAGTGGGAATGCCAATGACAGTTACACCAAAACAAATTAGTTCTGCTTAAGAGTTGTGTAATCGTAAAGTATCTTCCACATTTTAGGGTGTGATTGACACCTGCTAAATAATTGGTAAAATATATTGCACAATTTGACATTTATTTTCGGTTCGGATGAGCATGTGTTAACTTTCAATAGAATTTACAAAAAGGGTGTCAAATGGAAACGAAGCTCATCCTTAAATTGTTTCTAATACTCTGTATTAGATTTGCATGCGAAAAAATGATTTAAAAAAAAGAACTAGAAATATATGATTATTCTTCGTGTTCAATAAGAATGATGAAAATTTATAAAATCAGTCAGTCATTAAATTAAGTTTTATACATTTTATTAAACTTTTATTGAAGTCGAAACTTTACGTAATAAATTTTTTTTTTTGGGCCACTTTGCTCTCAAATCAATAGATTTTAATATTTTAAGGTCTCTATGATTTATGTATTATGTATTGATTCCATGGAAATCAAAGTTGAAACATTGAGAGCAGATGAATGCCTTAAGAAATTTCTGGCAAAATCGTGTTAGTCGATGTAGGATTAAAGGAATAAGTGAGCCGTGTCTAAAACAACCTGGCCAAATAGGCGAAGGCACTTGTACATACATATGTATAT
Organism: Drosophila sp. 14030-0761.01; assembly: GCA_018150735.1. Classification (NCBI taxonomy): domain Eukaryota; kingdom Metazoa; phylum Arthropoda; class Insecta; order Diptera; family Drosophilidae; genus Drosophila; species Drosophila sp. 14030-0761.01. Next base: position 211,552 of record JAECWO010000027.1, on the reverse strand, counting down.
ATGTATGTATCTTGAAATGTAAGACTTTAAGCTACTGTAGCCCATTTCGGTGCACAGATTCAATTTGGGCTGTGCAACATCGTCTGCTGTTACCATCTCACAAAAAAGCAAACGAAAACAAAAATCCACATCCACCTGAGCCAAGTTACTGCTACTCAAATGTCAGTGTCGGGTTGGCTTTCAATTTTTCTTTTGTTTTTGCGGTTTAATAAACAAGGCAAAGGACGTAGCCGTTTTGTGATCTTAGAAGGGGAAGTTTCCATTGCCTGCGGTCTTAAATTTGATCCCCATTGGTTGGTTAAGGCTCTCATATACACACAGACTTTCGTACACACATTCACACTCAATCTCAACACACACACACACACACACAAGCACACTCACACACAGAAGTGCCTTTGGGATTTGGTGCTGATAGAATCGAATGCATCGCATTTTTCTTTTTCCAATACGTTTCATTCTTGGAAATTTCAGCGTCGTGAAACCGGACGAAGGATTTGCCAAGGTGAAAAGAATGGAGGTATGGAATAATAGCTGAATGTCGACGCTTGACAACATTTTTCCCGCAAATATTTATGTTTTTCTTTACTATTTACCAATGTGTCTCGCTTTTCTAGCTCACCTCACTCAATTTTGGCCTTGCTGCAAGCTGTTGACATTTCAAATATTCTAGTTTTCTCTCACGATCAGATTTAATGTTTATATAGCATTAAAGTTGCTTAAATCGAAGATATCATAATTTGAATAGGCTTTTACGCATTCTTGAAATATGTTTGCAATAACTTAAACTTAAATAAAAAATGTTTAGAAAGAAAAAAATATTTAAATGGATATATGAAATTAAATTCTATCGTTCACTTGACGAATCCTATGCAAGTCATTGCAATTCATGCCAATACCTTGGAATTTAAAAATTTAGAAATTTTTGTTAAAAAATATGACTTTGAAAAATGTTTCTTATTGAATCAACACCACTATGAGATATTTTTATCTATCAATTTTAATATTTTGCTAAAATGTGTTATTTTGCACCATAAAAAAACGTTTAAAATATGTTTATCCTACGGTTTGCTTTCCAAATAAAAACTTTTTATTTTTCGACGACTCAGTTTAGAGGAAAAACTCCTTAACCTGTTTTTTGTCATGTTCAGTTTTCAAATGACGAAAGCGACGGCATTTTTAGGATTTCCCGTCGCGTCATTAACCGCTTAAATGGGGCGATGTCCTTTTTAGGACTCCAAAATAATTTCCTTCATTTTATTTTGTATAATTTATTGTATTTAGTCACTTTAACTCACTTGATATTTCTAGTAAATTGAACGGAACTTGTGTGTTTTTTAACCGTTTTTGATTTTTTTGAACTGCTCGCCTTGATATCAGAGGTCCAACTAGACGACTCCTCTATGTGTTGGTCGTTGGCTAACTGTTGCTCCTACTACTTGTTGAACACTGCGTGGTTGACTAGGAACCAAGGCTCCTTTTATAAGAGGCCACGCACATGCGAATGACGAAGCTAACGATTACGTTCTGATGTCTCGTATGTGCACATCGTGCCGATATGCCGATGTCCCGAAGTCAGGGCGCCAAAAAAATTGCGTAAAAAGCTTTGTAAGCTTTCACACACAGCCCCAAATCTCCTCTTGCTGACGGTGGGGGAGGTTTTTTATCAATGAAAAATTTCGTCACATTTACAAGGCGTTCCTTCTTTTTGGCGCGCACGATATTGCCTTATGAAAAATGGTAAAAGAAAAAAAGAAATACCTGCAATTATTCAAGCCCTAAAAGATATGGCAGCCAAAAGTAAAAGTCACAGTAGATAGACAAACTGTCGTCACAGGGCGTGCGGAGGGACTTCAATAAGCCACTGTGGGTGGGTGGCCAGAAGTGACTTCCTCAAATTGTTGACAATACGCTGGCTATATACCCAGATTGTCACGTCATTTTGTTCTTGGTATTATAAAGGAAGAGCGTGGGACGATCCCCTTTCTTACTTTAAATGGCGACGCGGAAATCCTTGCACACACATTTCGACACTACGAATCCTTAGTGCGTATATCTGCATCATTTTAGCCAAAATACTCGTTGTCTATTTTTAGGCCATGATATTTATTTTGGTCGTTTATTGCAAATAGGCCGCAGTGCGAAGAGTCATCAAATATCATAAATCTCACAATGTTGATAACCCGTTATGATGGTTTATATAATTGAGTATAGTTTGTCGAAAGATAAAGGGTTGCCAGACTTGTTTTCAGAGTACTAAGGTGCTAAATGGTTTATGCTCGATTAATAAATACTTAATTGATAGTGTATAACTCTATTGAAGTAATTTAAAGTAAATTGAAATTAAAGCAAGAACTGGATCCCCATTAGTTTTTCTTAAAACTAGTGGTAAGATAGTTTCAACAAAATAAACCGCATTGTAGTAAACATTTTGGTTTTATTAAGCCTATTAGTTTTTACCAAATCAAATTTTTTTTAACATTTAACCTCAATTATAAACTTATTAAAGTTATTATATACTGAAGGAAACTGCGTGTGGCAATATGTATATAAACCACATGTGCCGCAAACAAGAATATTTCACTTAATAAACAACTGGAGCGCGGTAGAAAAAGGATGAATGCTGGAGATAGGAGGAAAAGGATGTCACAGATGTCAACCACCGAGGAGACCAACACTTTAAAGTCAATAGCTGCGAGTAATGGAAGAGCCAACAACAAGGCAGCTGGAAAAAAAAAACAAACATATTCCAACACCATCCATAACATAATTTGCATTCGTCTCCTCTTTCGCTTTATTGTTTTGTCTTGTTTCAAGAAAGGGCCCCCAAAGAAAATAAGCATATATAAGGATGCATCATGGGCTTGACGATTGCCACAGGCAACCGCACAACCGAAATAACAAAGAAGTTAAGATAAAATGTGCGAGTGCCAGAGAGAACGAAGCAAAAACTTGAGATGATACTAAAGAAAACCAATAAAACATTTGTGCAAAAAAAAATAAGTTCAAGTGCTGCTGCGCTGCCAAGGAAAGTTATATATTTTTGGCCAAGGGCATGTCTATTTTTGTACATTTTTCAGTCATTTTCAATTTTCCTCTTGGATATCTATATCATTGTTTTTTGTTTTTTCTGACACAAAAAAATGCCCTTAGCGTTTGAGCCCGATTAAGTTGCAGCAGTTAAATGGAGTGGTCAATCACAGACAAATGCGTCACGTTTTGTCGGGTTTACCTGATTCGGGCCATGCAGTAAACCGATAACTAAATTACCTCATCTAATTACACTGAGATTTGGTTAACGTAGATAGCAGAATTGACCCCAATACAAGTAATTGTTAATTGGTAATATGTATAATTCCCTAGATTTTCTTTACATTTACTAATACTCTACATTAAGTTGTAGAATATGGTATATAAAACCTACGTAGATGGGAATCTGGCAGTGATAGACAATCAGTCAAACCATCATAGCGAAACAATAATTAGCGAAATCGTTTGTTAAACCTTTGCCCACACGGTATTGATAACTCGCTTTGATGCTTTATCACTAGGCAAATATTTGTGGTATATTCGTACTTTGTGGATTTTTCATATTTATTTATACTGATTACATTATCTCCAGGTGGTGGTTACATTCTTAATTAAACATTCATTGACGTGATTTGACAGCTTGTTTTCCAAAATTTCTTCTAATCTGCTAATTTATGACTCAAATTTTGCATCCAATATCTGAGGAAAACAACAATGGGAAGGAGCGAGAAAAGAGCCCTTAAAATGCATCAAATGTAAAATTAAAAAATTAAATTCCTTGAAACCCCTTTTGCTCCATTAAGCCAGAGTCTGGGCCTGAACCTCGGAGCTAACAATGTCCAATTCGTGTTCTTCAGCACCCTCTTCTTCACCTTCTTCGGGCTCATCTTCGAGTATTTCACCCATGATTATCTCCTCGGCCAGTTGATATAATTCGCATATATCCTAAGAATGGTTTTGACAAATTTGTGATAAATTAACTTTGTTGTTTTTTTTTTTTCCCTCACCTTGGCATTTCTAAGAGCCACAATTTTCTCATCCTCGAAACGCAATTGATCATATTGATCTTTGGATATTAATAGGCCACGATTTAATTCATCTTCCATTTCAGTTTCCAGTTCCTCGGCATATTGTTGCTTGGCCAGAGTCAGACTGATGGCATCCTCGCTGAGCACCGTGTCATCGGATATATCGGTGGCATCGTCCATATATTTTGATTGCAACACACCCGGATGCTCGGCCGTGGAGACCGAGGGTTCGCGTTGCAAGTCCAAGCTGGCCAGCAAATCAGCTTCGGCATCCAACTCCTCCATTAGCTCAGACAGTTGTGAGGCTACTATCGATGTTTTTACGATCTTTGGATCCCTAGTCTTGTCATCCAATTGATTGCGTATTCTTAGCTCCGTTTCACGGAACTTTTGTCTTTAAAAATACAACCAGAATGAGCATAAACTTATACATAGAGAGATGTTACATACCTGGCTCTGACTATATTCTGTATATCCAATGGATCCGACGAGAATGGCTTAGGTGTACGCAACGAGCGCTCTTTCATTTTGGCACGCTCATGTTCAAGGAACTGCTGAAGGTTCTGCTCACAGTCACGCCAGTCTTCGTTCTCGATGCTACACATGATGTTGGTGGAAGGAACGGAACGGAAAGTTAAGTTTTCATTACCCACGATTTGTTAATATTCATTCAACTCATGCATATTAATGGACTACACTGGCATATAAGGCACTTTTTTCCCATCTCCCTCTTCTCCTGCCCTTTTTAATAATGTTCGCGCGCGCCTCTAAGGCCAAAACTAAGGTCTTATCACTTTTGTTTACTCTCATGTAAAATGGCTGGTGGGAAGAAAAAACTTATTGAAAAAGTAAAAGCATTGTGAATTATGATTACTCTTTAAACTCTGAGCGAAACTGAATTACCCTGAATTGAAATCCCTTTCATAATTTATATTTTAACATTAAACATTCAAGTTTTGATAATTTTTCAGTTTACAATATAGCGTATACGACATGTTATCTAACCAACATTTTGGTTTACTCTTCTATAAAGTTGGCTATGGGGTAAACGCACTAAAACATTAGAAGCAAAGTAAATATACGAGATATATCAAGTACTTAAAATCCTTTCTAAATCCTTTCTAACTACCAAAAAATCATACTTTACGAAATTTATTTATTAACCTTTTTTAGTGTTTATACTAAAGCGTATACGATATGTCAACCAAGTGGCATTTATTTTCGTCTTTTTTCGACTTTTTTGCTTACTACCCCCAGAACGCCAACCCCTAAGTCGATTTAAGCCCTGGCTCATCATTTTACTTCAATTTCCAGTTTCGCTGTGGGAATCGCTACAAAGGTCTCGCTATTATGTTGTTATACGTTTCTTTCTTTTGATTTAACTGCTACGAAATTTTTTATGTAACCTAATTATTTCAAAATTATAAAAGTCTTTAAAGAATCGTGTATAATATATTAGTGTCAACGTATAACTAAACAGACAATGGAAAGCGCTTGTTTAAATTTCGGCAGACTTTTGTGTCATTTGATACGTATACGTAATTTGTAGTAGAAAAATGGATACATTTATATTTACAGGTCAAAGGTGGACTTGACTTATTTTGTTTAGAGAAAACTTAAAGACTATTAGAATTGGCATAGTTAACTAACATAAAGGTGACTTAGTTTCGGTGCTTACCGCAACAGATCCATTCCCCTTTCGGCATCCTCCAATCTATATTGCTCCACTAGCAATTTCTGTTGTCGTTTGCGGTCCCGTTTCTTGGCCAAAAGTTCAGCTTCCTTGGCAGCATATTGTAAACGTTCCCGTTCCCATTTAACACCCTGTTGCTTGAGGCGTTCGGCATTCTTCTCGCGGCTGGTTTTTAGCTAGAAGAAAGGGGAATCACACACTTTCAAATTGTTATTTCTCTCAAAAAAAAGCAATTATAGCAGCACCTTGGAGCGTTCTTTCTGTATCTCCATATTGGCATCTTTGTTGACCATAAATATGGGATCATCGGCTAGCTCATCGGGTATAACATCTGTTTTACCCTCAATAATCAACATGCGTTCTCGTTCCACTTCTTTCATCTTTCATCATAAGCGCGTGCCAAAGATATGAAATGAAGTCAAGATTTTATTAACTAATTTTAATGATGGGCCATAAAATTGCTGATGAAATATTTGAGGCAAGCATCTGCGGTTAATTTCTAAGCCAACTGCAGTGTAGGTCAAAAGTGATGGGTAGATTGGGGAGAGGGAGAAGATAGTCCCTTACGCCCCCATTTGACACCTTTTCGCCAACCTGCATTGCGCACAAGTGCAACGGAGTCATTCGAAACTTTACCTTCCATTACATTCAACTGCAATTTGTCGGAAATATCTATCAGGACAGACAAATCTCTCTCTAAGTATCTGTTTCCTCTGCAATGAAGTACTTATATAGTTTACACTTTGCATGTCTCGCAGACATAAGGAAATCAAACGACTGGTACTTGACTACACTGAGCCAAATAACTGCTTTAAAAGAATGATAAATGTAAAATTGACTAACATAGCGGTGGGTTATAAAAATCAAAAACAGAGTGTTTCCCATTTTCGCTCAGTGCAGGGCCGAAATTTTTATTACTTTGACAGCTTTGATTTTACTGGCATTTTCATGTTGAGAACTCATTGAATTCAATTGTTTTGTTGCTACAAAGACTGGGCGTAGGTTATGGGCGTGACTTAAAAACTTTTTTCCTTGTTTTAGGTGTCTGCAGGGCGTGACTAACTGGTAAGTTAAAGCAAAAGAGTTAACACTATGAAAGTCACGAAGAATCGGAAACTACATAAATGAAGACCGAAAAAAACAAGCTAAAAATACTTTAGTAAAATGGACTTTAAAGTACTTATAAAAGTATTAAGCTTTAATACTACTCAGTCAACGTCCTTTAAAAAATATGCTATATAGGATTCCCCCATTTTACCTCTGTCTGTACTATGTATCACGACTTAAATTCACACCAAAAATAGAAGGCAAAAAAACTTTCATTTACGTGATTTAAAATACTCAAAATTTGTATTTATGAAAACCCTTTTTTCTTTTTTGGCCTTCTTGTAAATTTGGTTAAATTAAATTACCCAAAAGTTGAAACATACAAATTGGTCTCATTTGTTTGTTAGCTTGGGTTCTCCCCTTTTTTTTCACTTACCTCGCGGGCCTTGATTCGGGATTGCAGCTGATTGCAGTAATCCTCTTTAATACGTTGACGCAGCTCTCCCATGTAGGCTCTGTCCGTTAATTTAACCACATTGGTGCCCATTAGACGCTCCAATCGAGCGCTAATGCGCGGCAAATTGAAACTGTTGAATTTTGTGGAAAAGACAATTTGAAAGTCACCGTTAATGAGTCTGATGCTCCGTTTTGAGTTATATTTTTGTTTCGTTGTTGGTTAATTAGAAATCACCAAAAAAAAAGGAAAAACAAAACCTTGCCACATGGGTCCGCCAGGACACCGTGACGCTGTGTATTTCGCGCTTGTAACTGTTGGTAACGAATGAGGTCGTCGTCGATAGACGGGGTTTTTCTGCTTTTTTTTTGGGAGTTGCATATAAATTTGTGTTACTATAGCACTGAGGAAATTCTTTACGTTTACCTTCGTTTTGGGTGGATTGCCGTTTTTCTTACATTTATTTTTTTGTTGTTGTTTGCCAAAACACCCGAAACTAACCGACAACACAAGGACAAGGAGTCGCTTAAACTGCCATTTTCGGTCTGCCCCCACCCCCCCCCCCCCTCTTATCCTGCCTAACGCTCGCTCATGTCAAAACACTAGCTTCGCAATGTAAAAAGAGAAACACAGTGGGCAATAATCGCATTAAAAAGTTCAAATCTCTGAGCGCCCAAAGGTGTGCTATAAAATGATCAAGGCAAAAGGATTAACATCGTTTTGGTTATTTATTGCTAATGGAATACTTAAAATGCAATTGTTATTTAACACAGTAAAAGCAAATCAAATTTGTCTCATAAATCGATTTTTATTACCACTGTGTTTTGTCTATACTATAGCATTAGACACATATAGCATTTCTTCGTGATATCCAACAACAACACCAGCAATTTAATGTAATTCTAGACATGCATCACATTTCGAGGAGCTTGAACTGAAGGGCAGTGGTGGTAAGACGAAACGTCTGACTTTCGCTGGGCTATTTAGCAGCCATCATAGCCATACAAAGGTAATACAAACAAACATACTAGTACTAGAGAGTACAGTACCTACATAGATACATATGAGGAGGAAGGCATACTTAAATATATGGTAAATAGTCATTTCTATGTCTTACATGTCTCATAAAACATTTTTGGCATATCATGAATACAGAGACGACGATTACAACAAAGGTTATACTACTTAAATATGATTGTCATATTTAGTTGACAATTAGTATCGCATATAGACAACAGCATTGAAAAGGCAGCACCAAGTTTTGTGGCCACATTAGATTGCCTGACTTTTGGTTGAGATACGGTATTCAATTTTTGGTTGTGAGCCAATAAAGTGCTTTTCAAGTTAAATTTGATTCCAACGCCCCCAAGAGGATAAAAGTTATGGTATTAGTAAGAGTCTTAGTTCTCTTATGACATTAACTTTATAAGATTTAAATTAAAATAAATCTGTATCATTTAAACTTCACGGAAAGTAAGCATGACATTTCCAAATAAATCATTGTAGTCAATAGTAGGAGACACAATTGTCAAAGGATATCTATATTGAGCAAATCCTATGTGATTTATCGATCGTCTCTAAAAGTATACTATCTCGTAGAATAATATATATATAACTAGCAAAAATTTGATCATTTTCTATTTGTATTTCGTATTCGTTGGGATCAGCAATCCGCACAGTAGTAAGAAAGTGCCACCTCGAGACTTCCTAGTTAAAATACTATAAAGACCGCAAAGACACTGAACATGCAGCAAGAATTTTTCGCTTGCTCTATTTGGCTTTATTTTTAACTATGCCTCAAATCGTGCCCAACTACTATACTGAAAATGGAATTTCAGTTGACAACGTTGGAAATACAAGTGAAACTAAGTATAAAGTTTTTATTTGGTATATTCTCTTTAAAATTCAATGAATCGGGGTTTAAAAAAAGAGAAAGCTGAATCCAATTTGATTTATGATCTAGGTCTAGGTGGATTTTTTTGGTGGGCCTAGCCGAGTATTGAGTATGATAAGCGAAATGATAAGTAGATTCAAGAATCTTACGAATAAGAAACTGTGGTTTAATTGCCTGAATTTTGATTTGAAATGATTTCAAATTTACCATTTACAATTTCAAATCGCAATCAAATATCTACCCCAACAATGTACTTTATTTATCGTCATTCAACAGCAACAATGTTGACGTCGTTGATGTCTTTGATGATGTGTTAACCAAAAACCATTTGAACCCCACGAAAATCGTTACTCGCAATAGTTGAAAGTCATCAAAGTTCAATTCAATAAATTTTCAATATGGAGGAACACAGGTAAAGGTGATATATCCCTGGTTGCCGCCAACTCCCCCACCCATCAGCATTGACATTGATAATGAAATTTCAGAAGGATGTGTGCGCGTTTGTGTTCTTCGTGGTTGTCGTATCAATAAGTCAACCCTTCTACACATGCATAAATTACGGCTTTGACTATTGCCGGAAAGGGGAAATCCATCCATCTATCTGTCATGTCTAATGTGACCTACAAAATCTCAAGCACATGCAGAAACAATGTAGTTTGAACTTGATGGGAGGGGGCTAAAAAAGAAAACCACTGAGGAAGGAAGCCATTAGGTGGGATTTCCATTTGGCAGTACACATGTTCGTATCTATTTATTAGGTGGGCTTATTTCTTTCACCCTGATCTCTTTCAATGCAACTCTCTTTCTCTCACTCTCTGGAGAGAAGAAATTTGCTGGGGTCACGAAAATGATTTATGTCCCACCTATTTGTCATGGCTGTACACAGCTATTATTATTGTTATTACAACTTACTCGTGCGTGTATGGATTGGTTGTTCTTTGACTTCCCCAAAGGAATAGGGAGTAGTGTAAGCAATATAAATTTGAGTGAAATATTTTTTTGTTTAATAATAATATTGCCTTTTCATAAATATTTAGCTTTAAATGCACTCATTTCTAGATATACATAGAGAAAAGACTATTACCACAAACGAAAAAAATTCATAGCATACTTTTCTGGGCTATTTGGCTAAATTGCTCGAGAATATTCTATTGGTGAATTTTTTCATGGACAACTTTCAAATTTATTTATTTATCCAAAGGCACATATTTAAAAAAATATGTTAAATTTTTTTTAGACAAAAATAATGAGATTTGCCTATAAAACAAAAACTGAGTAAACGCCATAAATTTTGCTTTAAGTTTTGAGTCAAAACAAAAGTTTTTTTCCATCCTTTTAACATTAACATAGAAATGATTGATTGAAAATCAAATTTTATTTGAGAATATTCTAATCAATTTGCTATTATTATTTTGATGCAGCGATAGTCTTACTTGTCTACAAAGAATGTTGCCTACAAAGGACATTAAAATTGGATGGAATTACTTTCACTTTGTGCCTGCCTTTTTAAGTTTTCGTCGTCTCATTTAACGTAGCATCGTAAGGACGGGTCGCTACGTTTCGTATTCGTGTCATCAAAAGTTTCATTGATTACATTTATGACTTAATTAGAGCATTCTGAATGCGCTAAACTATATTAGTTTACAGGGCTGCTCCCCACTATCACCCAATCTCACTCTCCTCCTGCTCCACCAACAATAAAAGTCTTTTGCGAAAATGGAAAGAGTCGAGTCGGGGTTTCAAGGCAAGGCGAAGCGAGGCGCAGTAAAACGAATGCACTGTTAATTAATGCGTGAAACGTGCATAAATTTTAGCACCCAAGACTTGACATTTATGCCCATTAAAATTGATAATTGCAGCACGTAGGAAGAGGTTTTTTGTTGCGGAAATCTAGCGGAACAACAAGAAAATATGCTGAAAGGGATAAAACGGAAATGGAGAATTACCTATCCTCCGGCTCCAAAGTGCACTGAACAAAGTCTATGAGAAAATCCTCGTCCACGTCAATATCATCCATTATAGTGGATGATTTTTTTGATCTTTTTCGCTTGCTTATCATTATTATTCCTTCCTTATTTTTTTGCACTTTCGCGGGGAACTTTCAACCAACACAGACAACCGGCGAATGTCGAGCCCTTTCTGACTGGCTTAACTGATTCTCTTGCTATTTGAGACTATGCGTGTGTGTATGGCGTTGACACTCGTCGTATGTGTACGGATAAGGAATGGGAATTCCACTTTCACTCTTTTGATATCACATAGCCCAGGTATCCAAGAAGTTCCATTCCATGTGCTCCTTTGCCGATGTCGTCGTCGTCGTTGCCGTCGTCCACATCGCATGTTTAATGTTAGGCGTAATGACATGACACCAATGTCAATATTATAACAAAATATATGTATACCACCGACTAGAACGCAACGCAGTGTGTCAAGTCAACAAGTTCTCGCATCTTGATACACTTGGAAGTTTACTATAATTCGGTTTGGAGTTTAAGCTGGGGAGTGTGTGTCTTTGCTCTTTAAATTGTTCTTCAAAGGACTAGTCCAAAAAAAAAATGGATCCAGGATCAGCTATAAATAAACTTTACATCTAGATTTTCTCTAACATATTGTATTTTGTTGTTCAGACAAAACATCTACGTCTAATTGTAAGTAATGTTTTAAAGTTTTTTATGGTCCGAAGACTTAGCTTAGCAAATCAGTTTGGCTCAGTGCAAAAAAGAAAGCAAAGTTTTCTTTATGCATAGGTGACAACTCTATCTCTCTGTTCGAACTTTTGCTTTGTAAGTATGTCTCTCTCGTCTATATTCATTTATACCTTCTAAGAGTTTTATTTTGCTTCTGTTGTTATTTTTTCTTTGTTCATTCCGAACAACTGTCGGTGTTTATTTCACCGTTAGAGCTCCATAGTTTTGTCCCCGCAAGTCCTTCTCTTTTTAGCCTTTGGCACACGCGAAATCGTTTTTGCCGAAGGGCTGAAGGGAAGGAGAGTCATCGTCTCACATTACTATGTGAAACCAGATAACAATTTTGCTTTATGACCAGATTTCATGCCAACAAGACATACAATAATTTCCTTTAATCGACTTTGAGCGCGGAAATTGAGCAAACACTTTTTAGTTCGTACTTATTGAAGAGGCGGCAGAAGGAAACCGAAATTCAGAGTCAGAAAGTCAGAGGCGAAACCTCAAAGACCTTCTGGCCACGTTTTACGTGTCATTTCCGGTTTAATTTACAGTGGCATATCTTCAAACAGTGACTTCATATGCACACACACACACACATACATATGTAGATAGGTGCATTTAAACAATTTTCATTTCGCTCGTTTGTTGTGCACTTTCGCCATCTTCTTAAAGTTGTTTTCCCTTTGTCATAGTGGCAACGTTTTTGCCATTAAAGTTCTATTTATATTCTGATAAAAACATATTTATATTTTCATCCACAATATTGCACTCAATAAAAACATCCAGTACTTTCATACTTAAATATGTATTCAATATTTTCAGAGGAGTCTTTGGTGCTAAATGTGTCCGTCTGCTATCAGCGTAGAGACTCATCCTTTGTACAGGGTGCAAACTGATTTGCTGAACCGGCATTGCTCATAACACTGAGCTGGATTCGAGAAAGGATTTACCGTTCATTGCAACTTGTTTCCCACATACTTATGTCCCCAGTACCATATTTAGGAGGGAATTCGTTTTTAGATTTTCCCCGCTTATCAGCAGTCACTAGTAAATGTATTTACGCATTCTACGCAAATTGAAGGGGAGCTACTTAAACAGTTTGTCTTGCGTAATTTTGTCCTACATGTTTGTGACTCCATTTGAATACTATTTTCAAATATTCAAATTTGTTATCCCATTGTAACGTTTATTTAAAAGCTCCGAATTTGCCCCAAGCGAAAAGCTTCGATTGATTGTTATCGAAGTAACAGAGCTGGTGAACTTTTTAAATTGAGCGCCAAATGTTAACGGCAAGTTTTCGCTTGTGTCTCGGAGATGTATAGTGTATTTAAAATGCGTGGGATGGCCCTAACAACTGTGAATAAAGTAAGCATGACGTTGCACCAACTTGGGTATACACTAGGAAAATTCCGATAGCTACTTCAAAACCATTGCTCATTCATATCAGGACCTGTCGGTCAAATCTTTTCATTTGGTGCAAGTCTTACGAAATGTATGTTTGGTATATAAACGGATATTTGAATTATTTTCAGATCTCTTCATTTTACTACAATTTTTACACAAAGTTGCGTATTGTAGGATTTTTTCTTACTTGCATTTGACAAGATCTTGAAGGTCTTCCGGTGAAAGGGCGTACTCAGGATCCAAACTGATTTCACGTTTCTTTCTACGGCCACTGCGATGCTTGCTGCCGCCCGAGCGAACGGCCGCATTAATATTATCACTTGATTGAACACTTGTATGAAAATCCTGGACAGGATCTGCGACACCAACACTACCAATTGAACGACCATTTGTGCTACGCTCTCCGTTACTATACTTTCCACTGCCAGCATCGCCGATGGTCTTAATGCTGCCAACAATCTCCTCCGCTTTCGATTTCTCTGCATAACTGTCGCGTCGCCACGATGGTGTTAGAGTACGTATCACATTGTGGGTATCCACAAAACCTTCATAATTGTAGCGCTTGCGTAGGCTTAGACTCGATAGATATTCCAGAGTTTGCCACACATTCATTTTGTTTGCACTGTAGCAGGGCTCATTGTCGACTGACCAGCCGTTGTTGCGTCGAGCTATACGTTGGGCCAGTAGCATTGTTACCGTGGTACAACCCCCGCCCGGCGGTCGGGCTGGAGCCCATTCTCCCCCACCAGAAGATGAAGGGGCTGGAGGAGCAGTAGCAGAAGCACCAACACCAGCAGCTGTGAGTGACATATGCGGAACAGTTGGAGAGGAGACCTCTGAAAGTTTGTTTAACGTCAAATTGAAATGTAATTAAGTTGCCTATGCTTTCCTTTCCTTCCTTCCGGATGGTTATGACTTTTAAAACTCCATTCTCATCAACGACCGAACTTGATGGGCGAGTGTAGAGAACTGCTGCATATCCAATTCCAAACTGGAGGATCCATGTCCATGTCGTCCTTTGCGTTGCGTGGCAGCCACGCGTCGTCGTTGTGCTTATTGTTTCCATTTTGGCGCCATTAAAAATAATATCATTCTGATTGAGTGACGCGCCGCTTAAGTACTTTCTTTTTCCTTTTATTGTTGTTGCTGCAGTTGTTGTTGTTGTCCTCGTACTGACACCATTTTCCGCTCTTTCTTTTTATTTTTCTTTATTTTGTTCGCTTTTGTTGTGTGTGTTGATTTCCTTTTTTTTATTGAACACGCAAAGTGTTTGGCTTCCCCAACACTTCTGCGGACTAAGTATTATTACTACCAAAAGTGTACGCAAGTGTTTAGTCGAACTTTGAGTTATGACACTGCTAATGCGAATATTGGTGGCCCATCTAACGCCCTGGCACTAGACCCTGGCATATATATGGATACCCATAGTTTGTACGAGTATATAAATTATTCCAAAGTCTTAACAGTGATGAGGGTCTTAATAAGGTTTATCGATAGGTGGTTTGATTATATATATAAACTGGATAATTATTCCCAGAACTCATTGAGTTTCTATATACACATCGAAATTCATTAAAGAAAATCGTCCGATCCACTATTTTCGAATTTAATTTGTCATTGCAATATTATTTCATAGTTATTTAAAATTAATTTAAATAAAAAATGAATTTTTTAAAAATACTTTAAAATGCGGAATGCAAAACCTCAAAAATAAAAAGAAAATTTATCGTTTTAGAATATATATTTCTTTTAAAATTTTTCAATATATTCTACCTTTTGCTGCCTCTATTTTTAGCCACCAGTACTTAGTACAGCTTTCGGTATTGATTTCTGATCTTAACCTTAACCGAAAACCGGAAAATTTCGCTTAATAAAAGCGAACCCCAGAAACAATTTCCTTTTCATTCACAACAAATTCCGTTTTACCCCAATTACTTGGCAAAGTTCTGCTGACAGCTGATGGGGCTGCACTTTCTTAGTGTTTTGAGGATTACCCCAACACCCCATTTGCGTTTTTTTTTTGGGCATGGTGATTTTGGTTGGGTGTTTTCCCTCGGAACTTGAGCTATCATTCAATCTTGATGCTTAGTTGTTAGCATCGCGTGACTCCATAAAAAAAACAAAAAGACGATAAAGCTTGAAAATTAGGGATTTCATTTGAAAATGAAAAAGAACAGGCATATGTACGTAGGGGTACACATTATCTTGAGAAGTGCATTTCCTACTACATATTTGTAGATAAGTGTATGCCCTTGTCTAACATTTCTAGGTGTGGCTGCTGTGATGCAATTTGATGGATGCAATAAAAAAATAATTTTAATTGAATTGCCATTGATTGTGCATGGCTCTTGGCGCCAAGTGACCTCGAGTGCACGTGTGTCAGTTATATGTAGATTTGTTGAGAGTTTAAATGCTATGTATGTACATACATATACTTATATATGTATGTAAATACTATATAATATATCAAATATTTTCTTTACTCACGCAACAATGACATCGGGATCCTCCCACCATTTTCTATGCGAGGGCTGTAGCAACAGACTTACTTGTCTCCAATGATTCTTATGCACTACCTAAAGGAAATGAAAGACCAATTTAAATAAATCGAAACGACATCTGCATATACATATGTATGTACGCACTTTGTATTTCTTTGGATCGTAGGCATTTTCATCTTTCTCTGTGAATACCAAACGAGCCATTTCAAATAGATTGTTTATTGTATAGTTCCTAGAAAAAGTATATATCTAACTGTATAGAAGTGAACTTAATTTGGTTGTCTTGTGTTAAATGACTCAAGATTTTGTATTTATATAACTTTTGGATTTTAAATAATGAAGTTTGAAGTGTCGTTTACTAGGATTCATAAAAAATGAAGGAAGTAAGTCGTCAGGCCGACTTGAATACCATGCATCAAGTGGAAAACAAATTCAAATATATAAAACCAAATAAATTAAATATTAGTTCCTGAGATCTCCTCTCATGCTGATCAATCCTATAAATGCTTCCTGCTGCATGGTATAAAAAGTGAAAACTTTTAAATTAAAAACGAGATAGAACAATGTTCATGTCTGTATGACGAATGCAAAAGGCTTAGACATTATTTGGTCAATTCTTGGCTTGGCCCACATCTCTTTAACTTGCCCTCGTGTTATAGCCCATTTACTTGCCCATATACAATACATCAATAGAGTGAACTTTTAGGGTCTGTTGTTTGAGTGGTGCAGCGCGTTGGTTGGCCACTGCACTATAAAATGCAAATTGCCAGACAAACCGAAACGGTTTATCTATCGCCCCAATGTCGGCAAAAAACATTAATTTCAGGGCAAACATTTTGTTGTAGCTGATGAAATTTCAAAGCCAATTGGCGATAGATTTTCTACGTAGTTCAATTTTTATCGTTAATACTCTTTTGTTCGCGTGTGTACCAGTTTTATTCATTGATTGAATCGACCGAAGCAATGCTTTATCTTTGGTGTGCTTGTCAACCATGGTCCATGGCTAATTTGCTGTCTTAAAGAAATCTTGCTGGGAGGTCAAGAGGGGGCATTGTGTGCTTGGGGGCCCAGTTTCCGCATCTACATATGTGGAGACAACTTCTGGAATTAACAAGATCGAGATCAAACTATAAAAGCGGCTTCAACCAGAGCAGATGTCAGTTAGTTACGTTCCAAGCTTTGCTTAGATCACACACATCAAAAGTCAACATGAAGGTGAGATCAGGACTCAAGAACAATTATGCACAGTAGCTAAAACTGTGTTCTCCCCGCATCTTCATTAATCATTTTCTTTTCTCTGCTCAGTTCGCCGTTGTCGTAGTCTTGTTCGCTTTGGCTTATGGAGTCCATAGTTCAGTGGTTCCTCTGCTGTCCGCTGGACATGGAGGTTTGATTCTCGGTGCTCCTGCCGTCGCCGGTTCAGTGGCCATTCAGGCTTCTGCGGTGCCAGCTGCTGTTCCCGTTGCCCTCTCCCCGGCTGGTCCTCTGTTGATTCAGTCCAGCGCTGGTGTGGTTACCGCCCATGCCGCTGCTCCTGCTATTGTCGCCGCTCCCGGACCTGCCCTCATTACTTCCCATGGTATTGTGGCAGCTCATGGTCCCGCTGTTGTGGCAGCTCATGCTCCCGCTGTTGTGGCTATTGCTGCTCCTGAAGCCAGCTATGTGGCCAAGACCCGTGGCGCCGTTCATGTGGCTCCTCTGCCCGGACATGTCCAATCGGCTGCCTCTGTCAACTTGGAACCTGCACCAGGCACCTTGTAAATCCTTGTTAACGAATCAACCAACCAAATGGATTAAAAACTTTGGACACCTCTGGACCCCACGACCCTTTCTATAAGCTTTCATTTTCCTAATCGCTGCCAGTTGAACGATCTGTTAAGGAGAGTTGACATCTCTTCAAATCATGCTCAAACCATGCAATCTAAGTCATCGCCTCTATACAACTATCCTTTCTATTATCTTTCACTCTTTTGTTTGCTCCTTGGAAAATTGTTTCAAAATATAAAAAAAAAATAAACAAAGAAATGTTAAAACAAATATGCAAAGAATCATTTATTTTACAAACAAAAAATAGGGTAAAACAAATATGCAAAGAACTATTTATATTTGCGGTTTGTTTTTAGGTTTTCTTTAATTTCTGAAAATGCAAGCTAATATTCATAATAGAAAAAATTATTGTTGAAAGTTAATCTTAGCAATATTTTCGACATATGACATGGTTAAAGAAATATTTGATTGAAACTTCAACAAAGTTGAAGTTAATCTTAGGACTTTTAAATTATTATAATTTGAGTTTGTTTGATGCAAAAGCAAAAGTATCTCACAAACAAACAATATGACAATATACCTCCCATACAGAGAACTAGCTAATGCACCCACCCACCACTTAATGCCGTTTCAAAAGATCGTAATGTCTCCCAGAGCAAGCAAAAAAACAAGCTCCGATCGATTACCCTGTGAGAGTGAAACAATTAATCAATTCCGGGGGGGTTGGCGGTTGGTGCTGTTGGTGCTGTTGGTTACCAACCGATCGAAAGTCAAAAAGCAGGGGCGTTGACAAAAAGCTCAACGCCACGGAAAAGCTGTGCTGACAATGCATAGCCGACAACAACAACAGCAGCACCAAATGTGGCAGCAGCTGGACAACTAGTTGCCAACGTCGTCGTCGTCGTCGTCGTCGTCGTTACAGTTGCCTCAACTGGTTATAGAAAACGAGAGTAAAATTAGAGCAGGGGCTGTTTGCCTTGATCGTCGCACACTCGTCTCGCACTTGCAATTATTAATAGCAGCATAAAAAAATGTGTGCAGTAAAATAATAAACTAAATACCATTAGCAACTGGTTAGGTAATTTCATATGCAAATTTCATGCAAGTCCGCCTAAGATGAAAGGGAAATCCACTACACATACGTAACGTTTATCTTACTATTTAAAGCGTAACCCTTTTTTGCCATCTGGAATTGCATATCGTAACATCTCATCTGATAGACGTAACAATTTATGCAGATTATTGAATGAAAATGGCATGTCAATGGCAAGAATTCAAAACAAACTCATTTTTCCGTGGTGTGCAAAAGGTGTCAATTGGCGCCCAATGTGAGGCACCACCGGCAGCAGCAGCAACACAACAATGTTGTCGGTGTGCTGTTTTTTGCCGTTGTTCGCTGTCGTGTTGGCAGCCAAGCCCCATACCAATCGCCCATAAATCTTAACGCCAAAGCCATTCACTTTTTTTGTTTACGTATTTGTTGCCTGTTTTGCTTATTTCTCGCTGCGTGACGCGCAAATGCAAGCAAAAAACGCATGACGCAGCAGCAATGCGAACTGCAACCGGGCTTCCTCTTCAACTACCTGTCCTACCTGGCCGCACACACACAGAGCACACACAAGTTCAAGTTTACGCACAACTTTGCGTCGGGCTTCCTGCTCGGCGACAGGTTAACGCACTACGTTTTGGCACTGGTTTTTGACCGCACGCAGTAAAATGTAGGCGCACTTCACGCATCGCACTACAAACTGAGCAGGTTTTGCCGCACGACTTAATTTTTTTGTCTGTTTTGCAATTTTGAGTGTTGTGTGGTTGTGGACCATGAATCACGCAGTTAAAAATGCAGGTTAATGGATCAATTTTAAATGGTCTGAATTTAAATTACTGTCTGGCTTGCTGCCGACTTACCTACATTAAAATTAAACATAAAGTTCCTAAAATAAAACAGACAACAAGTGGGAAGCAAAGAAAAGGTAAAATAATCAAGAAAAGATTTATTTATTTATTCGATATTTAAGCTGATGCAAAGTCCTAGTTGCAATGTACTTTTCCCGAGCCTAGTTTCTATGATTTCATAACATTGCACTATCTCTTGCACCTGACTGTACTCCATCCACCCTCGAACAACAACTGGTTAAGTGGCCTAAAAATAGTAACAACCTGTAAATATATATATATATATATATATTCAAACTAAAACCAAAGAAAAAAACACAAAAACTAAAGTCAAGTCACTAAACTATCTCGTGTTGCATGAAAGAGCTGCCATAATGTGAAACTTGTTGCACCCTCGATGAATCAAGGCACACAAGTAAAACCACTTGCACGTCATCTTAACTGGCCCCTTATACATACATACATACATAGACTTGTTCAATATATACAATATTATAATGAATAATCATAGTTCGAGTTGTGACAGTTGTCAAGTGATCCAGAAATTGGTTAATTATTAAGCAATTAACTATGATTTACTTACCATACTAATTGCTAGTCGCTTTAATTACCATTAGAGCATAACGGTTAAAATACAATACACAAAGCACGAGAGAGAGAGAGAGGGAGCGGGTGTTGCAGATTCATAGGTAAATTGCATCAGTACTAAACTATTGCATACAATATTCGCACTTCGGAGGCCAACCCACTCAAAAATTCCTACCAAAGTCCCAACTTCAATTGTGATTGTAGAATTAGTTACATTAATTAAACGAAATCGACCAACAAATGTTATAAAGCAAGCGTCTACTCAATCGAGACGGCCAAAAAATACTCTTAAGATACAATGTTTACCTTTTTTCCAATTTATTTCAGTTATTGTAGGCTTATGTATTTAAGATATCCAGTTAGAACTATCTCAAATGTTTCAAACAATTACTTTCATCAAGGACTATCGTCTGTGTATAGATATGTTTATCATACACTGTCAAAATTTTCAAAAATCGAGACGAAATTTTTTTTTTCAAAATTCCAATTTTTTAATAGCATTTTAAAGTATGTAAAAATGTAAAAAGACATAGATAAAAAATTTTGAAATCGGTTAAAAATTGTCTTAAATACAGCCTAACAAAAATCATAGTTTGGACCAAAATTATACAGATTTTCAAAAAAATTTCAAAAATCCCCCGCTTTGCAATCTTTTAAAGTTTTGATAGCATTTTAAAGTTGAGACAAATTCGATCAAATCTACATAAAAACTTTGAAAATCGGTAGAAAATTGTCCCAAATACAGCCTTAGAAAAATTTCAATTTTGACCAAACATTTTTCAATAACTGTTCCAAAATTTATGCAAATACCTCAACTTTGCAAACCTGTAACTATGCCAATTTTCGGACGATTTCAAAAAGTCATGTCTTTTTTTGCTTCTCTGAATGTAAATTATAAAATGGCATTCAAATCTCAAGAACTAATTTTGACCCGATTTTTGAAAAAAATTGCAGTGTATACACTGTCAAAATTTTCAAAAATCGAGTCGAAATTTTTTTCCCAAAATTCCAATTTTTTGATAGCATTTTAAAGTATGTAAAAATGTAAAAAGACATAGATAAAAAATTTTGAAATCGGTTAAAAATTGTCTTAAATACAGCCTAACAAAAATCAGAGTTTGGACCAAAATTATACAGATTTTCAAAAAAATATTTCAAAAATCCCCCACTTTGCAATCTTTTCAAGTTTTGATGGCATTTTAAAGTTGATACAAATTCGATCAAATCTACATAAAAACTTTGAAAATCGGTAGAAAATTGTCCTAAATACAGCCTTAGGAAAATTTCAATTTTGAATACAAATTTTTCAATAACTGTTCCAAAATTTATGCAAAAGCCTAAACTTTTCCATCCTCTAAGTATGCCAATTTTTGGCCGATTTCAAAAAGTCATGTCTTTTTTTGCTTCTCTGAATGTGAGTTATAAATTGGCATTCAAATCTCAAAAACTAATTTGGCCCGATTTTTGAACCGACTTGATTTTTGAATCAATTTTTTTTTCCCAAAATTCCAATTTTTTAATAGCATTTTAAAGTATGTAAAAATGTAAAAAGACATAGATAAAAAATTTTGAAATCGGTTAAAAATTGTCTTAAATACAGCCTAACAAAAATCATAGTTTGGACCAAAATAATACAGATTTTCAAAAAAATTTCAAAAATCCCCCGCTTTGCAATCTTTTCAAGTTTTGATGGCATTTTAAAGTTGATACAAATTCGATCAAATCTACATAAAAACTTTGAAAATCGGTGGAAAATTGTCCTAAATACAGCCTTCGGAAAATTTCAATTTTGACCAAATATTTTTCAATAACTGTTCCAAAATTTATGCAAATACCTCAACTTTGCAAACCTGTAACTATGCCAATTTTCGGACGATTTCAAAAAGTCATGTCTTTTTTTGCTTCTCTGAATGTAAATTATAAAATGGCATTCAAATCTCAAAAACTAATTTTGACGCGATTTTTGAAAAAAATTGCAGTGTATACACTGTCAAAATTTTCAAAAATCGAGTCGAAATTTTTTTTTCAAAATTCCAATTTTTTGATAGCATTTTAAAGTATGTAAAAATGTAAAAAGACATAGATAAAAAATTTTGAAATCGGTTAAAAATTGTCTTAAATACAGCCTAACAAAAATCAGAGTTTGGACCAAAATTATACAGATTTTTAAAAAAATTTTCAAAAATCCCCTGTTTTGCAATCACTTAAAGTTTTGATGGCATTTTAAAGTTGATAAAAATTCGATCAAATCTACATAAAAACTTTGAAAATCGGTAGAAAATTGTCCTAAATACAGCCTTAGGAAAATTTCAATTTTGAATACAAATTTTTCAATAACTGTTCCAAAATTTATGCAAAAGCCTAAACTTTGCCATCCTCTAACTATGCCAATTTTTGGTCGATTTCAAAAAGTCATGTCTTTTTTTGCTGCTCTGAAGTGTGTGATATAAATTGGCATTCAAATCTCAAAAACTAATTTTGACCCGATTTTTGAAAAAAATTACAGTGTATACACTGTCAAAATTTTCAAAATCGAGTCGAATTTTTTTTCCCAAAATTCCAATTTTTTAATAGCATTTTAAAGTATGTAAAAATGTAAAAAGACATAGATAAAAAATTTTGAAATCGGTTAAAAATTGTCTTAAATACAGCCTAACAAAAATCATAGTTTGGACCAAAATAATACAGATTTTCAAAAAAATTTCAAAAATCCCCCGTTTTGCAATCTTTTCAAGTTTTGATGGCATTTTAAAGTTGATACAAATTCGATCAAATCTACATAAAAACTTTGAAAATCGGTGGAAAATTGTCCTAAATACAGCCTTCGGAAAATTTCAATTTTGACCAAATATTTTTCAATAACTGTTCCAAAATTTATGCAAATACCTAAACTTTGCAAACCTGTAACTATGCCAATTTTCGGACGATTTCAAAAAGTCATGTCTTTTTTTGCTTCTCTGAATGTAAATTATAAATTGGCATTCAAATCTCAAAAACTAATTTTGACCCGATTTTTGAAAAAAATTACAGTGTATACACTGTCAAAATTTTCAAAAATCGAGTCGAATTTTTTTTTCCCAAAATTCCAATTTTTTAATAGCATTTTAAAGTATGTAAAAATGTAAAAAGACATAGATAAAAAATTTTGAAATCGGTTAAAAATTGTCTTAAATACAGCCTAACAAAAATCAGAGTTTGGACCAAAATTATACAGATTTTTAAAAAATTTTCAAAAATCCCCTGTTTTGCAATCACTTAAAGTTTTGATGGCATTTTAAAGTTGATAAAAATTCGATCAAATCTACATAAAAACTTTGAAAATCGGTAGAAAATTGTCCTAAATACAGCCTTAGGAAAATTTCAATTTTGAATACAAATTTTTCAATAACTGTTCCAAAATTTATGCAAAAGCCTAAACTTTGCCATCCTCTAACTATGCCAATTTTTGGTCGATTTCAAAAAGTCATGTCTTTTTTTGCTGCTCTAAGTGTGTGATATAAATTGGCATTCAAATCTCAAAAACTAATTTTGACCCGATTTTTGAAAAAAATTACAGTGTATACACTGTCAAAATTTTCAAAAATCGAGTCGAATTTTTTTTCCCAAAATTCCAATTTTTTAATAGCATTTTAAAGTATGTAAAAATGTAAAAAGACATAGATAAAAAATTTTTGAAATCGGTTAAAAATTGTCTTAAATACAGCCTAACAAAAATCATAGTTTGGACCAAAATAATACAGATTTTCAAAAAAAAATTTCAAAAATTCCCCCTCGTTGCAAAATCTTTTCAAGTTTTGATGGCATTTTAAAGTTGATACAAATTCGATCAAATCTACATAAAAACTTTGAAAATCGGTGGAAAATTGTCCTAAATACAGCCTTCGGAAAATTTCAATTTTGACCAAATATTTTTCAATAACTGTTCCAAAATTTATGCAAATACCTCAACTTTGCAAACCTGTAACTATGCCAATTTTCGGACGATTTCAAAAAGTCATGTCTTTTTTTGCTTCTCTGAATGTAAATTATAAAATGGCATTCAAATCTCAAAAACTAATTTTGACGCGATTTTTGAAAAAATTGCAGTGTATACACTGTCAAAATTTTCAAAAATCGAGTCGAAATTTTTTTTTTCAAAATTCCAATTTTTTGATAGCATTTTAAAGTATGTAAAAATGTAAAAAGACATAGATAAAAAATTTTGAAATCGGTTAAAAATTGTCTTAAATACAGCCTAACAAAAATCAGAGTTTGGACCAAAATTATACAGATTTTTAAAAAATTTTCAAAAAATCCCCTTTTGCAATCACTTATTAAGTTTTGATGGCATTTTAAAGTTGATAAAAATTCGATCAAATCTACATAAAAACTTTGAAAATCGGTAGAAAATTGTCCTAAATACAGCCTTAGGAAAATTTCAATTTTGAATACAAATTTTTCAATAACTGTTCCAAAATTTATGCAAAAGCCTAAACTTTGCCATCCTCTAACTATGCCAATTTTTGGTCGATTTCAAAAAGTCATGTCTTTTTTTGCTGCTCTAAGTGTGTGATATAAATTGGCATTCAAATCTCAAAAACTAATTTTGACCCGATTTTTGAAAAAAATTACAGTGTATACACTGTCAAAATTTTCAAAAATCGAGTCGAATTTTTTTTCCCAAAATTCCAATTTTTTAATAGCATTTTAAAGTATGTAAAAATGTAAAAAGACATAGATAAAAAATTTTGAAATCGGTTAAAAATTGTCTTAAATACAGCCTAACAAAAATCATAGTTTGGACCAAAATAATACAGATTTTCAAAAAAATTTCAAAAATCCCCCGTTTTGCAATCTTTTCAAGTTTTGATGGCATTTTAAAGTTGATACAAATTCGATCAAATCTACATAAAAACTTTGAAAATCGGTGGAAAATTGTCCTAAATACAGCCTTCGGAAAATTTCAATTTTGACCAAATATTTTTCAATAACTGTTCCAAAATGTATGCAAATACCTCAACTTTGCAAACCTGTAACTATGCCAATTTTCGGACGATTTCAAAAAGTCATGTCTTTTTTTGCTTCTCTGAATGTAAATTATAAAATGGCATTCAAATCTCAAAAACTAATTTTGACGCGATTTTTGAAAAAAATTGCAGTGTATACACTGTCAAAATTTTCAAAAATCGAGTCGAAATTTTTTTTTTCAAAATTCCAATTTTTTGATAGCATTTTAAAGTATGTAAAAATGTAAAAAGACATAGATAAAAAATTTTGAAATCGGTTAAAAATTGTCTTAAATACAGCCTAACAAAAATCAGAGTTTGGACCAAAATTATACAGATTTTTAAAAAATTTTCAAAAATCCCCTGTTTTGCAATCACTTAAAGTTTTGATGGCATTTTAAAGTTGATAAAAATTCGATCAAATCTACATAAAAACTTTGAAAATCGGTAGAAAATTGTCCTAAATACAGCCTTAGGAAAATTTCAATATTGAATACAAATTTTTCAATAACTGTTCCAAAATTTATGCAAAAGCCTAAACTTTGCCATCCTCTAACTATAAAAATTATATTAAAAAAAACAAAAATTTATGCAAAAGCCAAACTCCCCTCTAACTATGCCAATTTTTGGTCGATTTCAAAAAGTCATGTCTTTTTTTGCTGCTCTGTAGCTGTGAGTTATAAATTGGCTTACGGAAAATCGGAATTTTGACCAAAATCATGCAACTTTTCAAAAAAATTTCAAAAATCCCCAGCTTTGCAATTTCTTAAAGTTTTGATGGCATTTTAAAGTAGATAAACATTCGATCAAATCTACATAAAAACTTTGAAAATCGGTAGAAAATTGTCCTAAATAAAGCCATTGCAAAATTATAATTTTGACCAACAATTTTAGAAATGAGGAATACCACAGTTTGAACCACAATTTTACAAATTAAAAAAAAAAGTATTTTTATTTCAGCTTTCCAAAAACCTTCCCCGATCTCATGGATTCAATCGACGCGGTTCACCACGGCCATCTGACCAAAGGACATCCGAATCTCTCTTGAAATGCCCGAGTTATTAAAACATTTATGATTTATTTCTACTAACCCCTACTACGACTAACCCCTTTAAGAAAAGTCGACGTATGTAAATTTAAAAAAAACGCATATTTATTCAAATTTAAGTTACAATAGTTTTTAATAGGCTAAAAAATAGTATTTGCAGTAAAACCTAATAAAAGCAGTAACAAACATGATTATAAATACAAGTGTCTCTACTTTTTTCCAAATGTATCTACTTTGTAAATTTACTTAAATACTTCATGGCAAAAAAAAAAATTCAAAAAGTTGTTAATTATATTTAAGAAAACAAAGAAAAAACAGAAATCATAAAATATGATTAAATTATGTTTAAACAACTGTCTCTTAATAATAAAACAAATAAAAATAACAACAACATGGTTTTATTTATACAAAACTTCGCAGGACATTGACCTATTTCGCGAATTAATTTCCTAATATACGTCAAGAGCTGGACTATCGATCTGCATTTAAGTATTCCTGACATCTTTCTCCAAATTTTTCAAATGGAAGGTTCTTCAGCGAGCTGGAATAAAACAACATTTTTGGTTAGAAAAACATAGTAAATATCTTGGAAGTCCTTCAAAGTATCTTTTTGCTGCTCTGAATATTAATTATAAAATTATCTAAAATACAGCCTAATAAAAATTGACCAAAATAATACAATTTGTTTAAAATTTTCAAAAATCCCTTGCTTTGCAATCTTTAAAAGTTTTGATGGCATTTAAAAGTAGTTAAAAAGTCGAAAAAAACTACATCCAAACTTTGGAAATCGGTGGAAAATTGTCCTAAATACAGCCTTCGGAAAATTTCAATTTTGACCAAACATTTTTCAATAACTGTTCCAAAATTTATGCAAATACCTCAACTTTGCAAACCTGCAACTATGCCAATTTTCGGACGATTTCAAAAAGTCATGTCTTTTTTTGCTTCTCTGAATGTGAGTTATAAATTGGCATTCAAATCTCAAAAACTAATTTTGACCCGATTTTTGAAAAAATTTCAGTGTATACACTGTCAAAATGTTCAAAAATCGAGTCGAAATTTTTTTTTTCAAAATTCCAATTTTTTAATAGCATTTTAAAGTATATAAAAATGTAAAAAGACATAGATAAAAAATTTTGAAATCGGTTAAAAATTGTCTTAAATACAGCCTAACAAAAATCAGAGTTTGGACCAAAATTATACAGATTTTTAAAAAATTTTCAAAAATCCCCTGTTTTGCAATCACTTAAAGTTTTGATGGCATTTTAAAGTTGATAAAAATTCGATCAAATCTACATAAAAACTTTGAAAATCGGTAGAAAATTGTCCCAAATACAGCCTTAGAAAAATTTCAATTTTGACCAAACATTTTTCAATAACTGTTCCAAAATTTATGCAAATACCTCAACTTTGCAAACCTGTAACTATGCCAATTTTCGGACGATTTCAAAAAGTCATGTCTTTTTTTGTTTCTCTGAATGTGAGTTATAAATTGGCATTCAAATCTCAAAAACTAATTTTGACCCGATTTTTGAAAAAAATTGCAGTGTATACACTGTCAAAATGTTCAAAAATCGAGTCGAAATTTTTTTTTTTCAAAATTCCAATTTTTTAATAGCATTTTAAAGTATATAAAAATGTAAAAAGACATAGATAAAAAATTTTGAAATCGGTTAAAAATTGTCTTAAATACAGCCTAACAAAAATCAGAGTTTGGACCAAAATTATACAGATTTTTAAAAAATTTTCAAAAATCCCCTGTTTTGCAATCACTTAAAGTTTTGATGGCATTTTAAAGTTGATAAAAATTCGATCAAATCTACATAAAAACTTTGAAAATCGGTAGAAAATTGTCCCAAATACAGCCTTAGAAAAATTTCAATTTTGACCAAACATTTTTCAATAACTGTTCCAAAATTTATGCAAATACCTCAACTTTGCAAACCTGTAACTATGCCAATTTTCGGACGATTTCAAAAAGTCATGTCTTTTTTTGTTTCTCTGAATGTGAGTTATAAATTGGCATTCAAATCTCAAAAACTAATTTTGACCCGATTTTTGAAAAAAATTGCAGTGTATACACTGTCAAAATGTTCAAAAATCGAGTCGAAATTTTTTTTTTCAAAATTCCAATTTTTTAATAGCATTTTAAAGTATGTAAAAATGTAAAAAGACATAGATAAAAAATTTTGAAATCGGTTAAAAATTGTCTTAAATACAGCCTAACAAAAATCAGAGTTTGGACCAAAATTATACAGATTTTCAAAAAAATTTCAAAAATCCCCCGCTTTGCAATCTTTTCAAGTTTTGATGGCATTTTAAAGTTGATAAAAATTCGATCAAATCTACATAAAAACTTTGAAAATCGGTAGAAAATTGTCCCAAATACAGCCTTAGAAAAATTTCAATTTTGACCAAACATTTTTCAATAACTGTTCCAAAATTTATGCAAATACCTCAACTTTGCAAACCTGTAACTATGCCAATTTTCGGACGATTTCAAAAAGTCATGTCTTTTTTGCTTCTCTGAATGTAAATTATAAAATGGCATTCAAATCTCAAGAACTAATTTTGACCCGATTTTTGAAAAAAATTGCAGTGTATACACTGTCAAAATTTTCAAAAATCGAGTCGAAATTTTTTTTTTTTCAAAATTCCAATTTTTTGATAGCATTTTAAATTATGTAAAAATGTAAAAAGACATAGATAAAAAATTTTGAAATCGGTTAAAAATTGTCTTAAATACAGCCTAACAAAAATCAGAGTTTGGACCAAAATTATACAGATTTTCAAAAAAATTTCAAAAATCCCCCGCTTTGCAATCTTTTCAAGTTTTGATGGCATTTTAAAGTTGATAAAAATTCGATCAAATCTACATAAAAACTTTGGAAATCGGTAGAAAATTGTCCTAAATACAGCCTTAGGAAAATTTCAATTTTGAATACAAATTTTTCAATAACTGTTCCAAAATTTGTGCAAAAGCCTAAACTTTTCCATCCTCTAACTATGCCAATTTTTGGCCGATTTCAAAAAGTCATGTCTTTTTTTGCTGCTCTAAGTGTGTGATATAAATTGGCATTCAAATCTCAAAAACTAATTTTGACCCGATTTTTGAAAAAAATTACAGTGTATATATACACTGTCAAAATTTTCAAAAATCGAGTCGAATTTTTTTTCCCAAAATTCCAATTTTTTAATAGCATTTTAAAGTATGTAAAAATGTAAAAAGACATAGATAAAAAATTTTGAAATCGGTTAAAAATTGTCTTAAATACAGCCTAACAAAAATCATAGTTTGGACCAAAATAATACAGATTTTCAAAAAAATTTCAAAAATCCCCCGCTTTGCAATCTTTTCAAGTTTTGATGGCATTTTAAAGTTGATACAAATTCGATCAAATCTACATAAAAACTTTGAAAATCGGTAGAAAATTGTCCTAAATAAAGCCATTGCAAAATTATAATTTTGACCAACAATTTTAGAAATGAGGAATACCACAGTTTGAACCACAATTTTACAAATTAAAAAAAAGTATTTTTATTTCAGCTTTCCAAAAAACCTTCCCCGATCTCATGGGTTCAATCGACGCGGTTCACCACGGCCATCTGACCAAAGGACATCCGAATCTCTCTTGAAATGCCCGAGTTATTAAAACATTTATGATTTATTTCTACTAACCCCTACTACGACTAACCCCTTTAAGAAAAGTCGACGTATGTAAATTTAAAAAAAACGCATATTTATTCAAATTTAAGTTACAATAGTTTTTAATAGGCTAAAAAATAGTATTTGCAGTAAAACCTAATAAAAGCAGTAACAAACATGATTATAAATACAAGTGTCTCTACTTTTTTCCAAATGTATCTACTTTGTAAATTTACTTAAATACTTTATGGCAAAAAAAAAAAAATTCAAAAAGTTGTTAATTATATTTAAGAAAACGAAGAAAAAAACAGAAATCATAAAATATGATTAAATTATGTTTAAACAACTGTCTCTTAATAATAAAACAAATAAAAATAACAACAACATGGTTTTATTTATACAAAACTTCGCAGGACATTGACCTATTTCGCGAATTAATTTCCTAATATACGTCAAGAGCTGGACTATCGATCTGCATTTAAGTATTCCTGACATCTTTCTCCAAATTTTTCAAATGGAAGGTTCTTCAGCGAGCTGGAATAAAACAACATTTTTGGTTAGAAAAACATAGTAAATATCTTGGAAGTCCTTTAAAGTATCTTTTTGCTGCTCTGAATATTAACTATAAAATTATCTAAAATACAGCCTAATAAAAATTGACCAAAATAATACAATTTGTTTAAAATTTTCAAAAATCCCTTGCTTTGCAATCTTTAAAAGTTTTGATGGCATTTAAAAGTAGTTAAAAAGTCGAAAAAACTACATCCAAACTTTGGAAATCGGTGGAAAATTGTCCTAAATACAGCCTTCGGAAAATTTCAATTTTGACCAAACATTTTTCAATAACTGTTCCAAAATTTATGCAAATACCTCAACTTTGCAAACCTGCAACTATGCCAATTTTCGGACGATTTCAAAAAGTCATGTCTTTTTTTGCTTCTCTGAATGTGAGTTATAAATTGGCATTCAAATCTCAAAAACTAATTTTGACCCGATTTTTGAAAAAAATTGCAGTGTATACACTGTCAAAATTTTCAAAAATCGAGTCGAAATTTTTTTTCTCAAAATTCCAATTTTTTAATAGCATTTTAAAGTATGTAAAAATGTAAAAAGACACAGATAAAAAATTATGAAATCGGTTAAAAATTGTCTTAAATACAGCCTAACAAAAATCATAGTTTGGACCAAAATTATACAGATTTTCAAAAAAATTTCAAAAATCCCCCGCTTTGCAATCTCTTAAAGTTTTGATGGCATTTTAAAGTTGATACAAATTCGATCAAATCTACATAAAAACTTTGAAAATCGGTAGAAAATTGTCCCAAATACAGCCTTAGAAAAATTTCAATTTTGACCAAACATTTTTCAATAACTGTTCCAAAATTTATGCAAATACCTCAACTTTGCAAACCTGTAACTATGTCAATTTTCGGACGATTTCAAAAAGTCATGTCTTTTTTTGTTTCTCTGAATGTGAGTTATAAATTGGCATTCAAATCTCAAAAACTAATTTTGACCCGATTTTTGAAAAAAATTGCACTGTCAAAATGTTCAAAAATCGAGTCGAAATTTTTTTTCCAAAATTCCAATTTTTTAATAGCATTTTAAAGTATGTAAAAATGTAAAAAGACATAGATAAAAAATTTTGAAATCGGTTAAAAATTGTCTTAAATACAGCCTAACAAAAATCATAGTTTGGACCAAAATAATACAGATTTTCAAAAAAATTTCAAAAATCCCCCGCTTTGCAATCTCTTTAAGTTTTGATGGCATTTTAAAGTTGATAAAAATTCGATCAAATCTACATAAAAACTTTGAAAATCGGTAGAAAATTGTCTCAAATACAGCCTTAGGAAAATTTCAATTTTGACCAAACATTTTTCAATAACTGTTCCAAAATTTATGCAAATATCTCAACTTTGCAAACCTGTAACAATGCCAATTTTCGGACGATTTCAAAAAGTCATGTCTTTTTTTGCTTCTCTGAATGTAAATTATAAAATGGCATTCAAATCTCAAGAACTAATTTTGACCCGATTTTTGAAAAAAATTGCAGTGTATACACTGTCAAAATTTTCAAAAATCGAGTCGAAATTTTTTTTTTTCAAAATTCCAATTTTTTGATAGCATTTTAAATTATGTAAAAATGTAAAAAGACATAGATAAAAAATTTTGAAATCGGTTAAAAATTGTCTTAAATACAGCCTAACAAAAATCAGAGTTTGGACCAAAATTATACAGATTTTCAAAAAATTTCAAAAATCCCCCGCTTTGCAATCTTTTCAAGTTTTGATGGCATTTTAAAGTTGATAAAAATTCGATCAATCTACATAAAAACTTTGGAAATCGGTAGAAAATTGTCCTAAATACAGCCTTAGGAAAATTTCAATTTTGAATACAAATTTTTCAATAACTGTTCCAAAATTTGTGCAAAAGCCTAAACTTTTCCATCCTCTAACTATGCCAATTTTTGGCCGATTTCAAAAAGTCTTGTCTTTTTTTGCTGCTCTAAGTGTGTGATATAAATTGGCATTCAAATCTCAAAAACTAATTTTGACCCGATTTTTGAAAAAAATTACAGTGTATATATACACTGTCAAAATTTTCAAAAATCGAGTCGAATTTTTTTTCCCAAAATTCCAATTTTTTAATAGCATTTTAAAGTATGTAAAAATGTAAAAAGACATAGATAAAAAATTTTGAAATCGGTTAAAAATTGTCTTAAATACAGCCTAACAAAAATCATAGTTTGGACCAAAATAATACAGATTTTCAAAAAAATTTCAAAAATCCCCCGCTTTGCAATCTTTTCAAGTTTTGATGGCATTTTAAAGTTGATACAAATTCGATCAAATCTACATAAAAACTTTGAAAATCGGTAGAAAATTGTCCTAAATAAAGCCATTGCAAAATTATAATTTTGACCAACAATTTTAGAAATGAGGAATACCACAGTTTGAACCACAATTTTACAAATTAAAAAAAGTCTTTTTATTTCAGCTTTCCAAAAACCTTCCCCGATCTCATGGGTTCAATCGACGCGGTTCACCACGGCCATCTGACCAAAGGACATCCGAATCTCTCTTGAAATGCCCGAGTTATTAAAACATTTATGATTTATTTCTACTAACCCCTACTACGACTAACCCCTTTAAGAAAAGTCGACGTATGTAAATTTAAAAAAAACGCATATTTATTCAAATTTAAGTTACAATAGTTTTTAATAGGCTAAAAAATAGTATTTGCAGTAAAACCTAATAAAAGCAGTAACAAACATGATTATAAATACAAGTGTCTCTACTTTTTCCAAATGTATCTACTTTGTAAATTTACTTAAATACTTCATGGCAAAAAAAAAAATTCAAAAAGTTGTTAATTATATTTAAGAAAACAAAGAAAAAACAGAAATCATAAAATATGATTAAATTATGTTTAAACAACTGTCTCTTAATAATAAAACAAATAAAAATAACAACAACATGGTTTTATTTATACAAAACTTCGCAGGACATTGACCTATTTCGCGAATTAATTTCCTAATATACGTCAAGAGCTGGACTATCGATCTGCATTTAAGTATTCCTGACATCTTTCTCCAAATTTTTCAAATGGAAGGTTCTTCAGCGAGCTGGAATAAAACAACATTTTTGGTTAGAAAAACATAGTAAATATCTTGGAAGTCCTTCAAAGTATCTTTTTGCTGCTTTGAATATTAATTATAAAATTATCTAAAATACAGCCTAATAAAAATTGACCAAAATAATACAATTTGTTTAAAATTTTCAAAAATCCCTTGCTTTGCAATCTTTAAAAGTTTTGATGGCATTTAAAAGTAGTTAAAAAGTCGAAAAAAACTACATCCAAACTTTGGAAATCGGTGGAAAATTGTCCTAAATACAGCCTTCGGAAAATTTCAATTTTGACCAAACATTTTTCAATAACTGTTCCAAAATTTATGCAAATACCTCAACTTTGCAAACCTGCAACTATGCCTGCAAAATTTTCAAAAATCGAGTCGAAATTTTTTTTTTCAAAATTCCAATTTTTTAATAGCATTTTAAAGTATGTAAAAATGTAAAAAGACATAGATAAAAAATTTTGAAATCGGTTAAAAATTGTCTTAAATACAGCCTAACAAAAATCAGAATTTGGGCCAAAATTATACAGATTTTCAAAAAAATGTTCAAAAATCCCCCGCTTTGCAATCTTTTAAAGTTTTGATGGCATTTTAAAGTTGATACAAATTCGATCAAATCTACATAAAAACTTTGAAAATCGGTAGAAAATTGTCTCAAATACAGCCTTAGAAAAATTTCAATTTTGACCAAACATTTTTCAATAACTGTTCCAAAATTTATGCAAATACCTCAACTTTGCAAACCTGCAACTATGCCAATTTTCGGACGATTTCAAAAAGTCATGTCTTTTTTTGCTTCTCTGAATGTAAATTATAAAATGGCATTCAAATCTCAAAAACTAATTTTGACCCGATTTTTGAAAAAAATTGCAGTGTATACACTGTCAAAATTTTCAAAAATCGAGTCCAAATTTTTTTTTTCATAATTCCAATTTTTTAATAGCATTTTAAAGTATGTAAAAATGTAAAAAGACATAGATAAAAAATTATGAAATCGGTTAAAAATTGTCTTAAATACAGCCTAACAAAAATCATAGTTTGGACCAAAATTATACAGATTTTCAAAAAAATTTCAAAAATCCCCCACTTTGCAATCTCTTAAAGTTTTGATGGCATTTTAAAGTTGATACAAATTCGATCAAATCTACATAAAAACTTTGAAAATCGGTAGAAAATTGTCCCAAATACAGCCTTAGGAAAATTTCAATTTTGAATACAAATTTTTCAATAACTGTTCCAAAATTTGTGCAAAAGCCTAAACTTTTCCATCCTCTAACTATGCCAATTTTTGGCCGATTTCAAAAAGTCTTGTCTTTTTTTGCTGCTCTAAGTGTGTGATATAAATTGGCATTCAAATCTCAAAAACTAATTTTGACCCGATTTTTGAAAAAAATTGCAGGTATACACTGTCAAAATTTTCAAAATCGAGTCCAAATTTTTTTTCCCATAATTCCAATTTTTTAATAGCATTTTAAAGTATGTAAAAATGTAAAAAGACATAGATAAAAAATTTTGAAATCGGTTAAAAATTGTCTTAAATACAGCCTAACAAAAATCATAGTTTGGACCAAAATTATACAGATTTTTAAAAAAATTTCAAAAATCCCCCGCTTTGCAATCTCTTAAAGTTTTGATGGCATTTTAAAGTTGATACAAATTCGATCAAATCTACATAAAAACTTTGAAAATCGGTAGAAAATTGTCCTAAATACAGCCTTAGAAAAATATCAATTTTGACCAAACATTTTTCAATAACTGTTCCAAAATTTATGCAAAAACCTCAACTTTGCAAACCTGTAACTATGCCAATTTTTGGACGATTTCAAAAAGTCATGTCTTTTTTGCTGCTCTGAATGTAAATTATAAAATGGCATTCAAATCTCAAAAACTAATTTGGACCCGATTTTTGAAAAAATTGCAGTGTATACACTGTCAAAATTTTCAAAAATCGAGTCGAAATTTTTTTTTTCAAAATTCCAATTTTTTTGATGGCATTTTAAAGTATGTAAAAATGTAAAAAGACATAGATAAAAAATTTTGAAATCGGTTAAAAATTGTCTTAAATACATCCTAACAAAAATCAGAGTTTGGACCAAAATTATACAGATTTTCAAAAAAATTTCAAAAATCCCCTACTTTGCAATCTCTTCAAGTTTTGATGGCATTTTAAAGTTGATACAAATTCGATCAAATCTACATAAAAACTTTGAAAATCGGTAGAAAATTGTCCTAAATACAGCCTTAGGAAAATTTCAATTTTGAAAAAAATTTTTTAATAACTGTTCCAAAATTTATGCAAAAGCCTCAAACTTTTCAAACCTGTAACTATGCCAATTTTTGGACGATTTCAAAAAGTAATGTCTTTTTTTGCTGCTCTGAATGTAAATTATAAAATGGCATTCAAATCTCAAAAACTAATTTTGACCCGATTTTTGAAAAAAATTGCAGTGTATACACTGTCAAAATTTTCAAAAATCGAGTCGAATTTTTTTTCCCCAAAATTCCAATTTTTTAATAGCATTTTAAAGTATGTAAAAATGTAAAAAGACATAGATAAAAAATTTTGAAATCGGTTAAAAATTGTCTTAAATACATCCTAACAAAAATCACAGTTTGGACCAAAATTATACAGATTTTCAAAAAAAATTCAAAAATCCCCCACTTTGCAATCTCTTTAAGTTTTGATGGCATTTTAAAGTTGATACAAATTCGATCAAATCTACATAAAAACTTTGAAAATCGGTAGAAAATTGTCCCAAAT
Organism: Drosophila sp. 14030-0761.01; assembly: GCA_018150735.1. Taxonomy (NCBI): domain Eukaryota; kingdom Metazoa; phylum Arthropoda; class Insecta; order Diptera; family Drosophilidae; genus Drosophila; species Drosophila sp. 14030-0761.01. Next base: position 175,486 of record JAECWO010000027.1, on the reverse strand, counting down.
ACAGCCTTAGGAAAATTTCAATTTTGAATACAAATTTTTCAATAACTGTTCCAAAATTTATGCAAAAGCCTAAACTTTGCCATCCTCTAACTATGTCAATTTTTGGTCGATTTCAAAAAGTCATGTCTTTTTTTGCTGCTCTGTAGTTAGCTCTGTGAGTTATAAATTGGCCTTCACGGAAAATCGGAATTTTGACCAAAATGCAGGTACAACTTTTCAAAAAATTTCAAAAAACTTTACATTTTTTTCTTAAAGTTTTTTATGGCATTTTAAAGTAGATAAACATTCGATCAAATACATACATAAAAACTTTGAAAATGGGTAGAAAATTGTCCTAAATAAAGCCATTGCAAAATTATAATTTTGACCAACAATTTTAGAAATGAGGAATACCACAGTTTGAACCACAATTTAATAAAAAAAAGTCTTTTTATTTCAGCTTTCCAAAAACCTTTCCCGAATCTCATGGATTCAATCGACGCGGTTCACCACGGCCATCTGACCAAAGGACATCCGAATCTCTCTTGAAATGCCCGAGTTATTAAAACATTTATGATTTATTTCTACTAACCCCTACTACGACTAACCCCTTTAAGAAAAGTCGACGTATGTAAATTTAAAAAATACAGCTTTATTCAAATTTAAGTTACAATAGTTTTTAATAGATGGCTAAAAAATAGTATTTGCAATAAAACCTAAAAAAAGCAGTAACAAACATGATTATAAATACAAGTGTCTCTACTTTTTCCAAATGTATCTACTTTGTAAATTTACTTAAATACTTTATGGACAAAAAAAAAAAATTCAAAAATGTTAATTATATTTAAGAAAACAAAGAAAAAACAGAAATCATAAAATATGATTAAATTATGTATTAAACAACTGTCTCTTAATAATAAAACAAATAAAAATAACAACAACATGGTTTTATTTATACAAAACTTCGCAGGACATTGACCTATTTCGCGAATTAATTTCCTAGTATACGTCAAGAGCTGGACTATCGATCTGCATTTAAGTATTCTTAACATCTTTCTCCAAATTTTTCAAATGGAAGGTTCTTTAAGCGAGCTGGAATAAAACAACATTTTTGGTTAGAAAAACATAGTAAATATCTTGGAAGTCCTTCAAAGTATCTTTTGCTGCTCTGAATATTAATTATAAAATTATCTAAAATACACCTAACAAAAATTGACCAAAATAATACAATTTGTTTAAAATTTTCAAAAATCCCTTGCTTTGCAATCTTTAAAAGTTTTGATGGCATTTAAAAGTAGTTAAAAAGTCGAAAAAAACTACATCAAAGCTTTGACTTTGGAAATCGGTGGAAAATTGTCCTAAATACAGTCTTCGGAAAATTTCAATTTTGACCAAACATTTTCAATAACTGTTCCAAAATTTATGCAAATACCTCAACTTTGCAAACCTGCAACTATGCCAATTTTCGGACGATTTCAAAAGTCATGTCTTTTTTTGCTTCTCTGAATGTAAATTATAAAATGGCATTCAAATCTCAAAAACTAATTTGGACCCGATTTTTGAAAAAAATTGCAGTGTACAAATTTTCAAATTTTCAAAAATCGAGTCGAAATTTTTTTTTTAAAATTCCAATTTTTTGATGGCATTTTAAAGTATGTAAAAATGTAAAAAGACATAGATAAAAAATTTTGAAATCGGTTAAAAATTGTCTTAAATACAGCCTAACAAAAATCAGAGTTTGGACCAAAAAAATACAGAATTTTCAATTAAAAATTTCAAAATCCCCTTTGCAATCTTTTCAAGTTTTGATGGCATTTTAAAGTTGATAAAAATTCGATCAAATCTACATAAAAACTTTGAAAATCGGTAGAAAATTGTCTCAAATACAGCCTCAGGAAAATTTCAATTTTGACCAAATATTTTTTAATAACTGTTCCAAAATTTATGCAAATACCTCAATTTGCAAAACCGTAACTATGCACATTTTTAATAAAAATCATGTCTTTTTGCTTCTCTGAATGTAAATTATAAAATGGCATTCAAATCTCAAAAACTAATTTAAACCGATTTTTGAAAAAATTACAGTGTATACACTGTCAAAATTTTCAAAAATCGAGTCGAAATTTTTTTTTCAAAATTCCAATTTTTAAACATTAAAAAGTATGTAAAAATGTAAAAACAAATAACAAATTTTGAAATCGGTTAAAATTATCTTAAATACACCTAAAAAAATCTAAAATTAAAAAATTAAAAATTAAAATTAAAAATTAAAATAAAAATTAAAATTAAAATTAAAATTAAAATTAAAATTAAAATTAAAATTAAAATTAAAATTAAAAAATTAAAAAAATTAAAATTAAAATTAAAATTAAAATTAAAATTAAAATTAAAATTAAAAATTAAAATTAAAATTAAAATTAAAATTAAAATTAAAATTAAAATTAAAATTAAAATTAAAAATTAAAATTAAAATTAAAATTAAAATTAAAATTAAAATTAAAATTAAAATTAAAATTAAAATTAAAATTAAAATTAAAATTAAAATTAAAATTAAAATTAAAATTAAAATTAAAATTAAAATTAAAATTAAAATTAAAATTAAAATTAAAATTAAAATTAAAATTAAAATTAAAATTAAAATTAAAATTAAAATTAAAATTAAAATTAAAATTAAAATTAAAATTAAAATTAAAATTAAAATTAAAATTAAAATTAAAATTAAAATTAAAATTAAAATTAAAATTAAAATTAAAATTAAAATTAAAATTAAAATTAAAATTAAAATTAAAATTAAAATGCAAATGAAATTTAAAATTTAAAATTTAAATAATAAGTCTTTATAAATCGGTCATTTTGAGGAGGATTTGAATTGGCCAGATTGAAGTCATTGTTGATTCGCATCAATTGATATATGCAGGTCCTGAAAGTAATTTATGAAGCAAAGAAAAATTTCCTTTTAGAGAAATATATTGTCCTACATCCTTAGACGACCAGTCGTTGCGGATCATCAAGGACATCATTCAAAGTTTTGATATATGTTTAACGAAGATTTTTAAAAAAAAATGTTGATCAGTTGTAAAATTTTGTTCCAATTTTTGGAAGCCGATTTCGAAAATTTGTAGAAATAGATATTACATTTTATTTTTTTTTAAATGCTATGAAATGCTGAGAAATTTTAAAAAAAGTTGACTCCATTTAAAAAAGAAAAATAATTTCCCAGATTCAATGCCAGTTGATATTTGCTATTCAGAGCAGCGAAAAAAGATATGCAATTTTTGAAATCGGATAAAAATTGACTTAGAGGATCGCAAAGTTAAGGAAACGGGAATACCCACAAATCTGTTCAAATGGAAACAGGTCTGTTTACCTTAAGTCGCTAATTTACCAATAAGTATATCTACCTGAAATTGGAAAGGGTATTGAAATTAAATAAGAGACATGCCAAAAAGCAAAAAAAAATAACGTTGCAGTTGGTGTGGGTGCCAAACATTGCCATTGTTGCAACAAAATTCATAGCAAATCATTAGCAAGAGCAACGTAAATTGAATTCAAGCATGGCTAACATTGATTTGCCTCCCCTCTACTAGCACCTTTTCCCCCCACACTTGACCAATTGAGGCAAGTGGAAATCGGCTTTAAATCCATAATTAGTTTTATGCTCTTTATGCGATTTTAATATTGGAAAAATATTTTTTTTTTTCGTTTGGCTTTGTTTTGTCGGCTTTAGTGGGCGTTGCAGCTGAAAAATGTGATAAGGACTTTTTTATGGCTGGGGCGAACTTTTGTCGGATTTTTGGATTTTTGCATGATGCAATCGAGCAATGAGATTGCAACAAAGTCTGGAGCTATAGTTGGGTGGTGCTGCTGCTGCGGCTTTTCTTATTGTTGTTGTTGTTATTAAAATACCATTAAAATTGGGCCAAAAGAAAAAAATATCCATTCAGATTTCAGGTTTCTTGCGTTGGTGGAGCAGCAACAGCACCAGCAACGTCGGCCACAACATGTGCATTGTTCTCTCTCACCCATTTGGATTGTGCAACATGTTTCTTAAGTAGGTACATATACGAGTATAGGCAGATATTATATGAATGCACAATGGTGTCTGATTCAAGTCAATCTGATTTATGCCACTTGACCAGACCACGAAATGTTCATGTTCCCTCCTGTTGATTGTGTTCGTTCTCGCCTCGGATGTCATAATCAATTGGCTAGAGATGGAGTGGGAAACCAAGATCAATGCCAAAATCAACTGAGTGTAACTCTAATGCTGCAAAAACCATTGAGTGTTTGGAATTTTGACAGTTCACCCACTAATGGGAGTGCCACAGATTCGAAGCATTCGAATGGCAGACATAAGCAATAATTACCCAGCTAATTAGATAATTAGTCCAACTAGATCAGATCAATCCTAAATTTTGTTTGTTCTCGAGGTATGGCTAAAAGGTCTTTTGCCAGCAAAATGTGTTACACTTATTATTGACTTTCCCAAGACTGATGTAAAAGATAAGGTTACGATAAATTCTACTATACCTAACCATGTACTACATTAGCATTAATAATTCACATACCATTGAGGATAAAAACTAATTCACTTTCGCATACCTTGAACAAATAAGATATATTCAAATAAGTGCATAGAATGAATGTGTATGCATATGCAAAATAATTTATAATTATCAATCGATTCTTAATTGATTGGGCTCTTATACTTTGTAGCCCACCAAGTGACGACGTCCAATTACTTCGCCCATAAAGAACCAGGTAATCACCTCAATGGTGACCAAAGTGTTCAGCCAGGCTTCACGCACGGTTATTTGGCTGAAACGTTTGCGCGATGACTTCAAATCCTTTTTGGCTCTCTTCGCCGACTGCTCAGCACTCTTCTGTAGGATCTTCAAATCGGCTGGCAATGGAGGGGCCAACTCAACTTTAGCATATTTCCAAAACTCCTCGAAATGAGGGCGCGCCTGAGCCACTAATTCTGGCAAAAGGAAAAAATTATAATTTGAAGAAAAATCCAATAAAAAGAATACTCACTATTGGCTAGAGCAGTGGCCTTGGTACCTATTTGTGCCATTCTTACCAATATGTCTTTTAAATAGAATTTTTAAAATTTGATTTTCCAATAAACAGCTAGCTTTTCGAATGAGAAAGTTGTTTCTTTTACTGTTGACAAGCAAGTGAAGGGTTTCTTTGATATAATCTAGGGTTGTAGCTATACAGATGGCGCTGATGGGCAGGAAATGGTGAAATTGGTGTTGCCAGGGTTTTTATTCAGGCGGATGTTCGATAAAAAAAAAATAAATAGCTAATAAATAGCCATAAAAGAAGAAAATATTCTCTGAATCTAGCTTATTGTCATTTATATTTGCAATTTCCAAATTTTTCGCAACTACAAGTTTTGCACAATTTCCAACATATAATCTAGGCCAATTAGATGATGTTGTAGAGTGATAAACTGACCAATCATTACAATAGTTTCGACAAGATCTACGCCCATTTTTTGCTTGCAAAAATACAATGGTAAAAAAAAAACCGCTAGTTATCTTTTCTATTGATCATCTTTAACATTTCATCATCGTCATTCATCATAGAAAAATATGATTATCAAATCAAACAAGTTGAGTAAATTAAAGCAGTGAAGGTGAAGGGTTCTGAATTACAAAATTTCCGTTAATTGATCCAGTTAGACATTCCAATGCGACCCCGTTACAGTCAGTCATTCATTTGCCCTTATGCATAATCATATAAATACCGTTTTTACTATGTTACCTGACTTACCTGTCAGGTTATGCAGCTGTCCAGCAGCACAAAGACACACACACACACACACTCAAACACACCACACACATTTGACACTTTGACCCTCAAAACGTGGCACAAAGACAATTTCAAGTTGAAGCTGCAACACAAAAACTCTATGCGAAGTCTCCACCGAATCGCACTGCACTCCCAATTATGGGCATGTAGTTCAGTTCATTTGATTTGTAATTTTTGCATTTTGCATTTTTATTGTTATTTGTTTGCCGCTCTGACAGCGTTTGATTATATTTATTTCTACTTTTTGGGCGTTGCCTTTACCGCATTTTGCCTCACCTGGGGGCGGGGGCGCTGTAGGCGACTTAAAATGAAACCAAACGGATTGCAAAAAGCTAATTGTTTCTCTTAAGAACACTGCGAGAAATAATTGGCATGGCTTCACAAAAAAGGCCTCAATGATCTCTTAAAATCTAGTTGTGATTGAAATTACCAGTTATAAAGCTCAAATAATTATAGTAATTCTCGAAAACTTGTTAATTACTCTAACAATAAACTTAACCGATATAACTTTTCGTTTCCGTTTTAATTAGATTAAGTTTGAGATACTAAAATGTGTATGAAATCAAATCGTAACTTATCGTTTATTAATTAACTTTAAACCATTCAAATGCTTTGTTTGGTATTTCGATTTTATTTTCTGTTTATTTTAAATTATGTTACAACTAAAATAGAAAACCAACAGAACCAAAAATACACTATCCTTGGGTGTAAAAACTTTTTAGAAGGAAAGGTCGAAAAGTTGATCTACTAATACTTATAAATTGAGGTATGCCTTAAATTTTTTAGTCTGAAAGGATTATAAAATCCAAATTCTCTATGCTCTATAAGTTTTTCGGAACGATCTTTGAGACAGTTCATTTTAGACCTATTTTCGATTGGATTTATTATTTAACGATTAATATCGAAGCAGCATCAAGACGAACTGATACATAATCGGATCTAGTTATCTGGTCCCTTCTATTCTTTTTATTGCTTTCAGTGTACATAAATTCCTTTGGCACTTTAGCATATATGGCATTATGGCTAAGTATTGTAGAATATGTAAGACTGAAAGGAATTCTAACAGTTATCAAACTTATAAGCATATAAATAATTATGGTTTTTGCGGCATGTTTTTTACTGAATTGATTCGACCGATTAGCTGGTATATACTATGTATACTGATAGTTCATTATATAGAATCGTATTGTGTGAATGTGTTTGCCTTAAATTCTTGTTTCAAATGTAATTTGCGCAATTGCGATATTGCCGGCCCGCCCTGCTCTGCCCTGGCCTCTGGACATGGACGCAGGCATGGGCACAGGCACAGGCACAATCGCAGGCACGGACTCAGACATACCCAAAGGCAGATCTCAGTTGGACGATCGAAGCAGAGCAGTCGCTGCAGCTGGCAGTGAAAGGTGTACAAAGTTTACTCCAAATTCTGCCTAGCTGCTGCTGCTGCTGCCGCTGGCACGAGCTTCGACATGGCTTGGCTTGTGCCTGGCCAGAGTTGGGCGTCGGCGTCTAGTTTTCTGAGTGTGTGTGTGTGTGTGTGTGTATGTTTTTTGTTTTTTTGTGGGGCAAATTCGTTTCATGAGTTTAGTATAAAAGTTGCCACAATTTGGTAGTCGAAATCAGAATCAACTCGTTCGCCGAGCAATCAACACTTAAGTTCTCCTTCTTCTAAATAAAGAAATCCCCCCAAAAACCCTCAACATGAAGGTGAGTATATCTCTTACTTTGAAGAGAAGTTTTGGCTAACAAGTCTCTTCTTCCATTCTCGATGCAGTTCGCTGTTGCCGTAGTCATGTTTGTCTGTGCCTTGGCTGGTGCCCAAGCCTCGTGGGCAGCCATTGCTCCCGGAGTATCCTATGTGAACTCGGTGGCCCATGGACCTGGTCTTGGTCTGTGGGGTGGTGCTGGTGCATGGAACGGTGCCTGGAATGGTGCCTGGAATGGTGGCTGGAACGGTGGCTGGAACGGTGCCTGGAATGGTGCCCCCGCTGCTGTTGCCGTTCATGCCGGTGGTGCCCCATGGGGATTGACCGCTCCCGGCTGGCATGGTGCTGCTATTCCCGGCATTGGCCTGTCCCAGGGCCCCGCCGGACACGAGGGTGTCTATGTCGCCAAGACCCGTGGTGCTATCCACACAGCTCCCTTGGCTGGACACATCAACTCGGCCACTTCCGTGAATGTGGCTGCTGCTCCCGGAACTCTGTAAATATGAGAAGATCTCCTCCACCACAACCGATGCCAAATGGAAGTGGATAAGCGGATGAAGCGGATTGCAGCTTGCCATCCACTTCCTATATGACTTTCACACTGACTCCACTTGGATATCTTCTATCACACAACTTCTTCAACTCTTCAAACACTTATTGTTAAGCACCATACACCGACCGATCTTAGTCCCCAATATTTCCTCTAAAACTGAATACTGAAAACTGAGATCTAAAGATCGCAAAAAAAAAGCCACAAGTCCAACAACAATTACAAAAAAAAAAAAACCAACATAAGATAAAATTCTAAGTCTTTCTTATTCTTTGACGAATTGTTCTACCATCTATGACTTCTTTTCCTTTTCCATTTCTCTGCCACAAACTGTATCTACCCTTTCTTCTTGTACTCTTTTCCCACCCATCTCTTTCTGTCTTCCTTCTGTAAATACATCTTCTAGACGTTATACATTTGCAACAATTGACAAAGATTGAACAAAAATGTTATAAATAATAAACACACACAATGCAAGTGATTTTATTTATGCGAATATTTCAAAAATGAGTTTTCTCTTCTCCAAACAAATGGAAATTTCCCAACTAGCTAGATAACTGGGATTATAACCTTCAAATGAATTGATTAAAATTCAATGGTTAAATGGTGTTTGCGGGTGTTCAATTTTAATAAAATCAGCCCAATTGCCAACATTGATTGTCAGTATATGCTAAACTCATCCGGTAAAAACATAATGATATAAATTTAGTAAAATAATATGGTTGTTATTTTAGACACACCCTGTAATTAAAAAAAGAATGGGTTATCCGAAATATTTAAGCAACAGTAAAGATATAAAATCGACAAGCAAAAACGTTTTTGATTTAATTTTACTTAATGTTAGACTAGGAATTTGACTATTAAATGGGGCTTAATAGTGTTATTATTGTAACAAGGAAACTTGATTACCAATTGGTTCGAAATTTTATAGCTGCCTGTGTTAAATATTTTCGTTTGCACAAATTTCATATACCTTGTGGTTTGATATCAAGTGGCATTTTATATTTGTCTTATCGTTTGTAATGTTAGCTACTATTTATGTTTATACATTAGTTTTTTAATAATTGCAGTCCTCCGCAACATGTCCTATTTTTTGATGAAAGTGAAATGAAAGAAAGAAAATGCTGAAAAGTTTTTATTGGTATATAAAAATTTGAAATTAAAACTGCTTCATTGAAGATTGAATGCTGCAATGCTTAGAAAGAATTTAGAAAGAATGTTATATGTGTAATTTTAAAATATATTTTCAACTAGTTGCAGCAAAAAAATGATTCGTCATATAATTATTTCAACTAGATCATAACATTAAGATCTCAACCTTGCGGCTGTTTTGCACCTGTGTTTAAATGACCTTCAAATTGTATTGATTTCATATACATGTATTTAAAAAGAAATAAAAGTGAAATATATGTCTTTGTCCATTCTTAAGTGGCGGCTTAATCAAAATGTATTATTATATATCAAATAAAAATCTACATTGTTTGGACAATAAACGATAGTTAATCGTAGGTACTACTTACTGAAACGGTAGTCGGGGCCAATGTTCAAGTCATTCACGATCCAATTAATTGCAAACTGAAACTCAAAGTATTGGGACCACAGGGCGTATGCTTAATTATGCGAACGCTTAAAAGGCTAATTACAGAGACAAAACCATAGTCAGAGTCAGAACACCCCGCACCTTCAGCTTCGGCAACAATCACCACCTGGTCCCAGCAATCGAACTGATTTAATTGTCTATATAGACAACACTATGGGTACTTAGCTAAATTATAGCAGCAGCAGCAGCTAATTACAGATTATCATCACCAAGAATTCAACTTGAACTCTTTTTTTTTTTTTTGGTTGATTGTCCACAATATTTTGTTGTACTTGCTATTTGCGTTGGCGGTTTTTTAAGACCAGAATCAAAATGCAAAAAAAACACTGGTGTAGCTGAGTTTATTGGAACAGGAAAGAAATTTGTATAAGCACATTTAATTTTGGCTTTCAGTCTTTAAATCATAAGACATGTATTGTATCTTATTGTAAGACTAGTATTAGCCCAATCTAAAAAGCACCTTATTTCAAATATATTCCCAATATTGTAAAATACATTAAAGAACCTTTAATGAAAGAGCCTACTGGACGTGGCATCTATGTATTTTAAATAAAAGTAGTTAGTCTTTCATCCCATCGCCTACACCCATGACATTTTTTGCAGTTTCCTTGCCGACAGAGGCATGAGGAAACTAGTTTGGCATGCGGCAGCCAAATGTTTTCAATTTTCATTTCTGCATTATGTGTTTTTATACCCTTTAAGAGGGTATTGTTAAATTTGCCAAATGCTTGTAATATAGAAAAGGAAACGAATCTGAGCCCATAAAGGATATGCGTATATTTATTATTCTCAAATTTTGTTAGTTCTTTGTGTTCTTGTTTTTTTTTACAATTTAATGGATATACTCTTGCCTATAAAGCAAAGGGATGCAAGTTCGATCCCTACGAATTAAGTCACAGAAATAGGGTTTCAAACAAAAAATGACTGCAAGGGTATATAAACTTCGGCGTAGACCAAGTAAGTTTTTTTGATATTATTTTTTGTATCGAAGTTAAATGCACGAATACTATTTGGGATATAATTGAATTGTTTGTTTATTTGTCCGTTTTTTGTCTTAGGAAAGAGATTTAATGGACCCAGAGCCTTATTCAGTAGCGTGTCTATTTTACTCTCAAGTCGCCCACGTTCCTTTTGGAAAAGATCAATGAATATAGCGCAAAACCTTAAAAAGTGTTAATACTTTTCTGTCTGACAATGGAACATTTCAATAATAACTGATATTAATACATTTACTTTTGGTTCTTTTCGCCATATTTGTCGTGTAATCAATTACTTATTTCAGGATATATGCAAAATAGATTTTGATCTGTTACAACATTGCAGTCATAAATCTTATAAAATGCTAATGAAAATCGAACAACAACAATTAAGTAATTAAAAAACTAAGCGTATTGACGCGAAATGAAAATGCATCAGCGCGACTTACCGGAACTGCAGCTAAAAAGTGGGTTGGGTTCAAGCCCATGCAAAATGTCATGCATATGCTAGAGTTGGGACTGATTCAGTTTTCAAAGTAGTTTCAACTAGTTCTAGAAAGTTTAATGCAGAAAGTAGGATGATGTGCCAGTTACAAATGAATGCAACTAAGATTAATACATATAGGCAACATCATTATTGAAGCAACATCAGAGCCAACATCAATATTGACGACTTGTTTATTTGAATTACATTGTGAAGGGTGAACTAGTTCTTTATGAACAAACCGGAATTGCTCAGATCTAAGTGCATTTCTATGCAATGCAATACAATGCATAGAGCTACTCGAGTTCAGGGCAAGATAAAGAAAAACAATGTCGAGGCGGGTCGTCGGGTGGGCGGTCTGTGTCATTAGCCGTGATCTCACATGCATGCTGCTGTTTCTGCTGGTGTCCACTCCATGTCCATGTCTGGTGTGAACTCTCACTTTCATGTGACTTTTTAGTTGGTTGATCGAGTATAAAACTGACTGACAGAACTGCAATCAGATCAGTTCAGAACAAGAGTTCATTCAGAGCGACCAACCACCAAAACCAAAACAAATCAATATGAAAGTGAGTTTTCTAATAGAAACAATCAAAGGATTATCATTCTTTATCCTTTATCGATTTGTTTTTTCCAGTTCGCCCTCACTATTGTGTTCAGCCTGGCCCTTGCCATGGGAGTGCAGTCGTCAGTGATCCCATGGGTCTCTCAATTGGCTGGACACGGTCTCTCCTACACAGCTGTCTCAGGACCCTCCGTTGTCGCCTCGCCCTGGGCTGTTCCCTCTGCCCATTGGCCCGCTGCCGTGACTGTTGGTGCCTGGCCACCAGCAGTTGCCCATGTTGGCGCTCCCGTTGTGGCTGCCCATGCTGCTCCCGTTCTGGCTGCTCATGCTGCTCCCGCCGTTGTAGTTGCCCCAGTGGCCCATGAAGGAGTCTACACTGCCCAGACCCGTGGTGCCGTTCACACTGCCCCTCTGTCCGGACACATCCAATCCGTGGCTTCGATCAATGCTGCCCCTGCCCCAGGAACCATCTAAATAGTGAAATTTGCTTTGCGCATAATTTCCTAATCTTTGATTGAACCACCCCTTCGCCTTGCCATGGAACTGCCTGATAATAATCCTTGAGTGTCCTTTATTTTAAGAGAGACTTAACCGCTTTGTTGTCACTGATATTTGTATATAGACAGGGTACGACGTACTTGAATCAAAATTTCCTTTCGAATGCACACGCTCCTAAAAAAAACTTTATTTATTTAGACAATAAACAAAGGTTTTCGAAAAACTTTCTAAACAAACCAAATATTTTAATTTTTAAAAACAAGATAATCATTTAAAACCCTTTTGGATCTGCGTCCTTACGAAAATGTTTGAACATAAATTTTTGCAGAAAACTCAAATATTCAGACGATTGCATCGGCTTTTCCGAAGCTTAAATATCCTTGCAGGTCTTTATTTATATAGAGCAAGTTGTTTTAAAGTTATTAGTTTGTCCCTTTATGTCAAAAGTTGAAGAAATCGTAATTTTTGGTCATACATAAGTAATATGAATTTACCAACCAAAATCGTTTGAAATTTTAGGTGATTTATGATGAAGATTTCGGTAAAGCTAACAATCCATGGCAATAATATTTCTCTCCTTCCTATCTTTTCTATCATGCATATTTGGCAAAAACAAAAAAAAAACACTTTCGAGTTAAACCTGTCATAATCTTTAGCATTTAATTAATCGTGCTGTTTTCGCCAATATGATGTGGTTCTTTTTTGTTTATGGTTAATTTTAGGCTTAATTTAATCGATTTTAGGGACTATTTTATTGTTGTTGGGATGCAGTTACACTGTTCTGAATGTATGTATGTATATATTTTATGCGTAAATCGGTTTTGTGCTTATGATTTGGCAAATTACAGATTCAATTTTTGGGGATAGGATAGTTTAAATTTATAGTTCTTAAGGTCTTAGTAGTAAAAGTTGAAAAGGGAAAAGTGAATCCGGAACAAATCGGATCGGATCGGAACGATACAATTAATAATAACATAAAATGCATATAGAAAAGTTATACTAAACCATTTTTGTATAAAAAAGAGTAAAGAAACATTAAAATTTAATGGCCTAAATTTAAATCAAACATATCATTCATTCAATTAAGCAACCCAAAAAGCCAAGACCAAGTCCAATTAGCTTTTTGGAGGAGCATCAAACGAAAGCGAAAGAACTGCTTTCATTTTGTTTGTATAAGGACTCTTTCATTTTAGTATATAAAACTAAAGATCTGCTGCTGGTGCTGCTGCTGTTGTTGTAGGTGCTGTTGCTGGCCGGATCAGAATTTCCGCAAATCCAAGACAAAGACACTGCCATCGGAGGCACTAGCACCCACTTTGGTGCCCTTTGAATTCCAGCACACTTCGAATATGCCACCAGTGCCTTTGTAGCTATGCACCAATTGTCCCGTTTGTGTGCTCCAAATGTGCACGCATTTATCAAAACTGCCTGAAGCCAAATGTTTGCCATCCGGGCTGAAGGCCACCGAATAGACCGGCTCAGTATGCTTAGTCAATGTGTGGAATGCAGCTGCCGCGCTCCACATCCCACAGCCGCACAGTTGAATCGAACGAGGCAGAGGCTAAAATTAGATTTGTATTGGGGTTATTTGTTCCTGGTCCAGTGGGTGACCATTTTATCGTATAGATCTCCTTGGAATGAGCCTGCAAGTCGTGACAACAGCGATCCCGATTCATGCTCCAAATCTTCAGAGTCATATCATCTGAACAGGATGCCAACAATTGGCCCTGTGGACACCATTTGATGGCATTCACCTCATTCGTATGACCCCGGAAAGTTTTAATCGGTTCATTGACGCCCAAACGGCACACATGAATCCTTTGATCTGTACTGCATGAAGCAAATGCCTGATTCGATTGCCAATCGACATCTAAGGCAGGAGCACTGTGGAAAGCAAATTGCTGGGTACATTGACCTGTCGATGCGTCCCAAATGATGGTGGTCTTATCCACACCAGCAGAAAGTATATAATTGCCGCATTTATTCCATTTGAGAGCAAAAATCGGGCCCTTATGCTGCCCCAGAGTGGATGCCAATCGTCCATCGGTATTCCAGATGCGGGCGTAGCCATCATAGCTGCCAGTGGCCAAGAGAGAACCATCGCACTAGAATATGAAAAGGTAATTGGATTAATTTAGTCATCAAAGTTTCAGTAAGTGGCAACCAACTCACGTTCCAGTCGAGCGAAGTGACATCTTTATTGCTAGGCACTTCGGCTCCTCCCTTCTGAATGCAATGTCTTAGGACCAATTGATTGGAATTTGTGTTTGCATCGGACATGTCCCATATACGTGCCGTACTATCACCGGAACCACTTGCCAATAGATCTCGACTGGGATTCCAGGCGCATATGAATACCTCGCTCTCATGACCACGCAGAACCCGTGCTTTGGATTCTGGTATTTCAATGCTTTGATCGATGTCCATGGCTTCCACACCCGAGCCAGCAGTGGATGCTCCTCCCACTCCCCCTCCTCCCGCATTGCCAGTGGAGGATGAGATGCTGCCACTGGTGACTGAACTTGCTGTAGAAGTGGCCGTTTGACCGCCTGTTAGTGTAGTTACTCTGGTAGTGCTGACTCCTGTTGTTGGTGCTCCTCCTCCACCGGTTGCCTTGGCATTAGGTGCAGTTGCTCCGCCAGGTCCTGCTCCCCCGGTTACAGCCCCACCTGCTCCAGCTCCTCCGGCATTTGGTTCTGTTACATTTGTAGCATTGACGCCTCCTGCCGCTGTCTGATCTACGCCGGTGCTGGAATTGCTACTATTGCCATTGGTAGATGTGGTTGAAGTAGCATCATCTGTGCTGGAGGCATTTGCTGCAGTTTGGCCAGTTGACGGGGTCGTAGAGCTAGTGGTGCCAGTCTCCGATTTTTTAGGGCCGGCGCCCGGTACCGTTGCTGCTGCTGTCGAGCCTGTGGAATCTCCGCTAGCATTGTTCGAGGCAGAGCCATTATTCGATCCAATCGCAGATCCTGAGTTATTCGTGCCACTTGATTGGCTATTGACATTTCCACCTGCTCCACCCGCATTGCCGCTCGAGTCTACTTCGTTGGTGTTGCTGTTCGGATTAGAGGACGACGCATCTGTGGGCGTGACAGTACCACCAGTTCCCGCATTGCCGTTATTGCCAGAGGCAGTCTTGTTAGCTGTTGCTCCTGCTCCACTCGCTCCTGTTGAATTTGATCCCGGGCCTCCTCCACCAGTGCCTGGTTCAACTTTAATCTCAGTTTTGGAATTACCTGCCGACTGGGCATTGCCAGTTGCATTGGAATTTGCATCTACCGCGTTGGTGGCATTTGCATTGGAGGCCACTGACGGTTTGCCAGGCTCTGTTTTCACTGTTGGCTTGGCGGGCTTCACTTCAGGCATAACAGCATCAATAAGGGACAACCCCTCTATAGGTCTGGCGACTTCGCCATCCTCGCCTACACTCCACTCCACTTCTGTGTAGAGCAGACCCTTCTGTAAAATAGTCAATAGGGCTGCGGGTGGCACCAGAGCACCATTAATATTGCTTTGGGAGATGTGCGATTCAATGCCAAAAACATAGGCAGAATGAAGAAAGCCTAAAACAAAGAAAGAGGTATTATTATTTTCACTCTATTCACTCTTTCCCCTCTGCTCAAGGGTCTCCGCTTACCCGACTCCTGTAGATATCGGTAAACCAGAAAGTTCACCTCGTCGCTGGAGAAACTCATGACTACCGGGGTCAAAGGGGGTCGCTTTCTTCAAAACTCTTCTCTTCTTTGGCCAATTTGTAGCAGAATTGTTAAATATTAAAGATTAAGATTGGCGTAACACATGCGTCTTCCCTCTGCTGTCTTTCGTCTACATTTAGCAAAAGCACTTCTCCCGGTTCCGGTTTTTCGACGGCTTTTTAATCGCTAACACTCTCTCTGTTGTGCTCCCTTCCTTGTGTTTGTTTATTTAATTGCTTTTGCTCAATTTACGTTGTAATGCAATTGCATTTTACATTCCGCTTTTTCCACTCGACAAATAAAAAATTAATATGCCCAATTTACGGCAGCCCTGGCAACGCTTAAGCGAAAATGGCGGCTCATGGTTGAGAGAATAAACGGGTAGTTCTCAATTCGCCCTCATCTCGAACACGTTTCCATAATAATTTAGTTTAATTAATTATCGTTTTTAAAAGGAATATTCATTCTGGGTGAAGTTTAGTATATTTCTAAGAGGTGAACTTAAATAATTGGGCCAATGCAGCTTCCTGAAAATTTCAAGTTTATAGCTCTGACGTCATTATTGATGCAGATGTTTGCTGCCCTGGTCATTTCCTATCCCTTGCAAGTGTGACCATATTCTGGCGGGATTTTTGACCGAACTCTAATGTGGTCCCACATAATTCCGAAACCGCCAGATGGCGGGTAGTTGCACTTACTGCGAGCGAGCGAGAGAGATGAAAAATCAATAGAAATTTTCAGTTTTCGTGGTTTCTGCATTCTGGTGGCCCACTGAAAAGAGTTTACACTAAAAAATAGAAAACCGAGACTCTCAGCTGAATGTAATAAAAGTAAATTGCCCCATTAGCGTCGGAGTTACATAAAGTTAGAAACGATACGTGTTAAAACATTCCGCCAAAAACACAGCCAACACCCCAAGAGAAAAAAGAAAAGCAAAGGAAACGCAAACGACAAACCGCAAAGCAAGCCAAAAAGAAGAAAAGAAATTAATTTCCAGCAAACCCTTCGTATTTGTTATTGTTAAAGTAAGCAGCTACAACAACCACTAACAACAACAACATTAATAAAGTTTGATCTCGGTTTGTTTTGTGCAAATAAAACGTCTTCGTCATCTTTGTGAAGCAAGAAAAAGTAGAAAAAAATCGTGACGTCGACTGCGGCAGAGACTGGACAGCAGCGACGTGACATGAAAGCGAAACGGGCACAAAGAGAGTTTAAATAAAACGAAGAAAAAAAGAATACAAAAAAGATGCAGGCCGGTGGTCGGTGGTCGCCTAAGGTCATTCATTATTCTCAGAGTAAAAAAAAAATATAGAAAAATCTGCCTTTATCAACAGAATTTTTGATGGTTGCCAAGTTGTTAATGCAGTTGCCAAAAATTACCATTGTGTGTGTGGGTGTATGGAGGGGGGCGTGCATGTGAGAGTGTGTGTGTGTTTGTAAATGTCAAAGTTTATGCTATGCTTCTTTCTTTCTTTGATTTACCGCTTTCTATTGATCAATTTTTCTCTCTCATTTAATAGAGCTTTAAATTATCACAGAAAGAGGGCGACCGAGCAAGAACGTAAAACAACAACAAAACCCAATTGCCATCTCCGTTTGCCGATAAGCAGTAGCAGCAGCAGTCGACCCCGCCCACTGCTAAACAGACGTTTTTCTTGCGCCCCCAAGTTTGAATAAATTTAGCGAAAATTAATAAGCTAACTACAATGGCGCCGGTGAGGGGGGATGGCATGAGAGGCCTGGCCGTGTTTATATCGGATATAAGAAACTGTAAGTAAATCATGGTCAAGAATTTTACACACAAAGCCCTACTAACTACAAGTTCCTTAATTTAATTTTATTTATCAATTACTTGCACCACACAAAAGCGGACACAAAGTGACAGAGAGAGAGAGCGGGGGAGAGAGAGCAAATCGAAGAGCTTTGCTTTTCTTATCCAAAACATATTTTATATATGTACATATGTATGAAGTCGTGATCGGGGAGGGGGCGGAATCTGCTTCGTTTCTTTCTTCAATTACGGGGCGTTAGTACAGTAAACACTTAATATAACAAACAGAGCCTGTTTTCTTTGTTATGGCCTTGAAACGATAGTAAATATAACTTGTTTCTTAGAAATGATCAGTTTAATGACATTTCCATTAATATCATTAATTTATTTACGATTTACATATGTGAGTACATATACATATGTATTTCATATAAACGGATTAGACTCAGTTACTTATATGTGTACATGTACATATGTATGTGTGCATTGGGTATGCCGGCATTTAGTAACATATCGATAGTGACCTGTATATACATACATATGTATGTACATATGGATATATTTATTTGGTGATATGCCTCAATTGTTTGCTCTGTTAACTCGACGCTGCTTCACTTTGACATTCTCTCTTCTCGACACCCTGTAGTCTTGTGTATGTGAGTCCCATTATCGTGAAGCTGGTTTCCTCGACGCCAGCAACATGTCGGTGACTGGTACTAATTGGCGCCTATGTGACCAGCCATGGGTGATGAAAAGAGATGGAGAGAGAGGAGAGAGCAATAGTTCGCTCTCCCATTGATGATCTGAGCTGCGATTTTAGTTTTGATTTCCTTTTTGACCAAAATCTCCTTTACTGACCTTGACCTAATTCTTCTCATCTTTCACGTCTGTCTGTCTGTTTTGCAGGTAAAAGTAAAGAGGCAGAGGTCAAACGCATAAACAAGGAATTGGCCAATATACGGAGCAAATTCAAAGGAGACAAAACTTTGGATGGCTATCAAAAGAAGAAATATGTCTGCAAATTGTTATTCATATTTTTGCTGGGCCACGACATTGACTTTGGCCACATGGAGGCGGTTAATCTATTGTCCTCCAATAAATACTCAGAGAAGCAAATCGTAAGTGCGTGATCTTTTATTTAAGTGCAATGATTAAATTACCCATTTCGGTTCTTTAAAGGGCTACCTGTTCATCTCGGTGCTGGTCAACACCAATAGCGATCTGATTCGACTGATCATTCAATCAATTAAGAATGATCTGCAATCTCGAAATCCGGTTCATGTTAACTTGGCTTTGCAGTGCATTGCTAATATTGGCAGCCGTGACATGGCCGAATCCTTCTCGAACGAGATTCCAAAATTGCTGGTTTCCGGCGATACAATGGATGTTGTTAAGCAATCGGCTGCCCTATGTCTATTGCGCCTATTTCGCTCATCGCCGGACATTATTCCTGGTGGAGAATGGACATCGAGAATCATTCATTTGCTCAATGATCAGCATATGGGCGTGGTGACGGCAGCCACCTCATTGATTGATGCTCTGGTAAAGCGTAATCCGGATGAGTATAAGGGTTGCGTGAATTTGGCCGTATCCCGACTCTCCCGGATTGTCACGGCCAGCTATACGGACTTGCAGGATTATACGTATTACTTTGTGCCAGCTCCCTGGCTGTCTGTGAAGCTTCTGCGATTGCTGCAAAACTACAATCCCGTGACTGAAGAGCCCGGAGTGCGAGCTCGCTTGAACGAGACACTGGAAACGATTTTGAATAAGGCTCAAGAGCCACCCAAGAGCAAGAAGGTCCAGCACTCTAATGCTAAGAATGCGGTTCTGTTCGAGGCCATTAATTTGATCATTCATAGCGACAGTGAACCAAATCTCTTGGTGCGAGCCTGCAATCAGTTGGGACAATTCCTTAGCAATAGGGAAACCAATTTGCGTTACTTGGCCCTAGAGTCCATGTGCCATTTGGCCACATCAGAATTCTCGCATGAGGAGGTGAAGAAGCATCAGGAAGTGGTCATACTCTCAATGAAAATGGAAAAGGATGTGTCCGTAAGGCAAATGGCCGTTGATCTTCTATATGCTATGTGCGATCGCGGTAATGCCGAGGAGATTGTCCAGGAAATGCTCAACTATCTGGAGACAGCTGATTATTCCATACGCGAGGAAATGGTACTCAAGGTGGCCATTTTGGCAGAGAAATATGCCACCGACTACACTTGGTAAGTGTGCTGATAAACAATTACCTAAATGAATTAATCTTCTAATTGTTTCCCTCTTCTGCCGTAGGTATGTCGATGTCATTCTCAATCTAATACGCATTGCTGGCGACTATGTCTCCGAAGAGGTGTGGTATCGTGTCATTCAGATTGTCATCAATCGTGAGGAGGTGCAGGGCTATGCAGCCAAGACCGTATTCGAGGCTCTGCAGGCTCCAGCCTGTCACGAGAACATGGTCAAGGTGGGCGGATACATTCTGGGTGAATTCGGTAATCTCATTGCCGGTGATTCCCGTTCCGCCCCCTTAGTGCAATTCAAATTGCTACATTCGAAATATCATCTATGCTCACCCATGACCAGAGCTCTGCTGCTCTCCACCTACATCAAGTTCATCAATCTGTTCCCCGAAATACGCTCAAACATTCAGGAGGTATTCCGGCAGCATAGTAATCTTCGATCAGCGGATGCTGAGCTCCAACAGCGGGCTAGTGAGTATCTGCAATTGAGTATTGTAGCATCCACAGATGTGCTGGCCACAGTTCTCGAGGAGATGCCCTCATTCCCAGAACGTGAGAGCTCCATTCTGGCGGTACTCAAAAAGAAAAAACCTGGCCGGGTGCCCGAGAATGAGATACGTGAATCGAAAAGTCCAAATCCCGTCTCCAATCATCAGAATGCCAATAGCCATCACATCAACAGCAACTCGACTGCATCCAATAAACTGAACAATAGCAATGCCCATGCCGATCTCTTGGGATTGAGTACCCCACCAGCCAATAATGTGGGAGGAGGCCAAAATAGCAACAGCAATAGCACCCTCATCGATGTTCTTGGTGATATCTATGGCACCAATAATAACACAAATGCTGCCGTCTACAACACTAAGAAATTCCTCTTCAAAAACAATGGAGTCCTTTTCGAGAATGAGATGCTACAGATTGGTGTCAAGAGTGAATTCAGACAGAATCTGGGCAGATTGGGTCTCTTCTATGGCAATAAGAACACAGGTTCCCCTAACGGTGAGTAGAGATTCAAGATTAGCTTCAAGATTGACGTCGATAATTAACTTCCTCCATTTGTCTGTAGAACTTCAACCCTGTGCTGCAATGGTCGACCGAGGAGGCACTCAAACTGAATGTCCAAATGAAGGCAGTTGAGCCAACACTCGAGGCTGGCGCACAAATCCAACAGCTTTTAACCGCTGAATGCATTGAGGATTATGCCGATGCTCCGACCATTGAAATAAGTTTTCGTTATAATGGTACACAACAGAAGTTTAGCATTAAGCTGCCACTTTCCGTCAACAAATTCTTTGAGCCAACTGAAATGAATGCTGAATCCTTCTTTGCGCGATGGAAAAATCTCAGCGGGTAAGCGGATTGAATTCGGCAAAAAATGTATAAATAGTTAACGTGAAATTTTTCAAAAACAAAAGGGAACAACAAAGATCCCAAAAGGTCTTCAAGGCTGCCCAGCCACTAGATTTGCCTGGGGCACGCAATAAACTAATGGGCTTTGGCATGCAGCTGCTCGATCAGGTTGATCCCAATCCCGATAACATGGTCTGTGCGGGCATTATACACACACAATCCCAACAGGTGGGCTGTCTCCTGCGACTGGAGCCTAATAAGCAGGCACAGGTGAGCGAAATACATGACAACGAAAAAATCAAATGGCGCGGTTCTTACACAAACGTGTCCTTATCTTCTTAATGAATCTATTGTTCATCTCCTATACCTAACTACTTGCTGTGCTGTGTTTTATATTGTTAACCATACCTTTTTTTTTTTAGATGTTCCGACTAACCATCAGAGCCAGCAAAGAGACAGTGACTCAAGTGATTTGCGATCTTCTGTCGGATCAGTTTTAAGCTCACATCCGCACATCCCACAACCCACACACACACTTTATAATGATGCACAATCCAAATTAATCATCTAGGGAAATATCAGAAGAGAGGGAAGGAACGAACACAGATTATGCACCCTCGCTTTCCCAAACCTCCAAAACCACTCCACACATGTTGTATGTACCTTTCCACTTTAACTATTGCTAAATGCTATGGAGCCTGCTATATATATATGTATATAGTTATATATACCTACATATATATATATGGAGCCTGCTATAAATGTACTATATAGGGACAGTTTTTTCTAACTAGTTGTAAAGCCCTGCCTTCTGTTTTTTGTTTTTCCTACTTTCCGTTTTTCTAATTATTTTCATATAATTTTTTCCTGTAAATGTTAAGCTCAAAGTGTTGAAGAAGATAAAGATAACATAATTCGATTATGTTATATGACAAATTAAATATATATACGAATATATATATATACATTTATATAATATATATATATAGTGTTGCATCAGTTCGAAGCAGTAGCAATTGGATATTATAAAAAATAAAAATAAAACTATAACTATACCTATAAACGTATATGTATATATATATATACATACATTAACATTCAGACAAAATACACTTGAGTATATACTTAGTATATACCATAAAAAAGAAAGAAAAAAACACGACGGAGAACACATAACGGAAAGCTTAAAAAACAAATGATTCATATGCAAAAAAAAAAAAAAAAAAATACAAATCGTTATCTAAATATTTATATATACAAAAAAGAATATATATTGAAAAATTCATGTTTAGTGTTTTTGATTGTGAGATAACGAGATTGAGATAAAGATTAAGATCCGGCTGATGATCGGAGGACAAACTCGAATCAGAATTGTGAATTCTTTTATTCAAATTGCACATTTCGATTAATTTTTATCTATAATACTTATGTTATTTGTAATTATTTTGCATTTTATTGTCGTTTCAATTCTATATATATTTGAGAATCGAGATTTATATTCACAATTCTTTTTCGAGTTCGTCTGGTCCCATATGACAATGAAAATCTCATTAAATGATAGACAAATAATTAGATGGTGAACAAATCACACACACACACACACTTACACATGATCATTGAATCAATTTTTTAAATAAATTAAACATTGTTGAACAAAACTAAAATATAGAAAGAGACGAAGTGAAGTAAAGATAAACCTAAAGGCAACCTTCAAAATAATTATATATATATCGTATAGCAAAAATTTTCAATTGATTCTTGTGTAATATTCTTTTGTTTCGTATACATGCAAACATACATATTCTATATATATTTGTACCATAGATAAACCTACATACATACATACAAGTACATACATGCATACATATATACATGTTGTTGTGCCGTTTTATAGAGCACCAAGTATTAACTGATAATCCCTCAACCTAGACCCATGCCCACACCCAGACCCAGACCCAAGCAGCATCAAGCCATAAAAATGTGTCGAACAAAACTAATTCATGTAAACTAAACGATATATATATATATATATACTATATATAGTCTATATATTATATATATAAATAGATATTGAATACTGGAACTTGACATCTCTTATAATTCTCTCTTTTTTGTGCATGGCGAATTTTTGGAAAACGTTTTCTAAAAGTGCAATAGTTAAATTGTTAAATGAATTCCACAAAATACACACAAAAGAACATTAACTAAAACCAACAACAACTACATATAGCAAATGCAGGAATTTAACTGTAAACGTAAAGAAAAATATGTATTTAAATAAATTAATAAATATGAAACAAAATGTCTTTTCATTGTAATTGGAAATTTAAGGAAAAAATGTAGGAAATTGTCACCAATATTGTTGATCTTTGATTTCTTCTTGGAATTTTTAGATCTTTTGCCGAATGTGTCTTGTGGGCTGAATCCGTGAACCTTGTTGATTAACATCTGAGAAAAAACATTTCCCTCTGGAGAAGGAACTGTTTATATGTCGCAAATCTTTTAAAGGATGTGACTAAACCAGGTCTTATATGCACTTTTTACATGGATCCAAAGCTGACTTTTCAAGAAATTTATTGTACAGATTTCAGGGCTTAGGTCAAATGCACAAATTTAGTTGCCTACTTTTGTGGGCAATAGGTCACATAACGACATATCTCGTCCAGTACATTTTTCTGGTGGAGATATGTCGTTTTTCTAACGGCGGTGATATGTCGTTTTTCTTACGGCGGACATATGTCGTCGGAGATATGTCGTTATCCCGTCAGCAATTGTAATTATCAAGTTTAATGTCAAATCAATTTGATATAGTGTCTTTTATGGTCGGAGATTCTTCTCTGCGTTGCATACTCCTGACCAATTTACTATATTCTATTTGAAAAATATTCGACGGGTAACGATCTGTTCTTCCATTGTTGGACCAAGAAAAAAGCTACTATATGTAAATTATCGATGTAAAACGGGCATCAAAGTTAACAAATTTTGAAATAAAAACAAAATATAAACAATACATCGTCCGATAGGATGAACTTTACTTACCCTAAGTAATCAGATGGAATGATTTACTCTGGAACGACTTACAAATATTTTGCTTATTTCATATGGAAAAATGTATTTCGATTTGCGTCGCTTCGTGTTACATCATTCCAATAAACGACGCAAACCGAGGTTTTGGTGTGGATGAATTCCCAGGCGAACAGAAATGAATGGCGTGTACAATTTTTAAAAGGGAAATTTAATCTATCCATTGCCCTAGTTTGAGGATTTCAGTTTTGCATTGTCTGCTTTTAAGTGCGAAAATACGTTAAAGTTTAAACTAGGAAAGTAAGCGGATAAAACTATTTGCATTTGAATAAATTAATTGTTTTTTATTGTCGCACACACTTAATAGATATAGGTATATGTATGTATGTGTATATATGTATATATTATTTGTATGTATATACTATATAATGTTGTATTCAGATAAATTACACACAGTTTGTTATTTGTTTTTTTTTGTTTTTTTTTTTCGAATTATCCGTCTTGAATGTGAACATCTACAATATTATATATGGGATCTATTGTATTAGAATTAGCGATCTGGGGCATTCAGACGCATTTGCATTATTCTTCCTCCTTCCTGTACAAGTTTCTTGCACTATCCTCCTCCTCTTCTCTGCAGTAAATATTTAGTCTCTGTCGTAGTTCCTCTAAGTGGTAAGCTTTGGCATGCATTATATGTCATGTGATTTTTTCTACATATCTAGCTATTTGTATTATATCTGATTTAGATTATATATTTGTATGTATATATCGATCGGTCCAGGAGATTCTCCAGGAATACTGTGACGATACGTGTTGCGTTTGCGCTTATGTGTGTCTGGTCATTCGATTTTTGTCTCGGTCTCTCTCTAGAAGCACTTGTAGTACCATTCCAGCTGTTTACGTTGAGCCTCCCAAATGCGTTGGCTCTCTCAAATGGCCGCCTCCTGTAGATTCTCCTTGTTCTTTTGCAACATTATCAATTCGTTAGGGGATTGCAATGGCTGGACACCACCAACGCCGACGCCGCCGCCGCCACCCATTCCTAACAAACCGCCCACCACTCCGCCCCCGGCAGCTGCTCCACCAACGCCACTCATTTGATTGGGACTGGGGCTATCGCTGGCCTCGGGTCGCTGTAGTTTACTTTTGCAATAGAATTGCTTATGGGCCAAAAAAGTTTTCACATAATTGAAGGATATATCGCAGGTGGAACAGTATTTCTTCATGGCATCCGCTGCAGCGGCCGCCAGAACAGGCGACGACACAGGTGGTGGAGCCAAGGCCAGGGAACTGGGCAGCGAAACATCAATATCGAGACCAGGTTCAGATTTAATGTGCGGCGTGGCAATGGGTGAGTTATTGTTCTCATGCATCAGGCTTAAGGTGGCTGGTGGTGGCGGCGGTAGAGCAGTTGGTGTAGCAGGTGCCACAACATGATCCATTGGCTCCGATTTTATATGGAAACTATACAGATGGAGAGACAAATGGGTGAGTTACTTCAACTAAAGGTGAGATTTTTCGAGATTTTTACCTTCCCGCTTCTCCGTTGACCACATCAGGGAGGGGCAGCATTTCCTGTTGGTGCGGATCTCGCGATTCAGGCGATATGGATGGTGAGTTTATGGTAGCCACATGAGGATGCAAAAGCTTCATGTGACGAAGCTAAAATAAAAAGGCAAAAATTAATATATATTTCCTTGCGTCTCAGCTTGAAACCTACCACATTTCCCTTATAGGTGGAGGCATAGTTGCAGTATTCGCAATTGAAAATCTGTGGAGGATGTTGCTCTAAAAGCTGATCTGCCGCTGAAGTTGCTGCTGGCAAATCTACTCCTGCTCCTCCTGCGGCTGTTGCTGCTGCTGCTGCCAGGGCGGCTGCTTCCTCTTCGAAAATGCAGGTCATGTAGTGCTCCTCGTTAACATCGCTGGTCTTCTTATCGAAATGGGTGCGGATGTGGGTGCGCATGCCACGCAGGGTGTTGCCCTTGTATTGGCAAATGCTGCAGCGGAATGCCTTTACAGTTCCATGCATTTCCATATGCTTGCGGGCGAGTGCCGCACTGGGACTGACCACACCACAGACGGGACATTTATTGACACTAGTGGAGCTAGTCGGAGTTCCAGCCGTTATTGCATTTGCTGGGCAGGATTGATTGGCATCATGTAGACCCTTGCATTTCATACACTTTTCCTTGACCATTATCAGTCGATCATCCGAGGATGGTGGCACTGTGGCGGCGGCTGCAGCTGAAGCCGCATTGGCTCCCTTGGGGCAATAATAGTTCTGATGAGCTCTTAGATTATCCAGGGATGTGTACTTGATGCCGCAGGCTGCACAAATCAACTGCTGATAGGCCACAGCAGGTGAAGACTCAGATGAGGCTACTCCACCGGCTCCAGCGATTCCGCCTGCTCCCGCTGGTGGCGTTGAAGATTTCGAATTGGAGTTATCACCGTCATTACTTCCTCCACCTGCTCCACTTGGCTCCTGGTTGCGTGCCGAACAATAATGCTGCTTGTGGGCCAAATAGTTCTCATATTTACAGAAGACGATGTTGCACTCCTTGCACTTGGAGACACCCTGTTTCACGTAGATCTGCGGCTGATTGGTGGAACTCGTGACAGGCGCTGTGGGTGGAGGAGCAGCCACCGCCGGCGCTGCGGACACTGAGCTTGTGAAACCAGCTGCCAATTTGCCAGCCAATTCGGCAGCCAATTTCAAAGCAAGTTCCGGATTAGTTTTGGCCAGCAGGGATTCGGTTAATGCGTATTCCGCCGGCAACATGGAACGCAGAGGTGGCAAATTGTCCAATAAATGCTGCTGCTGGTGTTGCTGCTGCTGCTGTTGTAGTTGTTGGGGCGGCGACATGGATGAGGTACTTCCTCCGCCCGAAGAGCTACGTCCTGGAGCTGGACTCACAGCGCGCCGCTTTGGCGAGGGACTCATCGATGGGCTGCTGGGCAATGATGGGGCACAGACAATCTGTTCGGGGGTCACCACCCGGTGATTCTCATTCATTAGGAGATTCTCTTTGCCCAGACCCAAGCCGAATCCTAGACCTGCCATCAAAAGATCCGGTCGCTGCAGCAAAGCAGAGATGGGTGAACGACGCGACAGTGAGAGATCCAATGGAACCGTTTCACTAGGAGAAGAGGAGAAATATGAAGATTATATTTGTGTTTCAAGAGGGTCATTTGAAGGCTTCACTCACCGACTTCCAGTGGCTTCTTTGCGTTTGATTCCCTCGGAGGGACTGCTCCTTGGCTTAGCTGTGGCTGCGGCTGTCGACTGCTCCGTTGTCGTGGAGGATGAAGGCGTTTCTTTACCCGCATCCAGCAAGGGATTGGCCATGCTAAGAGCCGTCGCCAGGGGTTTGAGTGCTCCATTGTCGAGCGTAAAGCAGGTGGATTCGGGATTCACAATTCCCGATGTGGCAGTGGTGCTATAAAGAACGGAACGACAAGTGATGTCAAATGGAAATGGTTTCACTAATCGATTTGGACTACTCACAGTGGACCGGGTATGAGACTGGCTGCCCTAATCAGTGAGCAGGGCACTATGATGATTGGATTGGTGGGCAGGGCCAAGAAGGGCTGAGGTGCCGGCGGCAAAGATGCGGCAGCGACCGCAGCAGCAGCGGCCGCAGCTGCCACCATGGCGGGAGTGGGAGTCTTGTTGGCATGGTTGCGATTAGTCTGCGGACTGAGAGCCCCACTGGCTCCACCAGGTGCAGCGGCAGTTTGTCCTACCAGCGCTCCAGCACTCGCAACACTGGCTGCACTTTGACCTTCCGGCTTGGGTGTCAATTGACCATCCGATCGCCGGGAACTGCAATAATGTTGCTTGTGGGCTCGATACGTCTTGATATTGTTGAAACGGATATCACAGTCGCTGCAGTAGCGATCGATTTGCTGATGCTGCTGGAAAGGATTGAGGAGATTAAAGATGAAGGGCATGAATCATCGTTTGCCTTCGTACAACTCACTTGACTAGAGGTCTCCTCCTGCAGGGGATTAAGCCCCAGACCCACTCCGTTGGCTGTGATGGGTGGTGCCACCGATGGAGCTGTTGTTGCTGGCGAGGATTGATGCATTCGCATGTGCCGATTGAGCGAGACCTTCTTATCCGCACTGTAGGAGCACTGCGTGCAGGCATATTGCTTGCCCAGGCGGGCCATTTTGGCTGGCGGTTCGTTGGAGGAGCCGCTACTGCTAGTCCCACTAGCTGCATTTGAGATTGATCCATCCGCGCCCTTCTCCCCACTCGCCTCATCCTGTTCGGGCGTCTCCTTGGGCCGGTGCGAGCAATAGTAGGCCTGATGCGCCTCCAGAGTCGAGGGTGAACTGAAGGCTATGCTACATGGCAAACACATGAATCTCGCTGGCTTCAGCAGGGGCTCCACAAGATCCGCCTGCTCAGTGGGTGGTGGTGGTGGTGGCAGTGATGATTTGCTCATTGCTGGAGATCCTAGCAGATTGAGCTCCTTGGCATCGGGTTTGAGTGCAGGATCGGAGGCTAGCAGTGCATTTAGACGCAATTTGGGTAGCGCTACGGGTGCCGGCGGCGGGGGCGGCGGTGGCGAGGGCGATGGAAGAACCGGCGAATCACTTACTGGTGATGGGCAGGGCGATGGAGGTGTTGGTGGTGTGGCCGGCTGCTCCAATTTGGGCACTATCGACACATTGATTCCCGTTGCCTCAGCATCGTTGTCAATCTCGGCTCTCGGACTGCGCGGCGGCGTCGTTGCCATCGATTCATCTTCTCCTTCCTCTTTTGCGTCTTGTTGCTGTTTTCCCTGTATTCGATTGATGTCCTCCAGTTCATCTATAGACTCTTCTAAGGAATTTGTCTCCTCTTCGGCTTCTGTTGCCTGATCGCTTGAATTATTGTTGTTGGTTTGGTCATCAAACTGCTGCTCCTCGCCCAACTCATGATCGGCTAAATCTTTGGATTCTGAAAAAAAGATTCAAAGATTTCAAATTATATGTTATTCTGTGTTCAATGTGAAAATTCGAGTTAATGGCATTTGAGTGTAGTGTCAAGAATCATACTATAACAAACAAAATTGAAAAGAATTATCTATGAATTCCTTAGTAACTAACAAGAAAGTTTGTCTGAGGACTCTTTCTAATGGTGACCTCATTGGCAATATCCCTAATAAGGAATCGGCATGTCTATAATCGGCATTTATCGAAAATAACACAAGGTGGACGTCGCTTCACTTTTTTGCCAAGGATTACTAGATTCAACATAAACGCAACCTTTCATCGATATTTATCGATATAATTTTCGGCAAAGAATCGATTTGGTACACATTGAAGCATTTATCGTATTTACACAGATAGCAATCGCTTGTAATTATGTCCAAACTACGGTTTATTTCTTACGTCGAGGACGAGAGGATGGAAATTACCCCAGTAAAGCAGCAGATCATTCAGTTTAGTTGTGGTAAGTATCAAAATTGTGATTGGGATTGCTACATTTATCGAGTATTTATCTCGATATTTATCGTTTTTAATTTTCATTCTACTTCTTTGCTTAAGGGTGTGAAGAAATTGCAGATCTTTCCTTGATAGTTAATGCACATAATTTTGGACAAGTATCGATTTGCGATATATGAATGAGCTTATCGTATCCACAGCGATAATTATCGCATCTAATTTCGACCAAACAACGATTAGGAATATATTATATACAATAACATTCTATTAAGTAGAATTAGTGCTTCCAAATGGTGGGGTTAACTTAGTTATAAACACATTTCCATTTTATAAAATACAAAGTTTGAGTTGAGATTACGCATAATGCTTATACTTAAAATGAGCTACTCAAATTACATTTATTGGTCTGTAATTCTTCACTCTTTGGGGTTGAGACTTTCGAATCGTTTAGCTCATTAAAATTGCCGCTTGTTCCTCGATTGACCATAAACTAGACTCAAGTCTTGGGAATCCTTTCTGTGCTATGTGTCAACTTTAAGCTTGGGCAATTATTATCGAACAAATTGTCAATGCGAGATCTACCACACACACACACACACACACACACACACACACACACACACAGTTCCTTTACACATTGAGAGGAGCTGTGAAAACAATGCGACAATGCGACCGGAGCGATCGGTTTGGCGGCGGCGGCGACGGCTTGTTGTTGCTGTCTAACCATTTGGTTTATCAAGAACTCGCCATCTGCACTCTCCTTGGCCGAGGATTACGAGGAAATGTATGCTCATACTGTTGTTGGAGGAAAAACTGCACATGGTGGTCAACTGATGATTAGGCCAAGAGTCTTGAGAACTGACATCTGATTTGTTTTTCAGTTTTTGCTTGTTTTTTTTTTGTTTGTTGGCTTTTTTTTTTTTTGGTTGTCCACAAAATATTATAACGACCCCCAATGGAAGGAAGAGATGCTGGCAAAGATTATGGGGGATAAGGCAAAAGGGGGCTGGATGAGAAGAGAGAGAGAGGAGGACTCCGGCATGGTTAAAGCGGCCGCAGCAGAAGTCGATGGGCAACAGCCGCAGGAGATGAAGTTGATGATAAGACGACTTTGTGGCATTCGCTTCGCCAGAAATCGACGACTAACATTTGGTTTACTTGTGCGGGCTACCTCCACCTCAGCGTTCAGCATCACCTGCACCCCCCGTCACCCTCACATCTGTCTGTTGCCCGTATTCCCCTTGGAACTCTCATGTTGCGCGTTGACCTGTCAATTGGTGGCTATTGAAATGTCAGCACAGCTTGTTCTGCCGTCTACAAGTTCGTCGCTTGAGTCTTTTGATTTGGCCAGCAAAAA
The DNA here is from genome assembly GCA_018150735.1 of Drosophila sp. 14030-0761.01. Classification (NCBI taxonomy): domain Eukaryota; kingdom Metazoa; phylum Arthropoda; class Insecta; order Diptera; family Drosophilidae; genus Drosophila; species Drosophila sp. 14030-0761.01. The sequence continues at coordinate 144,419 of JAECWO010000027.1, read as the reverse complement.
AAAAAGGAGAAAAAAATAAAACAAATCGAAAATGGAGAGGTCCAGGGGACGTGGAGACAGAGCAGAAGGCGCAGGGGCAAAGACGCACTTGCCACACCAATTTTGTTTCTCTTTTTTATTTCTTTCGTTTTTTTTTTTTTTTGACGGCCTCGCCCTAATTGCCGCTGTCGATTTTCACGAATTCACACAATTCTGCACGTGAGCAATCCCTGAACCAAACACGCTTCTCCCTCCCCTCCCTTTTGGCCATCTCTTTGTATTCTCCTGCTGTTGCTGCTGCTGCTGCCGCCGCTGCTCTTTCTCCCTTTATTCGTGGAGCATTCCAGCGCATTCTGCTTATTTGTAAGATATTTATTGCCTTCGATTTGCCAAGCGATAAGCCGCACACGTAAAGTGTTTTGTTTTGCAGCCTAAAAAGAAGTTCCCTGAGAAGAAGAGAGAGAAGTATCGAGCTGGGAGAGAGTGAGAGAGTGAAGGGGGAAGATGATGGTCGATAGAGTAGCCTAACAATGGGGGAAATCGCTGTATTCTCTCTTTCCCCCACTCCCTCTCTCTCTCTCTCGCACTGTCTGTGGCCCCTAGCGACAGCTGCTGCTGCTGCTGCCAACCCAACCAGCCAGAAGATTGAACTAAACTGATTGACCCCTCAGCCCCCGAATGCACTGTCTCACTACCTACCCCTTTACCCCCACCAAAACAATCCTCACTATGTTGGGTAGATTGTTCCGCTTTACAGAATCTCCAAAATTAAGAAATTTTCCCTCAATCACATGGAGACAAATGAGGAAACCTGTGAATGACGTGGGAAAAATTCGAGAAAATCGAATATCATCGAAGGAAGTTAGTAGTAGCTTTTAACTATCAACAAATAGAAGTAAAATGATTTAGGTTTAATTGGAATAAACAAGGAATAAACCCTTCTAGGTGGTTTTCGCTTGTGTTTCTAGATTCTCTTTGCCAATTTCCTTTCCAAATTTATAATACTAAAACATTGCAAGTATTTTAGATTTCATAGATCTATAAAGACATTAAAAAACTTAAATTGTTGGGCAACAATTTCTCATAAAATATGTTAAACAATGATGATTTTTGTTCAGGTTTTTTAACTTTGCATAACGCTTTTTTTTGGTGAACGGAACACTCGGATCATCATCGTCATGGTCGATCGTTTGTTTAGTCATTTCGTAACGTTACGCCGCCTCTTCATCTCTACCCCAAGCCCCAAGTCCCAACCCCCGCCAAGATCCATTCACTTCGCCAATATGCACAACGCCAACAATTGTTTATCAATTTGTTAAATCAGACTGCGAAGCCGTCGCCAGGCCCCCATTGCAGTTGCTAGCGAGCGATCGATCCTCGCCGATAAGCAACACAACAAAAACACACACACACACACACACACACACTCACACACGCTGGAGCATGCATGGAGAGGAGAGGGGCACAGAGGAGCTTCCACTTTTATCAGCCGGTAGATTATTGTTGCTGGTTTCTCACTTTGGCCAGGTCGCTCGCTTCAGTTAGTCCCAGTGGTGGGCGTTATAGGCAGCCATAAACAATCGAACAATTTGGCCGATCTTGGCCCAGGAGGCCAGGCCAAGGCGTAAGGATCGACTTCAACTCCGACTCCGACTCTAACTCCAACTCCAACTCCGACCCTTTGTTCATTTGTCGCTGGGGCCTCAACTCGGGGGACCGCCGCTGCTGCTAATCGTTCGAGGTCAGTTAACCCAAACCGAATCCCTGGCGTGGCGAAGGCGAAGCTCATTTTTGGCTGGATTGCGAAGAAGATCTTGATCATGGTGTGGCGGTGGCATACCAGAGACACACCAGCGAGAGTCGTTGGGCCTAGATGTGCCGATGACGACGCCAGTTCGTCTGGCAGTTTTTCTTTAGTAATGTTTTTTTTTTTCGTTTGCTGGGCTTAAATCTGCCAAGTATAACCAAATTAAATGATCTAAAATGATCTTAAATTATCTACAAATATTTAAATATTACCTACAAAGTTCTCCAAAATTAATTATCACAGTACTAAATCGATCAATAGCTTACAAAAACCATCTTGGAAATTTTTAGATCATCATTAAATTTTTAAATCCAGATTTTTAGTTCAATAATCAAATTTATAACCAAGCCAAGGTCAACTAGTTTTAATTGAAACTTTTGGTCGAAATCCTTTTAATATGAGGTATACGAACGTTTGAAACGATTTTCTTTCTATTGGAATGATATAATCAGCAAAACAAATATGATCTAAATACCATATGGAAACTAGATTGCGACAAGTGAACTTTAAAAGGTGAAGAATTTATCTTCAGATCAAAGTACTAAATAAGTTTAAGCTTCAAATGCTTTAAAATGTCATTAGATCATCGGGAATTATTTGTTTTTTGAGCTAAAATGTAAAATTCATCTTTCGATCAATGTACTAAATGATCTAAGATGTAAAAAAACCTTCAAGCAATATTTAATTAAATGGTATAACAAAAATAAACTTATTTAGATCACTGTACTAAATGATCTAAAATGTAAATAAGTCAACTAAGAGTTAGTTGTACATTATATTCAATTCCTTTCAATTTTAAACTGAACTAAATGAATTTTAATGCCTTCAGCGAGTATAATTAAACAAATTTTCACAATCCCTAACAAGATCAGAAATTGAAAAACGTGAGCTAAATGAGTAAATGAATGAGACAAAGGGGGAGAAAGAGGCAAGCAAGAGAGAGAGCGGAAAGTGGAGAGAACGAGGCAGCTGCAACTGCTGGACCCGAATGCTGATAAGAAAAATCTTCATTTTAACGCGAAAATTTTGCCACCTTGCCCAACAAGGAAACCTGGGGATTGGGATTCGAATTTGGATTTGTACTGGAACGACCTGGGAGAACTGCAAACGGGGACTTGGTTTGGGTAATCATCGCCATCTCAGCAGCAACAAAAAGCAGCAGCAAGAGCAACAGCAAAGGTCTCTGGTCTCTCTACTCTGGCCAGTTCGCAGTTTTATCAATTGTTATTAATCAAAAGAATACAACAACAACAACAGGAACAGCAACAACAACAACAACAACTACTACAAAAGAAACAGCAGAACAAATGCAAAAAGCGCAAATTCGAGAAACTGATTTCTTTTTCATTTCATTTCACACTTTCGAAGGAGATGATGATGATGATGATGATGGGGGGAGGTGGGTGTGGGAGGTATGTGGGGGTGGATGATCCGTGCAAATAATCAACATTCTCATATCTTAGGCTCGCGAGCTATTCGTGATTTACTTGCCGAATATGCTAACCCTCTACCTCGATCCTCCTTCTCCTCCTCCAGCTTCCTCTGCTTCTGTTGCTGCTTCTTTTTCAGCACCTTTTTAGCACAGAGTCTTAGCTATGGGAACGAGCAAGAAGCAGCAGCAGCAGCAGCACCAGACATAAAATTCTTTGATCGGAGGATAAGCAATTTGGTTACTTTTTGTGTTCGAATCTCATTCGAATTTTCGAAACTGCAGTTAAATTAGTTCGCTACGGGTAGATGTCAACCGTGTATAAATGTATGTATGTATATAGAAATAGTAGGTATATACATATATAAATAGTATGTGTACTATACAATCTTTGATCTGTAGACGACTTAACCAGGAGGACTGAGAGAATGGAGGCCAGGCGATTCCTTGAAATCGCTCTCCAAGTCAAACTCTTTTTTTTTTTTTTTTAGTTTTTTTGATGTCTTAATTAAAAAACGTGCAAATGATCCGAGGGGGAAGGGGTAGGTAGAGAAGAAGGAAGGGTGCAAAGGGTTTGCTGTGCACACAGAGTTCAATGTTGAGCAATTGATGCAACTGTTGAGATGTGTTGCTGCTGTTGCTGCTGTTGTTTGCTCTGTTGCATGGCCGGCAGAAAAATGATAAGCAACCGAATGAGGTACCCAGGGGGCAGAAGGGGAGAAGGAAGAGGAAAATTGTCGCAGTACTTGAAAATTTCGTGTGAGCACGCTCAGCGTCGATTGTTGCTCGAGTCTGGTGATTGCTTGATCAGCAGCAGCAACAACGCACAGTGTCTCAATTTTCAAGTTTTTCCGTTTCACAAAAATTGTTCAATTAAGAATTGATAATAGAATTTTTATCTAAGTCTTTGATATTTTTGAAATCATTTTAAAAGTTAAGATAAACCAATTTTTGAAAATTGAAGAAGAAACACTTCAAATAGGTAAGCTTAGGGATAAACATTTGTAAGTCCAAGAAAATCCAAATTACTTATTTTTAAAATATAAATTCATTTAAAATTCAAAAAAAAAAATCTTTTGAAAACTGTTTTTGTTAATTTAGGCCCTTTTTCCCCGCCACGTCCAATTAAATTTTGATTTTAAAAAATTCGTTGAAGTGAATAGAATAAATAATGAAAATTGCAGATCGATATCTGGCTCAGTTCAGAAGTTATAGTAACTTTAGGGAAACGAGCCACTGTGCGACGGCTGCAATGGCAACTGCAACTGCAGCAGCAGCAACAGCAACAACTTTACTCGTTGTCGTTGCAGTTGCAGTTGCCTTTACTATATATGTAGTTTTGGTTAGCCTGTGTGATCAATTGCAATCTTCAATTTTTTTTTTTCAGCTGCTGTTGTTGCTGGTGCTGCTGCAGCAGCTCCCACCATATCACATGTTGCTGGCGGTGCCAACGAGTTGTTGCTGCTGCTGTTTGCACAAATTTAAATTGACCCAAGTGCAAGTTTGAATGTTGTTAATCTGTAATCGAGGTGAGAGAAGACTCAGTGGCTCAGTAGCCAGTTAGCCAGGACCCAGTAACAGTCTTTTTTTGCTAGTTACATACCAGGCCAGCAACATGTTGCTCTGGTGGGTTCATAATTTGCGTTTATTAAACAAGTCGTTTGCGGGGAATTTGCATAAAAATGTTTCTTTGCCGTTGGCAATGCGATTAATATCGCTATTGACATTTAGCTTAACTTTGGCAAACATTCAGCACGGCAGAAACATGTCACCGTAGCAACAGCAACAGTACCAGCAGCAGCAGCAGCAGCAACAGCAGCACCAGTAGCAACATGGCCAACATATGTAAGCAAATCAGGATCAATCAAATTCAAAAGTTCACAATTCAATGGAGTCCTTTCACCTCTATTCTCCCCTCCTCTCTTTCACTTGTTTTCTTCTTTAGCCTTCGACCCTTTTCTTTCTCTTCTCTTTTGTTTTTGTTTTTTTTTTTTTGTCATTTTTGACACGACAGCAGTAGTAGTAACACTCAATTCGTGCAGGGGGCGTGGCCACGCCCACCCACTACCACCCAAAAGAGAATCGTGTCTGGAATTGTGTTAACTTCATTGCTCTTTTCTTTTTTGTTGCTGTTGCTGCTGCTGCCCGATTGCTGCTGTTGATGACTTTTGATGTGTTTATCATTTAAGACACGACAACAATAACAACTACATACAACCGAAACAAAACGGTAAGTGGTAAGGGAAAGGGAAAGGGAGAGGGAAATTGGGTTTTTTTTTTCTTCATTTCAGTAAATTAAAGGGGCGCGAAAATGACCAGGAAAAAACCGCACAAAAACCAACTTAAGGACCTCACAGCAAGCCCGAGAATTGTTGCTGCTGGCGTTGTCCAAGAGTTGCTAACAAGCGACAGCGACAACAGCAGTAACAAGAATAAGAACAAAGCCAAAAATGCCGCCAAGTGCAGCATAAAACTCCAACCCAACCCCGAAGACCACACCATTCCTTGCTCCTCCTTACGCCTTGGCTACCCATTCAACTGGCAACATGCTTCGCCACGCAACCGGCTGCTGACTAACAAAAGCAGCAAGCCAGACACATCATTACCTACCAATTAGGCTCCAAAAAGTGTGTGTGTGTGTATGTGTGGAAGATGGGGAGCCTTTTGGCTGCTCGTTTACAACCTGAACATTGTCTGGACTGGGAGGAGTAGGAGGAAAAGTAGAAGAACTCGCTGACTGACAGCCAGCAAATAAGCCATAAATGTAGAGGGACATAAGCGTCGCATAAGTATCATAAAAAGGGGGTATATTTAAATTCCACACAGTTCTCTTTAGCATCTCTCCGCCACTGGTCCTACGGGCAAAGACTTCTGTGGACTACCTGGCTTTTGGCTTTGATGAAGTGCAAAGTGCTTGCTAAACAGCTTGTAATGAGTTTCACAAAATGTATCTGCAACCCAGGGGGTGAGAACACCCACACAAGTCTCACTGTTTAAATGTCCTTCGTTAGCCAATGCCAATTCATTGCAATTTATGTTCTACAAATGTTGATTGAATTTCGTGCACTGGATTTGTGCTATTTATGTATGTTTGTATGTGGGAAATCAATCGTGCGTAGAGCAGTTGAGCAATCCATGGTGAACGAGTATGAAATGGTTGTGTGTAGTGGGGGAAAGATTTGAGTCAAATGCAAACAGAAATGACAAATCAAAAGATGGAAACTATGTGCAAATATCTACTAAGATTTAGTTGAATGTTTCAAATGAAATGAAGGATTGAAAGGCTGTTCGTACATTTTCTAAAATAAATATAATATATGTGTACATGATATTGGAAATTATGATGCATATTCGAAAAATTGTTTCAAAATTTATTATAAAAAAGGACACTTTAATTTTTTGGTTGTTCGGCAAGCTTTTAAATTGATTTCAAAACCTATTTGCCGGCTCGAGATCGAAGAATAAAAGTACAACGTTTTTTTTTTGATTTTCCCAATATATTCTGATATTTTTTGAAGATTGTCTCTATTTGTTCAGCCGTGGAGTTTTGACTTTCAAACAAAAGGTTTGATCTAAGCTTGTTTCGAAAATAAAATCTTCCCAAAATGTATTTTATATAATATGTTCGAGATGACTTAACTTAATTGCAAATATCTAAACGATCGTATTTATGTTTCACAAATATTCCTACATTAAATGCATAATTTGTTCCAAATAAAATCACTATATTAGTTTGATGGAATTTGGATACTTTTTTAAGGATACTGAATAAGGTATTAACTTAAGGTAAATTAAGGAAGGCCCAAAGTAAAGGGATATTATTTTCTTTTGAAATCAGATATAAGGAAATGACATCGGTGAGTATTATGAATATGACCGATTTATACCCCAAATCTAAGCGTTAAACATTTCGTTATGAGTCCTTTTTTTTTCACGTTACCTTCAAATTTATATTGCAACTTGAAAATGCCAAATAATAAAAAGGCTTTGGCTTGCCTTTCCAAAAAAGAGAAAAAATGACATGATGAGAAGTCATATAATGCTTACTATATATGTACATACATAAAAAGAATTACAACATAAATCACACACACATGCACAAACACCACACACACACACAAACACATTTACGAGCTTGAATTTTTGTTTGTATTAAAAATAATATCGTCGTCTGGTCGACAAAGATAAGAAAATTTATCCAAAGGATTGCGTGTGGTGTGTTATGGCCACCACAAAAAAGTGGCCAACAACCAACCCCTGTACCCAGTTCTCCTGCCCTCAACACCCCTCACCCCCCCAGCTGTTGGCTGGCCCTCATCTCTCCTAGATTTCTTTTTCGTTTTTATCTGCGCAACCGCAAGGACAACAAGACTTTCACATTTCGAGAGTTTTTCGGGGGAGATGGGGATAACTCATGCCCCATGCACAGCCCTTAGGATTCGGCCCCAAGTCGAACTCATCATCATCATCATCGTCATTATTATCATCATCATCGTTGCCATTGAAGTCAGAGCAGGACTTAGGCCAGGCCGAAAGCAAGAGCGATCTGTGGCCAGTGATAAGGGGCCAGAGGAATAAATTTCATAAATGCCGCGCCACAAAAAGGATTACGACTCACTACCTTCCCTCCCTCTCCCCTTTAGCACTTTTTCTCTCGCTCTCTCTCTCTCTATGTCAATATTGGTTCATATCCGTAGGAAGACCAGCCTCGTCTCTAGTGTAATTTATTGTTCAAATGTGGCAATTTTATACTCGCCCCCATCCCTCTCTCTCTCACTCGCTAAGAAGAAAATGCGGAAATATAAATTATATATGCCCATGCGAAATAACCACCAACATATCTTAATCAACTTCAAATATAGCTTATAGATTATTCAAATCTAGACCCGACCTAATATTTGATTAGGTTTATCGTAATGTTTCAGATCACTTCAAGGTTGGTCATATCGGAAGGCAAATTTTAAATGAGCAAGACCAAAAACTTAAACGGAAAATTTCGATATTCCAAAATACTAAATTACCACAATTCCTCACTTTTTTTAGGTGGATTAATAACATTAAAATCGATCAAAACTTATACTTGGACAGAAGATTAAATCTAATAAATCATTTTAAATTTTAAACCAAAGAAATCTTTATATTATTGATGAATTTTTATATTATATTTTGCCTGAGCATTCCAACTGATTAGTTAAATAAATTTAATATTTATCAGGATCGAATGGCTGTATGAATGATCGATCCAAACGCAAATGTGCACTTGAACCAAGCACAAAGAAAAATCTATTTATGTCTAACAGGGCGTATGCGTAATATTGCCTAGGGTAACAGAACAGAGTGGAGCTGGAGAGGATGTTTGATGAGACATGGCTGATATGACTGTAATAGAATTTTCGTTAGTTGCTGGTGTTGTTGTTGTCGTTGTTGGCATTGCTGTTGCCGTTGGCTGCCTCAGCCCGCAGCATTTTTGTTGGTCGAATCTCTTGTCAAATGATTAATTACATGCCGAAAAGCTATCTAACAATTTGACTGCGTTGTCTGTGTGTCATTAAAGGAGCCAAAGCAAGGCAAAAGCAAAAGCATAATAAAAAATTATGCCATAGATAAAATGCCATTAGAAGCCCAGAGATTGGGTGAGAGGAAGAGAGGGAGGGAGGTAGAGAAGGTACGAGACAAAACTCACATGTGGCTGGCTTGTAGCTGGGGGGTCACTTAGCGCCATTAGAAGCCAACCAACGAGAGGCAGCAACAGCAACAACGAACCAACTAACCAACCAACCAACCAACCAAAAGCAGGACAGGAAAGGATTGCAAAGGGAAAGGGCGTGTAGGATGGGCGGCGACGGCGACGGAGGGTAGAGCTAGCCCAGAGCAACTGCAAGTATGCAATTCTGCAAGATAAGCCGAAGCATTCATGAATTTCATAGATAAAAACCCAAACACACACACACACACACTCAAACACACACACATAGACAGAACAAGAGAGTGAGAGAGAGAGAGAGAGAGAGAGGAGCTAGAGTTAGAGGAAGCGGCAGGGAGATACACACAGCGAAATGAGTGGGGGAGAGAGATAGCAGTGGCAAGTGGGAGGCGAAGGAGGACGAGTGAGATAGAGATGCGCTTACAGTACATTGCACAGGAGCAACAACAACAAAATCGCAGCGCCAAAAGTGAGCATCATCATCATCATCAGCTCGAGCCACAGCAGTAACCAACAAGAACAACAACAAATGGCTGAATGCCTAACTGGGCGGTCGCAATGGCAGGGAACGGGGACACGATACGGGGGCCTCAATGGAACACCAGCAGCACCATCTACCCAGCCCACTATCAAGCAGTCCCAGTTCAAGCCAAGCCAACTCAAGGAATGAAGAACAGGACTATACACTTCACATCATAAGTTTGATCGGAAATGTAATGCAAATTGTAGTTAATGTAATTACTATCATGGGAATTAAGGGAATTAATATTAAGTAATTAAATACTGACTTTGCAAATGAATTACGATAAGAAATTAGTTTAGAATTATTTAAGTTACTTTGAATAGTAATTGAATGTAAGATATAAGTATTTGATGATGAATTAGGTGCTTAGGTATTAGAAATGTTAATTAAATTATTTGAAATCACAAAATGACTTTAAGGACATTAAGTAGTTACACAATGTAAGTCTTTCATGTTGAATTAAAATTATAAAAGTAATTGAATCAAGCAATTAATTGTTGAATTATTTTAAACTAGCATAATAAGTGAATAAGAAGAATTAAAGAAAATAAAAAGTAATTGAATCGAGGAAATACTTGTTTTAATAATTTCAGTGGAGCTTTCAGGACAGCTTTAATCCTTGCAACACAAAAAGACTAATTAGTCACTGAACAAACAAGGAATTGAACTAATTTTGAAGTTTTTCTTCTCAATGCTGGTTTATTTTGATCATAGCAAGGACTTCATCGGCCAAACAAGAGCCAAACTCATCGAACTAACCAAAGGAATGTGACACTGAGTTTTGCCACATTTTTTGTTTGGTTTTGGTTTGGTTGATTTCGGTTCGTTCGTTGGTTCGTCGGTCGCCATGGAGTGTCAACAGCTAGATAAAGATTAGCGCAGACAAACGCCCACTTTTCGTTCGTTTTTTTTTCTGTTCGTACTCTCTCTGTCCCTCTTCCGTTGGTCATACGACCCTCCTCCCACCATTTGTACGCCCACTTGTCGGTCCTGGCCACTCAACTAGGTGGAGAGGAAAGGTTCTTGGTTGCTGCTGCAAATCTTTCACTGACGCAGCACAAATAGACCAGCACAAAAAGGCCAAAAAGGCAGGGGATTATTAATGATGAATGCTTGAGATGGCAGCGAAATGGCCTGGAATGTAGAGAGGCTAGTGAGGGATGGATGGATGAGGCAGTGGAAGAGGCAGAGGCAAGGCGAGGCGAGGCGAGACGAACATTGACATTGGTTATGATTATAAAGTTGATATGAAATTGATGCCAGGTTAAGTCAAAACGCAAGCAACCCCCATTCGGACTTTGTCATTTCCGCGACGAGGGTTTGTCATCATCATCGAACCAATCAAGCAACCCTTCTTCATCTTTTTTTTTGGCAAAGGGTTTATGTCGCTCTCGAGTTGAGGTGTCAAAAATCACACACAGAGTCAGGCCTAAGTCATAACTGGAATTGCTCAGATAAAAATTGTATTAAATTAGAAGCAATATTTTTTTTTGTCCTTTTGGTTTGTGGGTGGATTAAAATTTTTATTGGCAAAATATCAGCAAGGCACAAGCCGAACAGGATACCGGATACTAGGCAAAGCGACAAAAGGGAGGTGGCGGCCGTCGGGTTAGGAAAAGTGGGTGGTTACACAGTCACAGACAGATCAATGAAAAGTTATGGGCCCTAATGTGGCTATTCTGCGGTCTAGCTGATAAAGTGTGGCTGCATATTTCTATTGACAAAATGCCAAAATGAAAGACTAAAATCTCCACTTCATTTCGGGTAAAGGGTAAATTCGGATGAAATTAAATTTTTGTAGAACTCACCTCTACTGTCGACAGTCATCTCTTCTGTGGTATCGGAACAATCACCTGCAACAAAAATGAAGGTAAATAAGGAAATTAGAATGCTTTCATAAATGGATTCAAATATTCCAGATTGTTGAGATCGAGTTTATAATGTCCCCCCCCTCGTACCCACCGCCGTCTCTTTTCCCCTTTGTTCTTAACTAACTACCGATAATAATTGCTTCAAGTGAAACAATGTTGTATGTTCGTTTATTTCCCTTTTCTTTCATTTCTTACGTTTGTTAGTCAGTCATATCGAGCTTATATCTTTTGTTTTTTTTTTCTTTCTTTTATTTCTTTTCAACGCCAGTAGCCTCCCCCCGTCTGGCTCTTCTTCCACTTTTACTCACTCTTCTCTACGAGTTTCTCATTTTTGATTATATTTCGCTGATTATTCACTTCAAGGAATTATAATAACAATAATAACAACAATCCGCAGAATTCCTTTGGTTATTTTTTACATACACACTCATACATATGTACATATAGTGTATGTATGTATATATATTTCTCCTTCGTTCGCCACAGATTGTAGATATGAAAACACACACAGATACAGACACACACACACACACACACTGGCATACATATGTGTGTATAAGTTGAGCTCTGGCCGTGGAATGAATGTGAAGCCACACAACGCAGATAGTCGACTGATAAGCAAACTGAAAGCTGGCTGGAATGGACATGATGCCGGACGTGGACGGTTGGACTTGGTCTTGGACTGGGACTTGGACTTGGACTGCCAACTACTACTACAACTACAAAAACAACAACAGAATCTTGGGGGCAACCCTTTCCCTCGGCGTGTTGGCAACGTGTGTGTCGAAGAGTCGTCGAGATATCCATATGCAATTGGCGGGAATTTTCACCCACACTCAAACACACACACACACACACACAGGTTGTTTAACTGAGGGTTAAGCCATAATCTACTCTAGTTACTCTATTGAAGAACGATTCTCTAGAACTGTACTGAAGGCTAATGTTAGCTCTAGCTAAGCTGTTAACTGACGATTAAGCCATCACATGTAGTCTTTTAACTTATTTAACTGTAGGTTAGTGTTAGTTTGAGCTCTAGAGGTATAGTTTGAAGAATTTCCTCGATTTGGAAAGTACTTCCGTGTTTTAACTGACAGTTAGTTACTTTAAAGTGAAGGTTAGCTGTGATAAGTTCCTTTTATCACGAAACTAGGGTATCTCTAGTAATCTCAATCTGCTTATTGGCAGATATTTGCTACATTAAAAGTTTAGCTCTATCTTAACCGAAGGTTAAATGACCGAAGGCTCGCAGCTTAATAAAAGGTTATCACAATTAAATTACTATCCAATTTGGTATTGATCTTACCTTTAGTGCAACTGCTAAGCATGGTTTAACTGTATATCTATGGTTTAATCCAATGTGGGGTGGTGTGTATGCATGTGTGATATTGCGTTGCTTAGGTGGGTGGCTTTACCCACCTGGGGCTTTGCACTAATCTCTGATTAGTTTAGTTGGTTTTAGTTAACACTTCACTCGCGAATTGCACTAGATATTATTAAAATGAATTTCTCTCTCTCTCTCTCTTTCTCTTGTGTTTTGCTCTCTTTCTCTCTGTTATTCTCTCACTCCCTCTCTCTGTCACTCTCTCACCGTGGTTTCGTTCGAACGCACTGAGCTACAGCGACGGCGCTGCGATTTTCTGTAATTTGGGTTGCTGTTCGCTTCACGTTCTACAACAAACTGAAAACCTCTGGCCAGGCGTCGGTGAGTAATGAAATTCGTTCGTTTGTATGTGAGAGATACAAAGATATCGAGTTAGCCGAATGACGATGACGACGACGGAGACGGAGACGTCGACGACGCAGTAGCAGAGCCGCACAGCTGATGTTTGTTGATGGCTGAGTATTGTGTGTATGGTGTATGGTGGATGGTAGATGGGATGTGTGTGTGGGGACGACAACGACGAAAAGTTGTTTATCTTTCATTTGCCAGTGTCTGCCAGTTGGTCTATCTGGTGCCCTATCTCTCTGTCTGCCCTCTGCCCGCTGCCCCGAGTCTCTCAAGTCTCTTTTTATATTTTGGATTCGTATCTTTCCTCCGCTCACTCGCCGGCTCTTGGCTCGGTTGGCTGGCAACTGAAATAAGATATCTCTGCTTACAGTGCTGCTGCTGCTGCTGTTACTCCGGTCGACTTCCTTCGTCGTCGTCGCTGTTGCCGTCGTCGTCGTCGTTGTTGTTGTTGGTTGGTTTGAAATTATTCGAAACAAAAACTGATAAAGCACTGATAAGGAGCGCAGCGCGGCGCACAGTTAGATAACATCGACGAATGAGTTGGTAAGCGAAGGCGAGGCCAAATCAACCAACCAACCAACCGGCAGCCGCAGCAGCGAAAAACGGATACACAAACAAAAAGCAGGCGGCGCGGTGTGTGAGTGTGTCTTTCCCAATGTGTGTGTGTGTGTGTGCGAGAGATGCTTTTGACTGATATCGCGTCTACGGCTAATGGAATTCTGATTATTGCTTAGTGATAAGTGTTTTGTGTTTAATTGTATCTGCTATGTATCTGTATCTGCCTGCCTGCCAGCCTTGCATCTGGAACGACGGAACGTGAATGACGTGAGTGAGTCAGACCGGTGTGTGTGTGTGTGTGTGCGAGTGTATGGTGGGGGCAGCGATTTGTATTTCAAGTACAGTCCCCATCAAAATTTCCTTGTTTTTGCTCCACTGTTTCGAGGGGATTTCCACTTCCTCTTACACTGATCCTAATCATTTGCTTTCCTCTCATGCTCTCTCTTTTTATTTCTCTCGCTTGTTGCCATCAGCTGTTTAGTGTCGCTGCGTCGCTGCCTCTGCATGTTGCGCATGCGTTGCGTTTCACCAACCTCACAACCCTCCCCTCTTCAGTAGTATTGGTGGTTTTCTCGTCTGACTGTTTTTTTTTTTTTTTTATAACGGCGATTATCTCGTTTGCCATTGTTGACTTTTAATTAGATTCATTAAACGTGCCGCTTGCCGTCACTAGGCAGGCAGCCAACCCTCTCTCACACTCTCTCTCCTCCTGTTTTTATCCATACATGGATATACCCTATGGTTATAAGCTTATTAACAAAGCGTAATATATTCTATACGTAATGAAAAATAGTGCCACGTCGGGGTCACCACTTACTTTTACACCGTGAAGAAAATTTGCTAACTGAAGTATAGAAGTAGTCCTTACTTCTTACCCCAATTATTGGTTAATCACTTACATGAAAAATAATTATTAGTATTTATCATACTTTTTTTTTAAATTCAATTTTTTGGAAACCCCAATACTGCTTTAATTCCATATTACGTGATTCATTAGTCAAGATGTCGGGGTTACTTTTACCACAATTAATGTGTAATCAACCCCATTTCCTAAGTTTCAAATTATTCATTTTATAACATGTTGATACTGATGTACATATAATTCTATAAATTACGTGACGTTATTAGAAGTGTATACAAACTTCTTTATGACAATAGATATCTAGGTTTTTTTTATATGACACTTTTCGGTGGGTGTTTGTTTTATTTTTATTTCAAATTTATGCAGCGATAAACACCTCATGCGTGAATATCAGCAAAAGTTTTTTTCTTTCCTCTATTTTTTCAGTTATATATTTTTCCTGTTTTTTTTTTTTTTTTTTGCTGATAGAAGGAGAAGAGAAGCTCAACTCAGTCAGTCTAAAAAATTTGTTTTGCAATTATGTTTGCTTGGAATTGGATTATGTGTGTCATTCGTTCGGTTACGTGCCTTCAGTTATGGGCATAAACTATAGATGTATAAACAAATATGGCTGATCAACTTGGTTTGATTATGGAACGAAGGGTACGAAAGAAAAACGTCTCTTGTTGCAGCAATTGCAAATGACGCAGCAACAACTGCTGCCATCCGCCTCCCTCGTATCCAGTTCAGACCTCTTCCATTCCATTGACGACCTCGAAACGAACTCAGAGCTCAGAGCAGAACTGAGTTCAGTTCGACTGAGAGAGATGCAGCCAGATGATAAGATCCTCACGCTGATAAGCTCACAGTATTTCTTTCTTATTGTTGGTGTTGTTGTTGTTGTTGGTTTTTTTTTTTTTTGGGGGGGGGGAGGAAGCAAGGGGAAGGTGGTGGAGGGGTTATTTCTTTCTACATCTACGACGTAGCGTTATTTCATTTCGTTCGCTCGCTGCTTTTTCGGTTAGATGCATCGTTAAGATTAGCCCAGGCCAAGCATAAAGAAACAACAACAGAGAAAAACATTTATCAAGAAATAAATCTACTAAAACTTTTTGTTTTTGTTGTTGGTTTTATGCTACAAAACTTGGAATTGTTTGTAAGTCGAAACTTGAAGCCAAGCTTTCAGGGAGGGACAACAGCGAACGTCAACCGGCAACCGACAAGCGACGAACTTATATAATCGCTTGACTTGCCCAACTGTCCAACCAACCTTGGGTTTTGGGCTGGCGTTGTGAGACAGCTGCCTATCTGGAAATCTGTTCAGTTTCAGGCCGCCTGGCAGGTGCTGACAGACAACTTGTAACTTCAGACTCCAGCTCCAATTGCAACTCCCACCCCATAGTTCGCAGCTCCGACCGGAGTCCCACCCTGAATTGATTTATTTATGAAATACCGATGACTTCATTGTAGTGAAATGAAATCAATTAACATACTCACATATATACATAACAGCAGAGGTGCGAATGCCCCCTTTACACTCTCTGTCTCTGTGCTCTTTTGCCTTAATCTAGCAATCAATCAAAAATGATTTAAATTTCATGCCACGTACTCCATCTTTTACAACCAGCAAGCACCATAAAGCTTAAGCTTGGGTTGGTGTGTTTTTGAGGTGAAATTGTCGATTAAGAACTCTTAAGAGCTTGGAGCAAAAATTATCTATAACGAAACAGACAGACAGGGTGGTGGGTGGCTGGCAAATGAACGATATTAGTTATCTGATCAGAAATAACAACAGCAAATTCCATAACTTTATTCCCTTTAAGAATGATTCATTCATTCAGGTGTATTCAATTACTAGTATTACTTATTTTTATTGACCTCCTTTTTTTTAGAGTTCGCTTAAGTGGTCATAAAATATGCTTAATGCATCAAGAAGCCGTCTCACTATTTCTGACACTCACCCAACGCAGCAACCCTTACCTCTTACCCCTCGCACACACCTTAACCTCCCTGCGAGCTACCCCATCGTAAAAACCTTATCAAGTCGAGGCTCGACCGTCCTCGATTTCGAATTCGACTTCAACTTCCAGTTGGAGCTGAGCTGAGCTCATTCATCCATCCAGCCATCCGTTGGTAAGTGCGAGATTAAAATATTGGATAAAAACCTACGCCAGCGGCAGCGCAATGGAGAGTTCAGCTAAGCGATAAGAGGCACCACCAAACAAAATGTGGAAATGAAAATGGATAAGTTTCCTCATGGACATTGTCGGTTGCATTCAAAAATGTATATTTCTGTTGCGTTATCGACATCGGACCCTGCTTTGAATATGGCGACAACGTATTCTTTTCGTTTTTTTGGTTAAGTGAGTGATAAACACGAGTTATCGCATCAATTAGTTCGGCGTCAACTTGACGCAGCTGGAAAACAAAGCCTCGAACGAAGACGAAAGTCAAAAATACAATACAAATTCAAAAAAATAACCATAAAAACCTGACTCTGTCGCTGAGCACAAAGTGTCAATGATCCTATAACCGATATTGAAAAACGTCGTCAGCGACGTCGACGACGACGACGAAGTCGACTATGTCGCCATACGCAAATTGAGCTCAAAAGTGGCTTGTAAAACAGTAAACGTTTTTCGACGGTCTCCGTCGCCAGTCATCAAATGAGCAAATGACGGCGGGTCGGTCGGGTGGGCGCCTTCAGGTAGAGAGATTTAGATACAGCACACGCCAAAGCCACACAAGAGAAAAAGGACCTGCCCACAGAATCCTGGTGTTTGACTGACTAGTCTCTTGTCTCGCTCTCTGTCAACGGCTTCAGTGCGTCAAGATCTCGAGTGGATAACGAGGTAGACGATGACAATACTGCTGCCGACGTCGCCCGCTATCGCAGTCGTCGTCGCAGTTGCTGCCGCAATGTATGCCGGAAGTGCCATCTCATAAAAGGAAGGTGCAATAAAAATATATTTTACACGCCTCTTTTTCCAACTGATACTTCTGATGCTGCATCCTTTGAGTTGATCGGAACGACGCCTATGTCAATTGACAAAACAGAAAGTAAAAAAAAAAGAGATGCAGAAAAAGGAACAATTGGGGTATAGACAGAGTTATGTACCCTGTATTTAATTAGAATTCTTTTTCTTTTAGTAGTTCTAATTCTCAACTAGTTTTAGTGCTCAAGGAGTAAAATGGCCATTGCAATTCTGGAGTTGAGTAAACTTTGATGGTTGAATTACTAATCTTTCTCGTAAGATTGACCTTGAGCCGGTGTATACCCAAAGGTTCTTCAGATGTATAGAGAGTACTTACTCAAGGGTTAGTCGTATATACCCATGCTAAACACTGACAATCATAGGGTATTCAGCAATGTCTGTGTCTCAATCTCACACATGTGAGACGACGACGACGACGAAGAGGACACCGAGGACGACATCATCGGAAATGTTGCCTCTGCTCTCAGTGTTTGTGCTTATCAGTTGAGCATTCCTTTTGGTCGTCGTTCGCATTGTTGCCAGTTTGCGCTGAGAAGAAGGTGGCAGAAACTGAAGAAAACGTTAAGGGGCGACGGCGAGGGCGACGAGTGAGTCATGTTAAAAGTGTTTGACTGGGGCCAACGCCATAAAAATCATAAGCATTTATGTTAGAGGTTTGCTCCCGGCCCTTTTGATGGTGGGTGGGTGGTTGGGGGGTGTTGGTTCGCCACTCAACGATTGGTAGAAGATTTTTATCGTACATCCAAGTAAATAAAAAAGCAGTTGACCCTAGTGGTAGTACTTTAGTTTGGGTTCCTTAAGAAGGATTCAAGGATATGTGGGGATATAATAACAATTTTTGGTAAATTACAAATTACTCGAGGATAAAAAGACATAAATAAAAATACCCAAAATGAAAATCAAAATAAAAATCATGTTCATTAAACCAAAACTCTTGGCACACATATGTACATACACACACACACACATAAATCGCTTATCCTGGTTTTATCCTGTTGCTCTCTCTGTGTTGCTTTTGTTTTTGCGGCGATAAATTTTGTCTCTCCAACTGGACTGGGCCGAACTGCAGCAGCAGCAGCATCCAATGACAAACTGCAAGGAGCACGCAGGACCAACAGCGGCTGATAAGAGAAGCAGAGACAGAGACACACACACACAGAAAGAGAGAGAATGAGCGAGGTAGGGGAGAGAGAAAGGGGAAAACGTGGGGGGTTTGGCCCATTAAATTGACAAAATACCAACACACAGCATCGAGAGCTGGAGCCACAAAAAGGACAAGCAGCTGTAGAGTAGAGTAAAAATGGAAGAGATAGAGGAGGAGATGTGAGAGGAGAGAAGAGAGGAGAGTAGAGAAAAGCAAGCAAATGCCATATTTTATATTTTACATTCTTATCGCAAACTCTCACTCAGCCATTCCAGCACTGAGCAAGGGGGTGGGGGGTTAAGGGAGGGGGGAATGGGCAGAGTTGCGGGAGAGGGGGGGCCAGCACACATTCTGCCAAGCGGCAGCAAAAAGGAATCAACTCGCCGGAGAGCTGGAAACTGATAACACACCCGCGCTAATGGGACCAAACAATGCCCCAAAATGGAGCACACAGAGTCAATGCAGCCAGGACAACAGTAACAACAACAACAGCAACAATCCTCTTTCCCTTCCCCCATGTGTCCCCCACCACCGCCTAAAAAAAACTGGGCTGGGCCGTCTTATCTATGGCCATCAATCAGGCGAGCAGCGAATGGCGATAAGCAACAAAGATTTTAAATGGAGTGCACAGCGACAGGACAGGGCGCGGGAGAAAGGCAAAGAGAGAGAGAGAGTGAGAGAGAGAGATGTAGTGAGGAGAGAGAGGCGAGAAAAGTGGCAGGATACGTGAGTGAAGGAGAGTGAGAGACAAAGTCTCACTATGGCGATGAGAAAAAGTGTGCACTATACCGAAGCGTCACATGTGTCAACCAACAGAGGCGCCACCTAGCGTGCAGAACCTTAATTAACACTATTTTTATAATATTCGCTTAGTAGTTTATCGAAACTTAAGGCACTTTAGCATTACTATCAAGGGACTATACGAATACCGTTAAACTGTGCTCTTGTATCACGAGCTCATCTCTAACAGCTAACAGTCTATAGTTTGGGGTCCTAGTGCTGGATTCCCCTACTGCTGCTATGTCTGCTAAATGAGATAAGCAAAGCTTGCTGAATGCATAGTGGGGGGATGGGGGGCCGGTATATAGCTGTGCTTGCTTGGTCAGGTAGCCGATAGTTGGCCCTAGACACCGCCAACACCGCTACCGCTACCACCTCCATCACCGGGTGGTTCTGCTACTTTTTGCCCATTCACTTCTTTAGCCTGCTGAATTTTCATTTCATGCTAGAGGGCAACGAAAAATTTTCACTTGCCCGTTGTCGGGGCGTTATCAACATCAGCCAGCCAGTCAGCCAGCGAGCGAGCGAGCCAACCGCCACCCATCAGAAGCCACCCACTGGGGGTAGCAGTTGCTTATCGCAGCACACACGAGCGCGAAAGGACGAACCTGGGGCCACCAAGAGCATAAAGCAATCGCAGCAGAAACAATGACAACCAGTTGACAGGCAGCTGCTGCCGCTGTAGCTGCTGTTGCTGCTGCTGCTGCTTCTGCTGGTTAGGGGCTGCATGCCCCCTCACCCCCCACCACTCCTCAATTATATAATGAAGCCTTTCAGTGTTGCAAAATACGCGATTTTTGCATTCATTCTGGGGAAAATTGTGTGTGTTAAGTGAAATCATCACATTGGAAAAAAAAGCCTTTTGTCGCCGTGTCGCCGTGACGCCATGACGCCATGACGGACGGCCTTTGACTGACTGACTTTATGCGCGTTCTAGGGGCGTCAAACTGGCAATTGATTAAGGCCATGCCCACTGTCAAGGACTATAAGCCCACAACGGCCTTTACTTAATTAACTGAAGTGAAAACTGACACTAAAGCCTGCGCTGCATGGTTCCCGATAAACAAGAAATACGCCTCCTCCCTCCATCTCCCCCTCCCCCTCCCCATCCCATTTTACCCCTTTCGAATAGGACTTTGGGGTAGAAGAGGTTGGCAAATAGCTTATCGCTATGAAATGTGCAGAGCCATGCGAAGCTCGAGGCCAGTTCAGCAGAAGATAAGGAATAGTAGGAACAAGGAACACGAAACACACACACACACACACACACACACGGGAGGACAACTGGGTCCGAATTGAATCAGAAGTGAAGCAGCTTCTAAATAAAACACGAAGAAAGATAGGAATTAGTTCTGTGGGCAGACAGTGCCCTAATATTACACAGCAAAAAAAATAATCAGTAATCCTATTCGAATATTACAAAGGGCTCATTTAGATCAAGTTGAAGAACGCACAAAAAAAACAAAACCAAAAAGTACATAAGCTTCCATATGTCGTTATGTCAAATCTTAGGACAATCATTTGCCTTTTATGCGAAAAAATTATTTTGGAAATCGGTTAGGAATTATGGGAATTACAATTAACATCAATGTTTCTTTAATTTGAGATATTTTGGAATTTTCCAGAAATGTCACGAGGACCCTTTAAAGTTAAAAAGTTATATCCTAAATTACATTTTAGGAAGTTACTTGGAAGCACATATCTTTAGATATGATACAAAAATATGTTAAATTCATCTTAATGTAGAATTAGGTAAATGGGCAGAGGTTCCATTTTAATAACTGAACTGTTCCCATGTTAAAATTTACCAACGATACATCTTTAAGCTTAACTTTTCTTGAGATGTTGGCACAAGAAAAATAATATTTTTCTTATCCTTTGATTTTTTTTCGAATTAAAATATATAATTTTAGGATTAGTTCCCTCTTTGAGTTATTACCATACCATGTTTGATCTCCTTTTGTTGTACAGTGCATAATTTTGAAATAACAAATAGGAATTTCCGGAATGTGACAGAAAGAGAGCGTGAGAGTGAGAGAGAACGAGAGAATTTTTGGTAGCGTAGCCCAAACTACCTGGCGCCCAGATACAAGTAAATAGTAATTGAACTAGAGAATTGTTCCACATGAACAACACTCACTCACACACTCCCTGTCACACACGCACACACACCCACACACCCAACACACACACTCACTCTCTGACATTCTATCTCTCTTGCCCCTTTCTCACATTCTTCTTTCGCACTCTCTCTGCGTCTTTCTCTTACACACACACACACATTTAGGCACACACACACAATTTGACACACCACACTTATTGCGTTATATTGCGTTTGTGTGTGTTGCCTTGTGTGTGGCATAACAGGAGCGCAGGAAATATGGTAACCGGCCAAAATGAGAAAAGATACATTTGTATCTCCCATTGTTTGGTGCCAGACTCCGGCTGCTGCTACGGCTGTGGATGTGAATGTGGATGCTGTAGCTGTAGTTGTTGCTGCCACGCGCCAAATGTCACTTGAAAATATTTCGCTGACCCAGATTACGCAATCGTGAACACGTGTGGAGTGATATGAGAGCGAGAGAGAGAGAGAGTGAGAGAGAGCGAACGTATCTCTGCACTCACTCGCTCTTCTTCACTCCGCATACCCAGCGAAATCAGAGAGTCCATTGATAACATTTACCTGACACGTTGCACGTGCAACATTGGCGAATTCATAAACAACATCAAAGATGATTACTAATTCTCAGTCATTATCTTATCTCGCGCCAAGAACATATATCCAACTGTCTTATCTAGAGAATGGTAATTGCAGCTGCAGCTGCCTTTCGCTGGGAATAATTAGAAGTCAGCTAAAATAAAATAAATTGCTAGCGATTATTTTTGCGGTTTTTTTCTAATGATGATTGCCACTGATTGATAACATTTTCACCGCCCCCCTCCGCGGCACAATGTTTAATTGGCAAGGCACAATTTTGGTTTGTGATGCCAAAATACTGATTTAACTTTCCTTTCCCTTTCACCTCCCATCATTGATGGATTCTTTGATGATAAGCCAACATGAGGAAAAAACGAGAGAAAAACCAAAAGTTTATGCCAAAATATATATTAAATTGTTCCTAAAGATGGAACAAATTTTTTGGATACAATGTAGTTTTATTGAAGAAAAATTAGATATAAATTGTTTGACATTGGAAAATATTTCTCGTCTTAAAATTGCAAAACTTATAAAAGATTTAAAGTTAAAGTTCATGAATATGGCTATAACTTTTAATTTTTTATACATTTTTCACTTGGATATGCCAGAAGATACTTAATAAAAATATTTATATTTAATCGAACAATAGATCAGCAACATAATATGTGTTTGAGAAGTTTGTCTAATTTAAGTTGATTCGAAATCGTTTCTGTTGGGTTTAGTTTTCTCACAATCTCGCACAATGGAAGTTGAAACTGAATTTAATGGGAGAAGATCTTATGGAGCAGCATCGATTAATGCGATTTCATTTACGACTCTGTTTGGTAGGCATAACTTATGCACATATTTCTGATGTTATATGAGTCAGGAGGGTACTGGGGGGTAGGGGAAGTGGTTACCTCGAGGCGAGGCACGCATTGAGAAGGCATTGAATATCGCTTAATATTGATGAGGCTGAAACAAGGCAGCCAAAAAGGGGTGGTAAGGGGGGGGTTGGTTGGGGAGAGGGCGCCATGACTAAATAACTAAATGTGCCATGTGAGCAAACAGAGTCATAAACTTCTGGTTTATGACCGAACACACACACACACACACTCACATGCTCACCTATATAGGTATATCGATAGGATCTCGCCCTATGTCCCCCCTCCGCTCCTCTTCCCCTCACTTTCTCCTCCTCTATTGGAACAGTAAAGCCAAACAAGTTATCGCTTAGTGGGCATCTCACTCTCTCCTTCTACTACTACTCTCTTTCTCTCAGGATATTTGCCAATAAAAGCAAAAAAAAACAACAACAGTTTTTATAGACACGCACACCATGACACACCATTTGGGGCATAGACCTTATCAATCAATCTTAATTAATCACAAGCACAGATCGCAATAAAACTGAACTGAACTGGGAGAGGATGATGATGATGGTGGTGGTTTTGGTTTTGGTTTGGTTTGGTTTGGTCTTTGGTTCAGGTTCAGTTAGGTTCTACTTTGGGGGCGTGTCAGGCAGGTGCCTAAAACCCACACACACACACACACACACAACAAAATACGAAAAAGTTTCGTCATCGTCAGCAAATCGATGGGGGCCCTAAAAACAAAAAACAAAACCAACAAAAACTCAAAATAGAGAACGGAGTTCAGTTCAGAGTTTGGTGCCAAACAAAAGTTTTGCTGGACAACAAATGGGACCAAAAACTGAACAGGTGAGACGACTTGATAGACAGGTAGATAGACCCTTTACTCTTATAAATTAGAAAGCATCGAAAAAGTAAAATTACTATAATTGGAAATCCAATAAAAAAAAACCTTTATCCTTTTGCAGAACCAATATCAAAACTGCAATATTAAATATTTGACCCCATCGGAAATGAACACGAAAGGACTATTTTCTAAATTCAATGGATACTTAGAACATAATTGGAGTCAACTACTATTAACTGTATAACTACTACTTAGTATGACCAGTTATTAGGTTTTCATATTTCTTAATCCAATCAAATGGCTAACTTGACACATGAAATAGAAAATAGTTAAATTTTTTAGTTCCACTCATTGAAGAAGTTGTTAAACTCACTAAATGTGGTGTGGTCTCCATTAAGGGATACCATTCATCGCATTTCAAAACTTCAGTTCCGTTCAAATGGGGTAGAATTTTTCGAGAAATGTTTGAAATTATTGTTCAGTTGCGTTCAAGGTGCTTATCGGTTGTGGCACATCTGTATGTATGTAAGTATATGTAGCTAGTATTTGTGGGAATCGCACTGTGAACAAAAGTTTACTTCCATATTGATTCGTTGTCCCGAGCTCGTTCTCCCCCACCCCCCATTTCTCGTGGTCTTTTGCGCATTTTGCCTGCTGCTTTGCCACACCTGCCCCAGTTTTTGGGCACGCCAACACAACAGAATGGACGTTTATTTTTGTTTTATTTTTTTTTTTGTATTTTTTGTATTTTATCAACCGCCGCCGTCGTTGTGACGATAATGAAGACGCCACCACCATCAGCGGCAGCCACATCAACGGATTTCAAAGCTGCCGCCGACGCCGTCACCGGCACCGCCAGCAGCGCCTTGGAGCGCCACTCGAGCGCCACTTAGATGAGATGTGCGCCCTATGTTTGGGTCTTATCAGTCCGAAAAAAGTATAAATTTTCATTAAAATGATTTATGAAAATGCAAAGCAAGCAACTTGGCCAAAGGAAAAACGAAATTTCGAAATTCCAGCGAGAGGGAGAGAACCTGAATTCGTCTCATAATTAATTACAATTTAGTTGATTAACTATTTATGAAAGTTGGAGCAGCAATTGATGAATCGCTCTATCGATAAGGTTGACAAATTTTGCTTTTAATGGTCTTAGAAAGGGTGAGAGAGAGAGAGAGAGAGAATCTAGAGGACTGGCAGATAAAGATAAAGAGAGAGATATAGGCCATAAAAACTTTTCCAAAAAATACCACATAAAATGCCAACTCGAGCAAAAAGTGACACCAACAACGAGAAAATAGAGAAAAAGATAGACAGAGGAAGGGAAAGGGAGAGAGAGAGGTTGGGTTAGGAAAAAAGGATAACACTTTACGTTTATGCTAAGCTAAGCAAGAAACAATGAATAAATGATGAAAGGGAGAGAGAAAGTGTCAGAGGGCTTTTTGCGGGTAGTCCAAGATGTCTGCAGAAATATTAAAATATAATAATTCAGCATTATCGCAACTGAAAAATCGCATTTAAATTGCGCGATGAGCATAAACAATGACATGGCAAGGACCAAGCAGAAGGACGAGGCATGGAAGGAACACAAGCAGATGCAAGGGCAGAGGCCGGAAAATCAACTGAAAGACAACAACATAACATTCGGTTGCCGATAAGCATAGACAATACAAGACAATATAGTAGAATAACTAACAATTTGAGGATATGTACATATTATGACTGAAGAATATGAAATAACCGTTTTTTGACTTATATCAAATCAGTTTTTTAATCATATAGTAGTAACAGGAGGTTAGAGCTTAAAGTTAGGGATCAAGTCAAGTCAAGGAAAGTCTTAAGCTCAAATTAAGCTATGGTATTTATAATCAATTGCAATATGGAGACTTTTAAAAGCCAAGTAATCATCAAAACGGAAGTATTTAGAATCAGTAACAGTAGGAAAACTTTTTCAAAATAATTAGTGTCACTTAACTTTATGCTATCATGTCGTATTTTGAAAGAAATTTGAAAGAATAATAATAGTATATCCATTTAAGATTTCAGAGCTAAAATCATTCAATTGGAAAAAAGTGATTCAAAATTTCTCTCTGTGTACTATGATTTAAATGGACATGGTAAATACTTTTTAAACTTGCAGAAAAACTAAGAAAAATATACAATTCAAATGTAATATTTGTAATAATTTTAAGTCTTTAAGTATGCCTTCATTTTAAAGTCACTTAATGGCTCTAAACTTATATAAAGATTAAGTTCCCTGTCTAAACAAATTTGCTATCTTTACTATTACCAAATAGTTATGTATAATTCATTGTTTCAGTGTATCCATTATAAATTTTCACCTAATGCATGTACATCGTAACGTATAAAGTAAGCCTAGTCCTGTAATTGTTGCTCTCTTATTCATGCTTACTTTTGGTTGTCCTTCAGCCGCTTGCTTTGTTTGGTTCTGCCTCTCTTCCTGTTGCCGATTGCCGGCACTAAGTTGGTTTGTGTTTTTGTTGAAATTCGCGACCGGCATGGAACAGGCGCTCAGAAAAATACACAAAACACACAGCGAGGAGAATGTAAGTGTGTGTGTGCCTGTGTTTGTAAAATAAAAACAACCGCCAAGATAAACAACAACATAAGCACACACAAACAGGCACACACACGCAGACAGGGTCAGAGACAGAGGAAGCCGGCAGCAGCAGCTGCTGCAGTAGAAGCAGAAGCCAGGCGAAGGCAATCAAAATGTATTAACAAACAAACAACAACATGCCAAACACACACACACACACACAAACGCATACACACCAATACAAAAAGAAACCCAAAAAAATGTTCTCCCAAAAAGGTAAACGATTATCCTCGTGAGAGAGAGAGCGAGAGGAAGAGACAGAGAGATAGAGTGGCAGAGAGCAAGTTGAGCCGAAGTTTACGTCGTTCGTTGCCCGTCGCGTCTTCCATGTTTCGTGTGTTTGTGCCATTCTGATAAGGCCACGTCCAACTGATAAATCATTGCCATCCGAGTATTACTAGAGAGTAAGAGATAGAGAGATAAGGGAGAAGAAGGACAATATCCATGGATTAAATAAGTTGCTAGCTAAGCGAAACTTCTTCAAAAACATTATGCGATGATTCATGACAAACTCAAGCTAAAAATGTATAAAACTTGTGATGATATATGTATAAGTCAACCGATATACAATATGGTAACTTACTATACATACATACTAGTATCTATGGTATATTTTGAAATAGCTAACTAAGTTTTATGGAATGTAAAATGTACGATAAGCGAAACTAAACTAGCTGGCATTACACTCTCAAAAAAAATGTGAAAAATCACGTACAAATTATAAGTAATTGTTGTATCTCTGTATTTAAAATTGGAAAGAATTAAATAGTAATTATTATAAAACTGCGATTAATTTTATTAACAAGAGAAGAAAATAGAACACAATGTGTTATGAACTTTAAAAAGTGGTTATTAGACCCCTTTTAGAAATAAAAAAAAATGGTGACCCCGACGAACTGCTGATTAGGCTTTTGATATTTATTTCAGTGTAAAGAATTGGTGCATCCTTTAGGATGAGAACAGAAAGCACACACTCAACACAGATGAATTGGTGGGGGAGGGGGAAGAGGAGGAGGAGGAGCAGGGGAAAGTAAACAGGCAAGGAGCAGTCAGGAGTCAGCAGGAGCTATTATGCATCGTCATTACGAGTTGATTACGAAGTTTTGTAAGAGGCAGAGTTTGTTGTTGCAGTTACTGTGTTGTTGCAGGAGGCAGAGGCAAAAATGATACATTTTAATGCGAATCTTGATAAGTGGCACAGAGATTGCTGTAAAAAGAGGAAACAAAACTCACAGCAGCATCAGGCCAAGAAGAAGAAGCAGAAGACGACGACGACTACGACGTTGCACATGCACACTGAGACGTAGAGAGAGATAAGCGAGTAAGCGAGCTGTTTGCCTGCTGCTCATTCGTGTGACAGCTGAAGAAGTTGTAAGCGAGGGTGTAGATACCAGACGGGGGTTGCTAACGGGGAGGTAAATGTCTGCAATCACTTGAATATTGCATTAACAGGCACGTAAAGTACTCACACACACACACAACCACCCACACACCAACACACAAATACACACAAGGGAGCGGTGGGGATGCAAGGAGAATGTGGCATGGCGCGAGCTATAAAGACATCGCAAAAGTTTTTAGTTTCCCCAAAAAGTTGCCATGCATTGCGTATACGTAATGTAATATTGCTCATACGCCGCGTTGTGTATGGGTGTATGTGTATGCACGTGATTTCCTGCCAAGGCAAAAGAGAAAGGGAAGTGAAATGCAAAATGATGCTTGCAAGTAACTGATAATACGAGAAAGCAAAGGCAAAGCAAGAAAAATGAAGGCAAAAGCTGATAAAATAAACATAACAGAATCAAAAACGATTGTACACGACATTCAAATTTACTTAAAACGCTCGTCAACCACTACACAGCATTTAAGTAGATGAAACTCTGCCAAAAATTGTAATTTATAACATACAAGCATTCATTATGGTTAATAATATGTTTTCTTAAGTTTAAAATTCTCACAAGACGACGGGGTCACCATTTTTATTTGCATGGAAAGACTTCAAAGTGACAGTTGAAAATGGAGAAATAATAAGCAACTTTTCCATTGAAAACATTTTCCATTCAATCGATGACCGCATTTAATTTCTAAAAGTTGTCAAGTCAAATCATTAAATGAGATCTAAACTGTTTTTGAACCTCATTATTTGTGCTGTGGCCGGAAAAACGAACAAGGAGATGGGGCAAACAGAGCTAGTGGTAGAAAGAGCCGGTCTCTAATTACACATTGTGATGTAAAAAGCCTACGCCAAACTCATTGCATTCGCGTTGTCTAATTACTAAGCGATATTATCCCACATTTTATTGAAATTCCATTTACAAGTAGACAAACATAAAACGCACACACAAACCCACAAATTGCAAATTGTTGATCAAATTGCAATTTAGAAATCGAAAAACAAAAATTTCATAAATATATTTTCCCCGCTAAAGTGATGGAAGTGAGGGCAAAGGAATGAAGAGAAGAGTGGTGGCACGAAGTGGGGTGGGGAGTCCCATCTCCCACATACAATATGAAATAAAGCCCACTGATGTGTGAACCTAAAAAATTCTGATAATATTGTCAACGTTTTCAATTTGCAGTAGACGTCACTAGCAGCCACGCCTCCATCCATTCCCATCAAGCTCCATTTTTAGTTAGCATAAAACAAAGCGAGGCGCAACAGTTGGCCCAGAGAATGGGGAATGGGTTGTAGTGCCGTGAGCGTGAGGTGAATCAAAGCGAGATGCGAGGGAACAATCGGGTAGTGTAGGTGAGCTACCCGTTGAGTTGTCAACCCAACAATGACCAGGCCTGCGAAATTGAAAAATAAAACTAAAGTGCGAAATGCAATAAAAATCACAAAAGTAAAAAAAAAATGGGAGCAATCTTCCTCCTGCCGTTTTTGCATCAACTGCATGGGGAAATGTCATTGCGATTTCAATTTAAAAATGCAATCGATATAAGAGGAGGAAACAGAAGTTAAAAGCAAAGAGAGCACGAGAACAAGAGGAAAAGAGAGAAAGGCAAAAAGGAATAAAAATTGTAAATGAATTTAGTCTTTAAACAGAGAATTCCTTGTGTCTAACTGACGTATCAGTCAGTCTTTTACATACTTAAGTGACTATCCTATATATATTTTATATATTCCTATGCAGTAGCAACAATCAAAAAGAATTTCAAAATGTGTTTTTTCGGAAAGCCTAAGTAATTATTTGAAAATTGTATATTAGAAATTTTATAGAAATCGAAAAATTATGCAGTTACAAATCTTCATTAAAAGATGTAACTTTATTGAAAACGTTTAACAGAAATGTTAACAGATAAAACTCAAATAATAATTAAGATATGCATTTCACTCACTGAATCTTGTAGATGGTTGTTAAAATAGAAACTGGTCACTTACTGTTGGACTGGTTTTTTTAGTTTTAACATTTTGGAAACATTGCTTACCTGAAATGAATAGAGAGAAGAAAGAAAAGAGATTAAAACACATATCAAAATGCTGAAAATTATGTATCCTCAAAACATCATAAAGTCATGGAAAACTGATCGTACAGTGGTAAAAGTGTCTAATCGCAGGAGAGAGTGCAACAGAGACAGAGAGAGAGAGATCAGAGAGCGAAAACTACTGATAAAGCGAGATAAATTGCTCTCTTAAATGCAGCTCCATAAAAACTAAGTTAAAGTTTAGGCCAAAAGCAAAGCGGAGCAGCAGCTTGTAAAACCAGATTGGGGCGGCGCCCGAGAGCTACTGAGCTCCAAGCCAGGGTCCAACCACCAATCAGAGCTCAATGCTGGCTCTACCTTTGCCTACCTTACCCCTTCGATCGCTCAATTCAAAATGGTTGACGGCAGCAGGCAGTAGATTGCCTCCAAAGATAATGTAAAGTGCGTCCGATCTCAGACAAGCGACTTGCCTCGAGTCTCGCCAGTGTTGAACAATGTCAGAGAGATGAGACGATCCCCCATCCTTGGGGACAAGTTTTTTTGTGTTTTTTGTTTGTTGCTGGCTACAAAAACCAGTTTGGCAGTTTGCTCCATGTAATTTGCATTTTTCCACCTTTCGCCTGGTTTGCTCTTTTATTTTCCTTCCTTATCTACACACACACACACACACATATGAACGACTATATGTATGTGTGGCAAGTAAGGCCAAAACCGAGCGAATACCAATTATCGCTTTGGCTAATCAATGTCCCAGGTATATAAGGCCTTAAATAAGAGGTTTTTAACTGAACTAAAAAATTCATTAACTTATGTTAGCCAAGCGTTAAAAGAAGGCTAATGTTTTCTATATATATAAACGATTTGAATTAAATCTACTGCAGTTTGGTGACAAGACTATGCTTGATGGCTTCTAAAAACAGTTTTTACTTTTACTAGATTGATACTAGCTTATAATATCCAATTAATGAAGTATGGTAGATCGTATGTATTAGATACATCGCATTTCAAAGTCATATATTTTTAATCTTATATGAAATCTGATAGGAAGTACCGTGACAATCATTATAAAAAGTTTATTTGATATAAATTTTATTTACCAATGAATTCATGTCATCAATCGTCGCTGTTTCTCAACTTATTGCATAAAACTTTAATAGTTACCCTCGCATATGTTTAATGTGCTGCATATGGAAGAATCTAATCGTAATTTCAATTTGATGATATAAACTTTTTGCGACTAATTTGGACTGAACCAATTTGTGTATCGCATAAAAAATGGAATCAATTATCATATTATCATAGAATAATGCCAGAGACATGGCGACGTTCCGACAAATGCTTATCATTTATTGAAAATCAATTAATGCGATCATCATCATCATCATCGTCATCAAAAACTGGTCCACTTAAAGCGCCGGCACCAAAAACAAAACAACGGAAGAAAAAAAATGAAAGAGATTGCTACAAAGATAATGAAACATTTCGATTCGATGACTTCATATGAAAACAACACAAAAATAAACATCACACCTTTAGATGAATATAAAAATCGGTTTGGGGCACTTAAATAAGCATCTGCATATATGTATAGAGAAATTTATATATTTAGAAGATGATCATAAATTATAACCGAAACAAAAAAAACATTCCAGCAATTTAATCGTATTGAATCTCACTCACTCGCTTAATCTATCGCCGTCTCTCTCTCTCTCTAACCCTCACTCCCTATATCGATTTATATATGTATGTATATATGAAATTAGAAATTTATGGAAATTAGCTTTCGGCCAGATAACAATAACCAAAAAAAAAATATTTAAAAGCTTAAAACTAAAAATGTGTCCCGCTAATGCGCAAAGCCAGATTTATAGAGATTGCCATCGAAAATGGCGAGTAGCGAGTGGCGAGTGGGCAAAAACAACAACCAAGCAAAAAATGTGCTACACATTTGATGCAATCTCTTTTTCTTTTTTTTTTTTGTGTTTGTATTTTTTTTTTTTTGATTTTGCTTGTCAGCATTTTGGATAGCATGTAAATATTTCTGTTATAATGGCCCAGACCAGACATGAAAAATTAACATAGTGAGCGAGTTTTTACACTCAACTCGTTCCCACTCGTTCTACTGGTCGCTCTCGTCCTACTCCTCTATGCCATCATCAGTCAGTGTCACCAGTTGGCATTTTGTCAGCTTCCGTTGCTGCTTCTGATGCGCTTTGCTTGGTGTAACCTTTCTTTAGGGTTATTTGTAGGAAATTGGAGACTAGTGTAGACCTTATTTAAAGGACTCTGTATAAGAAAAGTCATTTATCACTGCGCTTAAATATAAAATAAGCTAAAAGCTAACTTATTAATGTTTTTTCTCATATTTGGAGACTTTGCACAGTTGCAGCAAAGGTGGTTTTTCTTTGGAGACTTTTGTACAATTTTCGAATTTAATGTGTTGTTGCAATTTATTAAATGCGTGGTATTTTGTAGATTGGAGACTTTGTAGAGTTATACACATACATATATCTCGATGTATATAGAAAATATATTTGAAACCTTTTATATAGCTATTTGAAGTTTGAAGATTTCTGAAGAATGCATGAACATACACTAGGACGACTTTCTATACTTTTGGAGACGTTGTAGAATTGGCGCAAATCTAATATTCATAGGCAATTTAATTTATATATATAATAATTATTTGACATCTTGTACTGTTTGGAGAGTTTGAAGAATTATTTAATAGAACAGATTTTTAAACGGCTTACATGGAGAAAAGGGTATTCCCACTTTGTACGACCTATTGCAGTTTTTCTCATTATCCACTTCTTTGTTTTCTGTTTGCTTTGTGTTCCTGTTTCTGTTGCTCTTTTTTCTGTTTTTCCTTGTATTCTCTTTTTTAATATTTTAAAACGGATTTCGCCGTCTGTTATCGTTCGCTCTGCTATCATCATCTGCGCCGTTCTCGTATTTTGTTGTTGTTTTTGAGCCGCGGTTTTTATGTCCGCCCACAAATTTATATGGTTGGCGATAAATGGCGATATTACAAGTAGAGATGCACAGTACACAAAGCATTTATGGGAATGAATTTTATCGCTAAAAAAAAAAAAACAAGCAAGGATAAAAAAGACCCCGCATCATCTAACCAGGCAACATTTGGAACATTCTATTCGGAAAAGAAAATGGCGTCTCAGCTGACAAATGATTGGTGATTGGCTGTACCGAAATGTCGTCTTATCGGGGGCCAATTAGCTATATCAACTCTTGGGTATGATAAGATAACAATTTGTGTGTTGGGGATAGGCTGAAAATTCTCTGACAATTCACATTCTCCAATGGCTACGAAACTTGAAAACATTTTAATTAAAAACTAAATTTAAACTGTTAAACTTACACTATAACGACCAATTTATACAAGGTATCGAAAAACAACTTAAAGTCCAATCAAAACGAATGAACTGCCAGCCATTGTTGTTGTTGTTGTTGTAGCTAACCAAAAATGGCAATGGAAATAGGAATTGGCCACGACAAAATCGGCATCAATTTAGCTGAGGTGCAATGCGGTGAGGTGAATGGAAGGTAAGGGGCCAAAACCAAAATGATTTCAATGCAATTCGCACCTCATAAATCACGAAACGTGGAGCAACGAAAAAAAAACCCCGAAGTTTGGCTAGAAGAGATGTTGCAGCGGGCGATTTTTGCAGATCAGGTCAGCGTCAGAGCTAAGGGAAATGTAGACGGAACAAAAGAGAGTTGAAGCTAGACGAAAGTGGAAGCGATGAGGCTGGAGATGGGGGGAGGAGTTTGGAGTCTTGGCAATGCAGTGGGACGTATTGTAGGTAGGCGGTCGTGCCTGCTGTGTTTTTTTTTTTTTTTTTTGATTCGATGGTAAACTTCTGGGATGCAATTTGTTATGCAGGGAATCACAAAACGGGCCAAATACACTGTGCAGCAAATTTTGGTTTTTTGGTTAAATATAAATCAATCAGAAATGATATGAGATTAATGATTGCATTGTTTATAACTAAACATATGTTTTTAAAATAAATATTTGTTAAAAGAAGATGTTTTGTTTTAAATTCCACACGATATTTCACTTTACTTGGCGATATGATCATTCTTTATCAATAAAACCATGGTGTGAATCAATGTTGGACACAAGTTTATGATAATATTTCTATAAAGTATGTTGGTTCCGTCGCTAGTAGTGATAATATTATAAGAAATATCAGTACAGATATCTTTACTTAACTATAGCTATCAAGAGATATTCGAAAAATCCCATAAAAATCGTGATAAAGTCAAATATAAAGCAAAAACAATTTGCATATATGTATATTGATCAAGTGATTAACTTTAACACATAACCAAGGTATATAATATGTTTGCAGGCAGTTTTTTTCGCTATGGGAATAGGATATAATTTCTCTGACTATATATGTACATATGTAGGACAGTGTCCGGTAAGCTGCTTTGCTATTGGCATATTTGTAACACTTGCATGGTGCGGTACATTTTTCAGTTCGTTTCGTTTTGGAATGCTGTGGCCATTAATTGAAAATGCTTTATAAAAACCTAGTCTAGGCAAAGAAAATGAAAGATGGTGTCGAATCGTGCATGAACACACTAACACAGACGCACACACACACACAAACACACACCAACCCACTGTTCTCAGTGCTCTCAGTCTGCGGCAAGCTCAGGCGTCTGGAGTCCTCAGTTTCACACCAATCACGATGGCATGCAACGAAGTTGCAACGCCCCCCAAGGGTAAAGAAGAACTTGAATTTAGAGAGACTTCCATCCAACCAAGAACAAAAAAAAACCAAGAAAAGAAAAAACTCGTGCTCTAAGCAGATGATCGCTTCACTGGATGATGAT
Source organism: Drosophila sp. 14030-0761.01 (assembly GCA_018150735.1). NCBI lineage: Eukaryota > Metazoa > Arthropoda > Insecta > Diptera > Drosophilidae > Drosophila > Drosophila sp. 14030-0761.01. The sequence goes on along the minus strand of JAECWO010000027.1, from coordinate 109,750 downwards.
GATGATGTGTTGAGGATAAGTGAAACAGAACCAAACGAGCCGTGAAAGTGTTATAATGGGAATAATGCAAGCCTTATGTTGAAGGGAATATTATATATTGGAATCAAGATTTGATTGAATCCAATAATGTTATTTCGACCACATAAAAAGTCTGTCTAACATATCTAAAAATTCAGCTATCAAAGAAAATTTTTTATAATAATTTGTATATTTTATACTTTGGGAACTTGTAAACTATTGATACTTGAGTAAGTCCTGAAGTATCCCTTCTGATTCATCTTGCTAAAGTTCAAGTTTAGCTATTTCGAAGGGTATAGAAACTTCGTCAATGTTTTTGTTGGTCATGTTCTTAAAGTTTGCTCTAACTTATGCAGCTGTTTGACTTGGCACATTAGTTCTGCCTTCCTGCAGGCTGTATTGATATCATAATCATAATCGTTAATAGGGCACGCCCCTTACCTATATACAGAGCATGGACTTTATATACTCACAAGATAAGAAAATTTGCAATTATTTGGCCAGGAACTGTAGTAAATCACAACCAAATACAAGTACGTGGGGGAGAGATTATTCGTGCCTTTTGCCAACGGTTTTCGGGAAAATGCATCTACAAATTGTATAGAGCCGGGGACTGTGTCTCTTTCCCTTTCTTGTCCATTCTTTTGCTCAGATTGACCCTGGTGAACCAGCACGCTCGTTTTGCAGTTTTTGTGGTAATAACAACACAATGGTGGAAAATGGAAAGAAAACTACTACTATTTGGTGAAGGAATCAGTTGTCGAAATTAACACCTTTTTCCAGGTGCTGCTGCACGAGCTGATTTTGCATTTGAGATGGAAAACAGAGCGCGAATACAGCTAGAGAGAGAGAGATAGAGAGCAAGTAAGAGGAAGGGAGAGCCAGGAAGCGGTAGAAGAGAAGAAAGATCCAACTTTGAGGCTGCCTAATTGGCATGCTAAACAAGCCAGGCTGCTGCGTTCAACACGATCTACAAGCGGGAGAGACCTATCAGCAGGCAGTCGCAGTCGTCGTCGTCGTTGTCTCCACCTCTAAAGTCAAGAAATTTACAGTGGTTTAATGCATTCAATAACCCGTAAAGACATAATGCATACAAGGAATTACTCATAGTCGAACCATCAATTTAAACAAAGTTTACACAAAACATTTAGTTTGAATTGTAATTATAAATGCTTTATGTTCCAATTTTGGTCAATAGTCAATCAAAATTTATGGCGACCTTGAACCACGGTGCGTATGAACCACATTGTATGTTAAAGTCTTGTTTGTTCAAAATGGTACGACATTAGTTTCACACGAACGCCCACCACTCTGCCATTTTGGACAACAACAATGACCATCATCAGCTCGACCCAAAAAGCAACTCCACCTCCTCCTAGAGAAGGCGACGGCGATGACGATGATTCTGCCATGCAACAGGCATACGAAAAACGAGAGTGAGAACAAAAAGAAAAACAAAAAGGAGCAAGAAAAGAAAACCCCAACCAAAAGCCAAGCCAAGACAACAACAACAGCAACAAACTACACAAGTTCTTATCAATTTCTTAAGATTTTTGCCAAAGCCTTTTATGGCACAGAACTTAGAGAGGTAAAGGTAGGTAGGCAGGCACCTAAGTGTCAACCCACCATCTATAAATGTAATATTTTTTGTTTCTGCTTTTTGCATAATAAATCGATAATCAAATAGAGAATAACAAATACCAAGAATTTTACAACAACAACAACAATAACAAAACAAAAAATGGCGATAAGCCACAACTGAGTTGGTCAGACTGGACATTCAATGAGTTATCACGAACCAGAATCTGCAAAACAGCTGAAAATAAATGTGAGTGTCGATCATCGATGTACCTCGTATGACCGTCGAAAATGTTTTAAAACTAAGGAGAAAAAGCGTTGCACAACCGAAACAGTGTTCCTCAACCGATTTACTGTACGTGTACGTTGGAAAAATGTGTAACTATTTTCCTATATTGCAATTATTACGATAATAATGTGTTCGTTTTATCGGTTTCCGATTGTTTTAGGTAAGTAATTCTTGAAACTTAATATAAGAAATAATTTCTCAAAGAAGCCATACATCAGTTTTCAACAAAGATTCTTGACCCATTGGAAAATGGTTGAAATATATTTTTTTTAATACTATATATACAAACTACGAAAATGTTGAGGCTTACCCACTTTTTATGAACTAAAAATACCAATTTGAAGGTAACAGTTACTGCTAAAAGTCTCTCTGATATTAAGATTACAATGAATGATTCATTTAGGCATACAGAGAGAGAGGGCCGAGAAACGTTTTTCAGACTTTTCGAATCGAGCTATTGAAGCTAACACTTTTGGATAAATAATTTAAAGATATGCAAGTTTTTGAAAGAAAAAAAAAAACCATTTGCTATCCTGGCCTGTCCCGTTGTTGTCTCTTGTCTCTTGTTTTGCCTTACATTATGACGATGGCGACAAGGTCCAGCCTCTCAGCTCGAAAACGTTAAGCCGTTATCGGTTTGCCGTCGCCGACTCCGTCGTTTCTCTCTTACTGCTGCACTCAGCTTTAATCTACATGGAATTATCATGGGACCAGGCCACCGCCACCACCACCACCATCCACCACATCACTTCATGAAACTTCTTCTCGAATTCCCCCCCGCATGCTCCCGAGACATTAGCATCATCGTCGCAGTCGCCGTCGTCGCCAAGTGAATCAGCCGAATGGCATGCCGGGAGGATAGGAGCAGCTAGGGATAAGACGACTTTGACTCTGTTGCACTTATAAAATAATTATACGAAATGGATGCGGGGGGGCTCAGGTGGTTAGGGTTAACCCACCTGATGGCGCTAAGTTATCGCCATGAAGGCATTTTCAAGAGAGCGACTCATTTTTATCATTATCGAGCAACGGAATGCGGGTTTGACTTTGACGTGGCAAGCCAAACAAAAAGTCGCGGGTTCTTCTTATCAATGACCTCGATCTATTTCCCCTCCCACCTCTCTCTACCTCTCCCTCTCACTCCTATCTCTTCCTCATTTTGCCCCTTCGCCTGTATCTCCCTCTCTCTCACTCTTACTTGGCAACCGAAATTGAAATCAAACAAACAAGAGAAATCATAATGACAGGCAATGAACAAAAATTCGAATGTAAAGCAAAAACCGAAAAAAAAAAATGTTTCACGTAAATCATAAATTGCGCTATCAGTTCGAAAGATCGACAAAACGGATGCTACGAAAAAGCAGAGCAAAGCAAATATAATTAAGAAACCGAAACGAAAGAAAGATTGAGAGATGGATGGATGCATGGATGGATGGATGGCTTGGCATCCATATCAGAGAGCCAGCCATTTTTTTTGTTGTTTGTTTTTTGGGGGGATGATGATGATGATTACGGGGCGCTCAGTGACGCACTACAGTTACTCTTACAATAAAATATTGCAAAACAAAATGACATCTATGAAGTAACATTCGAACTTTGAAATGAACGGAAAGCAAAACATTCAAATAGTCTGGCAAGGACATTTTCTGGCGTCATTAAAGAAATTAACCGTTTGCCAACACTGATTGATTTACAGAATCTTTCCAGCACTCAATTAATGGAAATAACTCTTGAAATTTACATTAATTCCTCTTAGCATTATCTGTTTTAAAATTTAAAAATAAAAAAATACCTTAGTCATTAAAAAATTTGAAATTAAGCTGGAAACGAAATAAAATTAAGATTCGCAATGTTTCTAAAAAAAATAACGAACTTTAAACTAGAACAAAGGTTTCTAGTTTTAAAATCTGTGGTCAATTCTAATGCGTTTTGAAAGTCAACATGTTGGGAACTTCTCAAAGGAATAAACGTTGAATTCTTAAATCAATCAAAAACCGAGAAGAATGTATTGTAAATTCCTTTAGCAATACTAAGTAGAAAAGACATATTGAGTTCAGAGGCAATTACAATTTTAGTATTAAAATTAAGAAGTCTTTATCAAAAATCAATTATTTTGCGAACAATGACCCCAATTTCTTGGAGTTTATGTTTAGTTAAAGCAATTAGCTGGAGAATGATGGAAATTTGTATTTTCCCGGCGACAAAATGTCTTTATATTCATATTTTGCTTTGGCTTAATTTCTTTTCTGCTGTTTTTATTGTTTTTCAAATCAAATTCATATTCTGCCATTACTTTTGGACTGCCTTATCATCATGTCCATAAAATGACGCACACAACGAACCAGAAAGAGGGGCGGGAGAGATGCTAAGAGACAAGTGCTGAGCTGGCTCAAATGGCTGAGATGGTTGCCTTATCGGTATTGTCATAAATCGATGCCCAATGGACAATCAATTCTTCCTCTGTGGAAATGAGGCTTCAATGCAACTTTATCTAAATGCCATTTAGACAGAAATAGAGACAAGGAGAGAGAGAGACGCACACAGAGGAAACAGAAAGAGAAAAGGCAGACACTTCCAGGTAACATAATTAAAATGTTTTAATGCTCTGGCGGCATCCTTAAGAAGGAGTCACTTCAAGAGTGAAGCTCTGCCGACGACTCTGAACATGTTGTTAACATTAATTTTGCGCCCTGCGGAGGACATGGACACATGGCACGGGGGCAGCGGCAATTACGCTAAACTGAACAAACAGCCAAGGCTGTAAACAAACACGCATCCATCAGAGAAGTCAACGAGAGAGACAACGATGGTCCGAAGGCATATACATACATATATACAGGCATATGTATGTATGTTTATATAGTAGGTATATGTTTGTATAAGCAACAGGTCTTTGCCCAGTCATGGCAAACCCGTTTCGTTCCCCCTGTTTGTGCTCCTTTGATTCCATTTCACGGCAATGCCTTTTTTAAATAATGCGGCGCCTGTTGTCATGTTCATTTTTGTTTCCTTCAAACACTTCGCTTTCATAGCCACAGGGAGCTTGCGTTGATTTGAGCGTTTTGAAGCTTTGTCTAAGTAAAAAGACATGGAGGTCTTTAAAGGATAGAGTGCTAGGATGGTTATATGTGAAAAGTAAGAACTTATATTTATATAAGAAGCTGACTTGGCTAAAGACTCAAGAATTGCAATGACCATATCTTCAACCCTAAAACTAGTTGAGAATTACAGCTAAATGAAGCAAAAAAGGTATGTAGAGTTCATCTGAACACGCTTTTGATACATTTAATTAATACTTTTTGGCCTTTATCCTGGAAGAAACAAATCTTTTTAGCAACTTTCTTGAACATGACAGTTGCAGAGTGTGCGAAGAGCATGTAGATCGATTTTTGATTCTTCTTTTAAGCTTCACTCTGAGATATTTACTCAAGTGTCTTTTGCTCTCCACGCTGTTATCCACGTGTGAGTCGCCATCGTCGACGTCTTGGTCGTCGATCGTCGGTCGTTGGTTGTCGTCTTGATATCGTTCCTCTATCATAATGGAAGACGAGACTGTGAGGCTGGCATTTAGATAAGAATGGCGGCAGCGAGAGTCTCCGGTCTCTCCTGTCTCCTGGGTTCTGCCTCCCGGCCTGGAACCCATTGAAATGATTATGGCTAAAGTGCTTGCCGTCGGGCGATGCAAAGAATTTCGATACGGTTTTCGTAACCGATTCAATAGAGTTTATTTCAGTTGCCAATTACCCACCCAAAATACTTGGGGGTTAAGGTGCGAAAATCGCTGAACAGAATCAAGCTAATGAGATTTCGATTTCTTTTCATTGAGATAATGACATGAGTGATTTGTTTTTAATCTCTGATTTCATTTCTCTTGTTTGTCAGTCGTTTTTTTTATGTTTGATTGTTTTTTTTTTTTTTTTGTCGTTTGGGGTGGAGTGGAGACAACAACACACACACAAGATAAACAGAAATGGCCGAATGTCTGGTCTATCTTGGCTGTGGGATCGGCGCAAAGCTAATGGCATAAATAGATTTCATATTGGCCTAACCCCCTCGTCCCTCGTATCCGTCAACCACAATCAGACGTAATTACACAGACACACACACAGGCAGACATACAGACAGACAGAGAGTACAGAGACAACCCAGCAGCAAAAGCAGCGCCCCTTTTGATCAGCAAATAAAATCTAGAAATATATTTTTATGGATTTTTAATCGATTGCCGGCACCAACAACAACAGCAGCAGCAGCAGCAACAACACCAACAAAGTAAGGCAACGCAATGGTTCTATAGGCCCTTTTGGCCAGTATTTCCATTTGGTTCCATTTCGATTGCTAAGCGCAAACAAGAAGGAGCTATTCACGAGGGTAGCATTCAAAGTTTACGAAAATATTTGTATTAGGTAAATATTTACAAGTAGCCACTTGGGCTTACCTGTTCAAGTAGTAAAAGTATAAAAATGTTCTCTGACCATTTTATTGTTATTTTTAAACAAACAAATAAAAATATTCTATAGAAAAATAGTTAAGATTTTAATTGATTGAAGATGATTCTGAAAACCATTATTGTCTGATAAACAAATTTATTCCTGCGGATTTCGATATATTGAAATTCCATTATGTCAATTTGCTTATAACTTCTTAATAACAATTTAATCTTAGATGGGAAATAAGTATACAAATGTAGCCAGAGTTAGTTCTCTCTAGTATCCAAAGCTTTTTTAAAACATTGTCTCTCTTCTCCGTTATTGGAAGTGGTTTTAAAAGTGGTTCTAGTTGAGGTTAATCAAAACTTCGTTCAGTTCAGAACAGTCTTACCCAAGGTTAAAGCAGGAATTAATTTGACCTACAATGTTAGAATCCTTTTGAGTAAAAAGTCAATATTATAGAAATTTTAAGTGGTTCCTAATAAATTTGGGGGCAACATTTGCAAAAACCTTAGACCTGCCCTCGTAGCAAATGGATGTGGTGGATAGATGAGATGGAGGCCTGTTTTGTCATTTATCGCGTAATTAGTTTGGTATATTTTGTTCTCTCTTTCTCTCTCTCTGTCTCAGGCTTGCATCGTCATCGAATTGAGACATCTTCAATGCGTAGGTGCCTCATGCTACCCCAAAAATGATTCCTTTTCTCTTATCTCTAATGACAAATGTTTGCTTACAAAAATCTTTTAATTGCACTTGTTTTCAGGTCTCTCCGTTCTTTCGTCTGTCTACCCTGATAAGCCAAATTAATCGTAGCACTTAAATTTTCATTTTCAAAATGTGTGCGAGTGTCGTGGCTCGATTTCGTCGTTGATGTCGTCGATTGTCGATTGTCAAGTGGATGCTCTTAGGCAGCAAACGGCAGCGCAGTAGCAATAGCAGCAAACCTAACAACATTGGACATGTTTTACTTAATCAATTTATCAAACGGAACAAGAACGGGGTGGCGGGGCGGTAAAGGCGGCAAGGGGAAGGGCGAAGGGAAAGTCTGACATTGGCTGCTGCTGTACAATTTGTAATTAATAATTGATTGATGAGGCTGGAGAAATATAGTGTGTAAGCTAAATATAACTAGTTGGCTTGGCAATCATGTGGACAGACTAGAAAAATGGGGACACAGCGCCCACAGAGCAGGGTAGGGCAGGGCGGCAACATCTGGTAGCTGGGTTAGGTCATTCGAAATGTTGGTAATTGAAATTGTAGAATTGTAGTGCCAGAGTGTGGTAAGTATTGAAGAGTGACTCATACGGCAAAGTCTGATGAAAATAGATCGAAATGACACTCAATGACACTATTGCATGAAAAAACCAATAACCACGAGAAGATTCTCTTTACATTTTTGCTTTCCATAGGATAGTGATGTTCGACAATATTCTTCGATTCTTATCGGATTCTTATAATCACTTTAATCGCTTGCTGAAAATTTTATAGTTATTAATATGAAAATTAAGTTTTTTAACCAACTTAAAGCCAAATATACATATTTCTTATAATTCTATTGGAAATCAATAGAATTTCGCAATCATCTATATTCGATATTATTAATCGATAATTATCGACCATGTCAATAATCGATAATTATCGAAGTAGCGGTAATCATAACCATAAAAAATCAGTGATTATAATCGATAAATATATGACGATAGATATAGGAAATAATGACAACCCATCGAGAATCACCGATAAGTATCAAAAGTAGTGAAACTGGCAAGTTATAATCGATAAATGTAGGAAATATAAAAACTAAACAACTAAATTCGGTTTTTTCGATGAAATGTACAAAAACAGATTTCGATTACTGGCAAAACCCATGATTCCAAGATCATTTCATGATTTCTGACAAGGTCATCAGTTTTGACCACCAGCAACAGTCGATTATCAGCTTTTTCTATACATATGTACATATTTTCAACAAGAACAAGTATGTATATATACCCACTATGTACATATATATACGATGATTTGCGGTCTAATGCCCTGTGGCCATACCAAACCAAGGCCCCAGCGGCTTAATCAGAGATTGCAGATTGCAGGCCAGAGACAAGACGAGACGAGAGAAGACGAGACAAGATGAGACAAGAGGAGACCCAAGGAGACGAGGCATGGCACACACATGGACGTGGTCAATTAAATGACTGAATGTGCTGATCGCTGACTAAAGATAATAAGACATAGGGACCTCTGCATGAACTTTATTATACACAAAGATAAGACCCAAATAAGAGAGAGGATGAGATTGATAATGCTACAAATGAAATTGAAATCATCGAATTGATCGAAAAACCATATAAACTAGAGGGCCGCGCTAGCAACGACCGCTTCGATTCTTTCGATACCCTGCAAGTCATTCAAATATTTTCGATTAGATTGTCAAAATGTAAACTGAAATACTCTTCAGGAATAAAAAAGATAACTTTCACAATCAATTTTAGCATCTGTTTTTTTTTTTTTTTGAACGTTTCACAAATATTGTTAAATTGGATACTTGTTGGATTCTTTTGAAAGTAGTGGTTCCCCACTGAAGAACCAAAATGAAAACAATCAAGTTTAGCCCAGACCAACGTAAAGTTATCTTTTATTTAAAATTTGCTGGCGGTTTCTAATAGAGGGAATAGTCCAAGAACTATCGAGTTTTCCAACACTATTTTTTCTACTAATTGCTTAAGTGAAAAATAATCCTTCAGTCTTTTAAAGTCATCGCTTTGATCCAGAGAGACACACTTAGAAGCATATTTATTTATGACCAGAAAATTGTTTCTGCTGTTTAAATTCAATATGCCCCCTTTTGTGATAGGGTATCAAAAGAAACTAATTAAGTGGGTGGAGGGGCAGCGAGAGTCTAAGTCTGAAACTGATGATTATCTGACTCGACATTTCCTTTCAATCTATCGACGAAAATCAAAGAGCCAAACTAGTTGAAATTATTCCATGAGAGAGTCGACGTTCGAGCCATCACGACGATAATGATTATCACTTATCGCTGACAACCAACAAGAAGAACATCAAAAAAAATATAGAACGAGCACTCGAAATTGGAAACCCAAAAACAAAAACCACAACAAAAAAAAGGCGAAAGATGCCCGCACAGTGATAAGGTGTCGAAATATGGAACTGAGATTTCAAATTTTGATATATGTCTAATACCAAGAGAACAACAACAAAAAACCAAAACCAAAGTCTTGATAAGAGAAATACTTTGCCGCGCGAGGCGTCGGCAAAAGGAACTGAACTACTAAGTAGAACTACTACTGCCTGATGGCTATCTGTCCACCAGTCAACTGACAGAGATTTATGGGCTCTAAGTTTTGAAAAAGCTTCGAGAGGTGGGAATATTGGGGAAAGGGGGGAAGGCGGAAATGTTATCAGAAAAATAATGAAACCGATATCTTGCTGCTGCTGCTGCTGGTGCTGCTTGCTGAAAATGAAAATTAATTAGCCATAAGGTTAAATGTTGAAATTGCCAAAATCATCATCATCATTATCATCATCATCGTCGTCATCAATAGAGCGGATTTTAGAGCGGACGTAGATATATGTGAATACATATATAGTATATGTACATGTAGATTGATCACAAACCACATCCAGCACATTGAACAATATTTTTTTGTTTTTATCTTTAATTTCAAATCAAATTGTTATAAAACAAACCAGCAACAACAAAATTGTTATTTCGTTCGTTTGTTCAGTTCGTTCAGTTCATTCTCATTTTGAAGCAAAGCGCAACGACAATCTTGCCATCAGATCAGCTGATAAGGGTCCGTTACCGACCCCCCCCTATCTCCACCCCTTTACCATCCCCAAATACCCCAAAACCCGAGCATTGTACAAATCATACAAGCAGCAAACGGTGTACAACGTACAGCAACAACAACAACACTCAACAGCTGTTTAGCATTAGGTTTGTTTGTTGTTGTTTGCTTTTCGAAAATGACTAGAAAATTATTATCGGACTGGAGCATTTAGTTTCTTTTGTTGTTGTTTTTTTTTTTTTACATCAAATTTCATCAAATACCTCTCTCGCATATCGATCGCATTTTTGCTTTCCTGATTAGCCGAAAGAGGTTGGTAGACGAATAGGGGGCAAAAGTGGAAGTACATTGCTATAAGTATATAAAGTTTGCAACGATAATGATTAGTCAGGGAATATGAATCATTCCCCAAGATCTTAACAGTCATTCCAAATGAATTTTGATATTCCATTTGAGATAGAGTAAGGACAGGCAATGCATTTAATTGATTCGAATTACTTTTAAGATGACATCCATTACATACATATGTAAGTACTTAAAGACATTAAGTCCCAAACTGCTGGAGAACAATTTAAAGTACTTGCAGAAGAAGTATTTTTATTTTACCAAGTAAATAATAATATGACTTTTTAGTGACTTGTAATTAATTAGGAATGACCTAAGTAATTACTGGTAAAAAGTAAAAATCCTTCAAAGTACTGTGTAAGTACTTAAATACTTAATTGAAAATAAACACTTACTTTATGACATCCATCGTTTTCGATATCGAAAGGCATTGAAGTGTTATTCCCGTTTTCGATATCGAAAGGCATTGAAGTGTTATTCCCGATATATCTATATTAAATCCTATCTTAGCCAATAAGAAATCGTGCCAAGTTGAGAAAAATATTTATGCCGGTATTTGAAATTTACAAAACTTTTAAAGCTTTCAGAAATTTTCTTGACGCACTTTTTGACATAACTGCTTGGAATGGTACGTGGTAAATACCTCTAATATGCAGTTCTAATTACTTAGGTATGTACAACTAGTAGAATAAACTTCATATATTTTTTTAAAGATTACAAACAAACGAATTTATAGGAATACAAGTCTTGCAATGCCTGGTGAAACTACAATCTGTAATAACAAAAGCTTCGTTTATATTATAATTATTATTCAGAGTTATAATTGGGTTATTCAGAGTATCTAATCGGAAAGCTAAAAATACATTGCTCATAAGTCGTAGTTTTGACTCTATACAATGGGGAAATTATTTGATAGCTTTCTATGAGTCAAACTTGGATTAACTTTGTAAACCTCCCCCATTCTCCTTCCGTTTCCCTCATTTGTCAAGCATTTGGCCTGATATGCAAATGCAAAAATGAAATAAAAACAAGCAAGTTCTACGTACATATGCATATGAGACGAAAAACAAAAGCAACAACAACAGTTTTTGTAATTCGTTATTGTTGTTGTGTCTTTTATTTATCTGGTTGATATTTCCTGGTACGACAAATCAACAACAATAACGAACAAAAAAAAAAACTTATCATAAAAATTATTTTAAAACTGAAACACAATATAACACAAAATATTATCAGAGTCAGGGCTGGATCAGATTGTCAAATATGAGATCGGTTTGATAAATAAATAAATAAACAAACGGAGTCCGAAATATACAAATTGGGCAAAAGAATAGTTTTTATGTGGAACCTCAAGAATGCAAAAATAAACGGTTTTCAGAATTTTCAAGAAGATCGCTGGAATTTCTCAAATTTAATCTCAACTAAATTGATAAAAATTTTTTTTGGCATTCTAAATAATATAAAACTATGGAAATATTCAGGTTTATAATAAGTTTTTACATTTGTTAAAGCCATAATCCGGCCCTGATTGGACTGCAACCTGAGCTAAGCTTTAACTTGACTTATCAATTGTCATTCAAGCAAGTGCAACTGTTTATTATCGACCCTCAGAGAGAGAGAATGCCATGTTATGACACGTAGTCGCCGATTGTGATATGGACTACATGTATATATAAATATATAAATGGTATCTACATATATATATTTTTTGTATGTATGTTTGTAATGATGTCGTTGTCGTCACCCGCATGTCTTTTGGCAGCAGCAGCAACAGCAGCTGGTTCGCAATTAACATAAAAATTAGTGATAAGACGTAATTAAAATTTATAAAAAAGGGAACACAGAAAACGCAAAATGTTTTTTATCTACAAATACATACATATGTATATATTATATATATGTATATATTAGTCGATCTAAAGCGGGGCGAATACTGTTAGTGGTCGTGTTGGTCACGATTCCAAATGCTTATGTAAAATGAAGAACACAAAAAACAAAAGCTACGCAAGTTGCTGCTGCTGCTGCTGCTGTTGTTGCTGCTGCTGCAATTGTGATAAAAGTTTATCGCGTTGCGCTTTACTATATTTTTTTTTTTTTTTGCTTCTTCTCTCCAAACAGAAGGAGGGAGCAGCAACTGAGACAGAGACGGCGGCAGCACAGGCAGAGGCAGAGACAAGTGTGCTAAAAGATAAATATGCAAAGTGTAGAATTGTTTAGGGGGCGAGGATGGGGCCCAAATGATAACCGCCACCGTGTGCAGGTGAAGCACCAACAACAACAACAACAGCTGCATAGATAAATGCCCTAATTTATCGAAACTTGAGTTTTTTTTTTTTTTCTTTCTCCACTTGAAGATAGAGAAGGCAAAGTAGAAACGAGAAGAAGTGGGAGAGACAGAGTCTAGCCAACTTTAGGTACCCTATACCAAAATAAAAGTTGATTTTTTAGTTGAAATCATTTGTTTTCGAAGAAACATCATAACGTATCAAATGTATCGATCTTCGATATGTTTATACGTATTATTGCTGGCACTTTTTCGATACATGTCATAATTTTAATGAAATTTTACTCAAAGGTACAAAGGTTGCTCTTATGATTAGTGTTTGAGTTAACTTTAAGCAAGATCAAGACGACCATTATATTTTATTATGTTTCAAAATTCTTGCTGTGTCTCAGTACAATGAATAAAGTAAGACTAATTTTTTATCGTTTCATATTTTTCAGGTTTTAAAGCGGATTCAGTGTTATCGACCAAATGTACCTAATTTTTTGACTATGTATCTCGAAATATATAATTGGAAAATATTATTCGAGTTAGGATTATCCTGATATAGCTTTATTATATAAATATAGCCGCATCCCAAAATACAATACAATGTTTTCCAAAATTTTCCAATTAGTTTATGGTAAAAAAGTTTTTAATTTTTAACAAATGCCATTTCCCTTTCGAGCTAGTTAAGCTATTAAATTTATACATTATTTAATTATTGTTAATTTGTTGATAAGTTAAATATAGTATGTTTATCTGAGTAAAAACGGCAATATGCATTTATTAAATTTTACAGATTGTTCCATAATATCCGGTTTGCAAAAGTACAGCGCATAACCGAAGGCAACTCGAATGCAAATTGATCGCAAAATCAAATTATAAATCAAACTACTAAGGGTCGGGCATTTGTCCACACTGTTTGGGAATAACTTAATACATTTCTTGATGATTTTGACAGAGTAATGTAATATCTAACGTAGATCTTTATAAGGAATGAAGTGATATAACTATTTGTATATATTTTTTTAAATAATGAATTTATTTAACTAGGGAAAGTGGCATTTGTATCAAATACCAAAGATATTAGCAAATTATATAACAAACAAACGAATGTCAGATGACAATTGTAGAAACTTGATAGAGTCGATATACCACGTTTAGAGAATACATATTTACAAATACCCATATACAGTCATTTATTAGATCACAATCTGGTTGATGAAATCATTTATTAAATGCAAATCAAGTCGATAAATCAAGAGATTGCCGAGAAATATAAAAAAATCATAAACATATTAGTCCCCGCGAACTGTTGATCATTTGTAAAATTGGTTTTTTCTAATGCTGCATACTGTGACTTAATCGTCATGCCACATATCTGAAAAGCTGTATGAAGAAACGTGCTACCATAAGGAGACCAAAAAAAAATATCACACTTTTTCACAGAGTCGAGCTTGTGGTAAAGTTATTGGTGCAGTGAGTTGAGGAGGGTAGTGAATGATTCCGATTAAGTACAAGTGAGTGTCCAGAGCTCTGGGCACGTTTTATCGATTTCGAAAATGCATTCATTGAGTGTCAAATGGCTTTGGGGCCCATATATCAAATGGCAAACAACAAAACAGCGAAATGTAATTAGTTAATATATTGTAAGGTAAGGTGTGGCTGGGTCGAGGCTCACCCTTACCACCATGGAAACGCCCCCTCCCGTCCCCCCCGTCTCAACACCTTTGTTAAGCTAAAAACAAAGAAATTTCATTTTTTGTTTTTGGTTGTTTCTGTTTTTTTTTTTTCTCTCTTTTAATATAATAACAAGCAGAACCAAAAATCGAGTTGAAATCAACAACTTGGCATAGTTTCTTTACATATCTGGTTACCCCACCTGCTGTCCCCCCTCTCTCTCTTTTTTCGAGCAACTCTTGACCCATTGTTTGTCTGTTTGCTGTGTTCGTCCACATGTTGTACAGAACACAAAAAGCTGACCTAAGCAGTAAGGCATGTCTACGAAAAATATAGATTTAGCGCAACAAAACCATGTAGTAATATTTTAAATAGCTGTAACAAATTATCATAATTAGTACAGTTAAAGGGTGTTAAAAAATAAGCCAAAAATTCGATTTATATGTTTGAATGATGCCAATTTTGAACAAAATTATATAATTTGTATTATGGTTTTCCCCTTTATCCATTATTATAAAAATCGTTTCTTTAAAGTTGAGTTCTGAGTTAAAGTTTAAATCTGAGATTAATCTTAGAACATATTTAAGATATTCCAAGAAACAAGCTAGTTTTATGCACAAAGAGATTACGGAATCTCTTGTGTCCGATATCGGTTGTTATACATACATAGATAAACAAAAAGAATCCGATAATGGTTGTTAAGTCAAAGATAAACAAAAAGAATCGCTGCATAATTCACCATAAGAAAATTTATTATCTAAAACCTAAGATCGACACTGGTTAGTATTCTGATCTAAAATGTATTGACATTATCTTATATACGTGCAAAATTAATATACACTTTAAATTTTATTCTCAAGTGTCTAACACAATCGGAATGATTATTTTGAATAGGGCTCATATTTCATTAAGCCAACTGAGTCAAAATGGAGAAATACTACAATATTTGTTATGTTTGGAATTCCAACAATTAACAAGAGTTATATTTTAAGATTTCTTATTACTAAAAAAAACTTTGTTAATCGTTAATTGCCATCTTGGATCACTATGAGCCATTAAGGTTGGCAATTTTCAGCGTTTCGTATAATCAGTATTGGTAAGATAGTCTCTTACCTTTATTCAACGGCTTTGGATTCAATTGTTTGCGTCGTGACATTGTTTGCATGAAGACCAACTTGTTGGTGGTGCTGGGCTCCTCCTGTTGGAACAACATTAAAAATTTTGCTGGCACTCTTTCAACATATTTCACACTCAATTTTCAGATCACTTTTGATTGCACAGTAGTAGCAGTAGTTGTTGTTGCCTGTTATTAATTATTAATTTTCTATTTTTTGATTTCTATGACGATTATTGAATATTAATTGATTTGGGTTTAGGGATCGGGGCGCGCGGGTGAAAGATCGCAAATCGCTTTGATTATGTTTAGTTGGCGCGTGTTGCTTCCGTAGCAGTTAATAACGGCGACGACGCGTCTATTCACAGCAAAGTCTTGCTCACAACTGAAACGCTGTGGCAGGTTGGCGTCCGCGGCGTCCCAAGACCGAATGCTCCACAACCGGTAGCCGATAAGAGACAGAGCGAGTGCGAGAGAGTGGGGCTGTAGATTGTGGGGGCTCTCTCTCTCTCTCTGGGGGAGCTCGCTCTCGGTGTCTCTGCGCGCGCATTTCTCAGTTTGTTTTTACTTGATTTTTCATTGCCGTCTTTTGCTTTGCTGTCTGCTTCGTTGCTGCACGATAAGAATCAAAACAAAAACGCTAACAACATGCGGCTGTCGCCCATTTTGGGTATGCACTAGAAATTGTGATGTGATATTCTTTGTCATACACTTTTGTAGTAGCCGAAATGGCTGCCGTGTGCTTTGACAT
The DNA here is from genome assembly GCA_018150735.1 of Drosophila sp. 14030-0761.01. Taxonomy (NCBI): domain Eukaryota; kingdom Metazoa; phylum Arthropoda; class Insecta; order Diptera; family Drosophilidae; genus Drosophila; species Drosophila sp. 14030-0761.01. Next base: position 93,473 of record JAECWO010000027.1, on the reverse strand, counting down.
CGTTGGTTGGATGTCCGTCTACGACAAATACTATTAAATGATGGAGTAAGTTGCAATCAATTAGATACTCACTTATAGTTTGTATCATATTGTGAATTACTAAGCGACCCATCTTTTCGCATTGTGTGTAAGCAACATAACCATACAAAGTTTGTATTACAAACCAAAACTTTAATTTGACGATAGCCGAGAGATACCACTGCCTCTTCGACACATATTACACATGGATCGCCGAAAAAGTGGTCGAAAGATTCTAAGTTGTTCAAAAGCATACTTTTAAACAATTGGGGTTCCAAAGTGTGGTAGGACTCCACAGCGAAGTTGAATGCACTTGGCGTGATCTTCTTTAATGTGTCTATTTAATGCTAATGGACTTCGAAAAGCAAATGTATGTAGCTATTTTCTTCTCAACTGTCACCAGTAGTAGAAGTGACGTTATACTGCCATTTATTTTATTATCTACAAAAGTAGAAATTGGAGGATCATAAGGATAAGATTCTATCTTATCCTTATCGTCATTCAATTTGGTTGTTTTCAAAACTACACCCAGTTCGCGTTGTTTCTTTTTCATATCGTCTTTTTCATATCGTCTTTTTCATATCGTCTTGTTATTACTTGAGTTATTCACAGCTCTTTAGTTGATCTCTATATGGTATGTAAAGTTACATGTCTACATATGTGCATAATTTATAAGCCTTCACAGAAGCTTCGCCCAAGTAAGTTTTCTAAGAAAAACGATAGTCTACAACTGATTTAATTGAAAGATACGTCGATATAACAACTGTAAGTACTTGGATGACTTGTCCTAAATTGGGAAGCAGAATAAGATGCATAAGTATCGAGTATTCGTAAGGTTTATTATCGGGCTACTGGAAATTACGGGTGAAACTAAGTCGAAAATATTCATTTATTCAAATATCCGCTGAATACTCTCAGCAATATCTTTGCAAAAAATTTAAATTGTTTAAATTTGCTTAACTTCTGTTAAATTAATGGTTCTGTTTACGTTGCACTTCAATATTATTTTGGGAATGTTTTTTACATACATTTATATATTGTCAAAACAATGTCATTACTACATCAACATTCACTTTCATGATATTTGTATATTCTTGGAAAAAAAGAACACATTGAATTCAATTAAATTGGACATATTGTACATTTTCCAATAAATAAAAAGGCGCCTATTCGATCTATCGCTAAAATTAACGCATCACTAGCCCACTAAAGTAGGCAACACTAACGAATGAACAGCCAACATACTAAACGGTCACACTGTACAACTGCCTACTACTGTAGATCCACCCGCTGATAGATGGCGCCAGTACGTCATTAAGCGGCTCTTTTAAATTCAATTTTAAATTTTTGCGCAGCTTGTTCAATTTTTATATTTCTTGTTTTCGTTTTTAACAATTTCATTTCCTGCTTCGTTTACCATTTTCTGTGTTTAGCTGCTGCACTTCCGTTTTAATTCTCGTTCTAAAATATATTATTTTGCACCTTTTCCATTTATTTCTTTTTATATTTTTGCCTTTGTCTTGGTTTGGTAATTTGCACCTAATGGAATATATTATTTCTCTTTTTTTTTGCAGGTTTTGCCTTACATTTGCATTGGATGGTCATAGATTTTAAAAAATGCCGACAGCAAAGGAAATGAAGTGCTTCCGTTTGGACATTCACGCCCACCCAAAAGCTGGGCTGGGTGAGCACAACTAAGGGCGATTCTATGCAAATGAAAATGCATAAGCCATAAATACCACAAAACTGACGACAATGGAGGCAACGGACATAATCCTCACTAACATATGGCCTAGTCGATTAATGGTTACTCCCACCCAGCTCCCCCTAACGCCCTCATCTAGCTCTCTCCCAGCTCCCGCTCTCCTGCAGTTTCTTCCCGCTTCTTTATTAGTCGTTAATTTGTTAATCGTTGACCTTCGCATCGTTCATTAAACCCAACCCAGCGACTTTTTTCGTTTTTTTTTTTTTTTTGTAGGCGGCTGACAGTTTCATTTTCTTCTTCTTTTTATTGGGTCTCAAAATGCAATTTGGCAATCGAATGAAAAACCTAAAAATATATATTAAACAAAAAAAAAGCAAATTTGCAATTGTCGACGAAGCGACTAGCTGAATACCTAAAAGCAAATGAAGGCTAAACAAAACGTGAGAAAGAGAAAGAAAACCCCTGGGAAATTAAATTGTGCATCAATTATAACCATATTGAAAACTAGTTTATCTGATTTTACCGGAATATTTGTTTTAAACTTTACATAACTAAAAGATAAAGTTGCAAAATAAATGAAAAGGTTTTTTCACAGCTCAACTGAAGGAAAAACGCGCAACTCGGAGGTTGAAGAATGATAGAAAACGGAAAAATAAATATAACATATTATTATAAAAACACTAAAAACAAAACCCAGTAACTATTTTTTGATAGAATTACAATTATGGATTTGTTTTTTAACGAAAACCTAATTAACATTTAGTTAGTTTTAGTTACGGTAAAATTAAGTAGAGTGCGAATTGAGGTTTTAGAAAGACGAAGAACTGGTTTTTTAGGATCTGGCAGTTAGTTAAAATGACAAATTAATCATGGTGGAAAAATGTTTGTTTTTGTTTTCATTAAATTTTTAGCTTGTTCTTGTATCTTATATTCTGATAATTTTTTTTAAAGATACTGCTATTGTAATGAGCAAGTGAACGACCTGGTTTCGCTCTGATTATTAATTAATTATTAAGTAGAATCAAGGAAAATCTATAAATATTACTTGCAGTCTTTTTAAAATAGAATAAGCATTTTTACTTTGACATAATTTAATATATTAATAAGTGGCATTAAGAATAACGAATAAATATGGTTTGCAGAAGTACAAACTTTGACATAAGGCAAAAAAGGAAATCGAATATCTCACAGTTAAGATCGTTGATAGGATTATTATTTTCAATAGTAAAATCATTCTTATTCCCCTATAAAAGATTTTATTGCTATAACATTGAGAGTAGTATAAAATTTAACTTTTGAGTTAAGATTTAGTTATTTGTGCTCTCAGAGGCGTGTTGTTTCTTCTACCCAAAAAAAATATATACATATACTGAAGTAATATCTGTCACTGTAATCATAGTGCATTCACATTTCCACTCGCTCAAGGCGAGACTCAGCTGCGACTGTGGGGCTGTGGCCCAGGTTCAGGTCAAGCAACTTCAACGACGAGGCCGTTGCCAAAATACATTTTTGGAATATATATTTTTTGTGAGAGGAGAATAATACAATATATATATAATAATAATGCATGCTGAATATCATTGACCCTTCGTGCAGTTACCTTGTGAGCAATGTGAGTGAGTGAGTGCAATGATCCTGCGGGTCGATCTTCATCAGTGACGTTGCCAGCCCTGGTAAGCGTCGGCAGCTACGGCGGCAGCAGCAGAGGCACAGGCATCAGCGTTACGCACTGCCGTTAACCTTGTTTGGCACTCTCACTCACTCACACACACACACACTGATAACCCTCCCCCTCTCTTTCTTTCTTTCTTTCTTAGCAGCCTCTGAGCTCCTTGCATAAATTAAAACCGCTGATGAAATTTCTTAACTTTGTCGCATAAGGCAAAAAAACAAACAATAAACTCAAAAAAAATTAATGAAAAAACAAAACCGTTAAAAATATGCATTTAATTTAAGAAAAAAAACCTTCTGTGCCACCGCCCACATTTTCAGTTTTTGGCTTTTGCCGTTGCATTTGGTGGGGCACAAAGTCCATTTGGCTCCGATCCCCCGCCTATTTATAGCAACAAATGCCAATAAAACAATTGCAATAGAAACTGACTCTCTCTGTCTCTCTCTCGGCAGCTTCTCTTCTGCTCTTCTAATTGGCATCATCATCCCATCGGTTTTGCGGTAGGTTCCGTCGTTTCGCCAAAAACCAAAGACTCGACTCGTACACACGCAACACTTAATTTGGCCGATGACTATATTGGCTATATCTGGTTTGGTAGCACGCAAAAGGGCGGGGAATTCTCATAAAAAAAAAACCCACAGACTTTTTGATTTCCACATCAGCATCCTAGTGTTGCCTACCGTAAAACATTCCATTCTATCACTTATTCTTTTCAGTAACAAACAATCTTGCGTCATTTGGTAGGTTTTTGACTAGAATGGAATAAGCTATCTGAAATATTGCACACTTTATTCAATGACACTTACAAAAGTAAGGGAGATGTTTTTAATAACTAGTGTCCTTAAAGGTAAAAGCAACTCAGAAGTGATCGGTTAAGCCGATTCATATGACACACACGTCTACTTATATTGGTAGAGAGTAGAAGTCCTTAATGGCAGTGTAAATGAAGGATAAACTGAAAATCCCTGACATTGACTTTGAAAGTGATAATATAATTCTTTGCTCTTTAGGGCAAATTTCATAAAAATCTCAAAGATAAGTTAACCACATACCAGACTCCTAACTTAACCAAATATCGCTTTACTTTTCTTATCAACCAGAAGCTATTTATAGCTAGAGCCGCCTCCAAATACTCGACAATTGATCGATCAAACCAAACAAACAAGAAAGAAAAATGTAAAAAACATCGCATGTACCTACATAACATACATATAAATGATGAAATGAAATGTGATTTTAGCTAAACACAAACGCAATTACGATTATTACGGAACTCGGACGACGGCACTCGAACAAAGTCGAACTGGTTTTTTTACACGGCGAAGTTGAACTATATTGTACATAGTTGAAGTAGTTCGGGGTCACCTTCACCTTAACCTTCATACATTATTTCACTTGATCATTAGCCTTACGCATGAAAATGGAAATCGATTGCATACGGTGGGGCGGCAAGGGAGAGATTGGAAGGAAATCGGGGAATGACATCATTTCAAAGTTCAATCGAAGGCCACAGTCGGGCCTGTTTTTTTGTGTTTTACACGTTGCAAACTTGGCCGGTTCAACGTTTTCTTAATTCACTTGACCTTTAAAATAAAAATGCATTCAGAGTACACTTCCAGTCGTCGGCGTCGTCGTCGCTGTCACTTCCGTTGTTGTCCTTGCTGAAAACGCAGAGTGCAAAAGCCTCACAATACAAGAGCAAGACCATTTTCTGTTTATTTTTTTTTTTTGGATCACCCGATATATTAAAATCATTTCGATTTACGGCCTTAACACACACGATGCATAATTTGCAAAAATATGTTAATTGATCTCTCTCCCTCTCACTTCTCACTGGAAAACAGAAACACAATCTTCAAAACGCGTCGCAAGTTGCTAAAAATAAAAATATAGGCAAAGGCATCAGAAATTATTCGCACTCGTGCTCTATGATAACCACAAAATGTGCTAAATGCCTACCCGTCCTACACTCGATGATGTTGTTGATTTTGATTTCGATTTTGATGAGGTTGTCCACGCCAAACAACCATGGCCCCATGTCCAATCCCCGATCCCCATACCCTTCTACCCCAATTGATGGGGGTCTACAACAATTGAAATTAATCGCAAAATTCTTAAAATCACCCCCAAATTCACCTACTTTGACTTTGATACGGTCTAAAAATAAATACCCAAAACGGATTTCGATTCCATTATGTCTCAAAATAAATAGCTTTATGACTGACCGATTTGAATTATATTCAGTGACATGCACAAAAGTACTGTTGCAGTTACCGCATCGATAAGTTGCAACACAGGTTGATCAATAAGTTATAGTAGGGCCTTAGCAGGAAGTACTTAAAAAGTTATAGTTCTACATCATAAATGTATAAGTCAAGATATCCACAGAGCTTACATAATACACCATTTTAATATCGAGGAATGCAACTGGAACGAAATTGCTAAACAATGTGAAGTTACGGTCTCAAGTTAGACTCCATATACAGAAGTACTCCCATTTTTTCGACCAAATTCGACGATTAGTTATAATATATTGTTGTAGATGTAATTAAATCCTTAAGTAATACACCAATTTAATGCGAATTTAGAACGAAATTACATTATGAGTTCGACGACAAGTTTGCGTAATACAGCATTTTAGAGCTGATCTGGAATCAGCTTAGAATCCATCTAATTCCAACTATTTACAAATTTGAAATGTTAATTAGTTAAACAATCCAACCTTTCATTTATTTATGGAAACTTGTGCCTTCAAAAGATATTTCTACTTCATCAGCTAATAAATATAATCCATATTAGTTGACGGGATTCCACTAAATTCATAAAATAATGGTTTAAACAAAAAGATGAATATACATACTATGTATATATGTATATAAACACAATGACCTTCGATTGCTTTCATTTTGCTTCACCTTCTTCGCTAGACTACGACGACAACGACAACAAGTGTGCGTCATACTGATACGGGCAATATACATATGTGTAAAAGATTCAATTCAATACCATTCGACCTTATTGTACTTTCAGACAGTCCGCCAGTGGCCGCCGACCAGCTGGCCATTCAATCAATGCGTGGCTACGTGTAATCAGCGCTGATAAGCTACCCTCCTCCCCCAAGCCCCAAACAAAAATTGGGATCGTCATAGAAATATCGGAAACGGGCCCACTTAGACAAACAGCAACAATGTCAACAACAATACGAGTAATCGGTACAAATAATTGTATGGTGAGAATCGGGAGAATCTCGGTGGCGTCGGCGGGGGCGATGGCAGAGTCGACGGGTGGCGGCACTTGGGTTGTTTCCATTGTTTTGTGTATATACACGAGCCTCCTACCAAAGGGTTTCGCACATTTATGGCCCACTCAAGGGCGACCCACACCCAAAATGAAATGGAAAAACAAAAATTACAAATAAACAACGCCCCGAAAAAGCACTACAAACATATTTATATTTATAATATCTACGTCATGTGGTAGGCTGTGTTATTTGGTCGTTGGATGTTCACGTTGTTGGCGGCTGTCACAAATGAATTGGATAAATATTTCGATCGGAAATGGCAACAGGAGAGATAGAGAGAAAGATAGAGAATTCAAATTGCATAATAAGTATTTAGCGAGAGAAGTAAAAAAGGTCTCTGGTACGTTTTGTCGGCACTGTACTTGAGTTTAAAGAGAGACAAGATCAACTTACTGTCATATCTAGTTCAAAATGAATAGATAAAGAGCTTTCAAAATGTCGAAAGTTCCAGTAAACAAAAAACTTTTCGTTGGAAATATCAAAAGGAGCCGGAAAGGGAGAAAATACTGAACATATTTTCTTTTCTATAGAGAATACAAGTTTACGTGTAGAAGCTGAAAAATCATCGATGTTGGTGTCGAATAGTCGTAATTATCGATGTTGGTGGTCAACGATATTTGAAAAACTCAAATTACCGGTATATAATAATAGTACTGGTACTGGTAGTTATTTTCGCCATATCCCAGCTTGCGTCACTCAGAATTCAGTGCGTAGTATGAAGAAGAATAACCGGAAATAATATCGGTCTATCTGTTTCATAAGTATTGTTCGGTGTTACGGTTGCATTTAACGGCTACGGTTGTATTTTCTAGTACCTGAATACATATTGCACCGTTTAAACCCCTGAACGAAATTAGAAACACGTTGTGTGACGTCTTGATACAAATACTAATTCAATTTATAATCGTTTTATAGAATATTGAATCACATTTTGAAATTAAACCACTAGAAAGTATGGCACACAAACAACTTTGCGCAATAATTCGTTCGATCGATACGATCGCCAATCGCGTGGATTGATAAACATCGTGTTTGTACCCCCATTGAGAGTAGTACCCCCGTTCATGAGAACGTAGCAAACAAAGTCTTACTATCGCCAAAAACAATTTCGTGTCGGATAAGCAGTAAAAAGACATTCACGTTCCGTTCCGTTTCGTTGATAAGAACAATGTACGGGGGCCATGCGTTGACCAGTTGGATGGGTGTACTGGGAATCGAGCTCTCTTATCACGCATCACCTCTGTCGGCAGCCTTATCTCCTCCCTCACCCAATTGTTTATTGCCGCGGGAGAGAAGAAAAAAAATTAGATAGATAGAGAGAGTAGGGTTGCTTGGCCTTTGGCATCAATGTGAAATATATACATATATTGTAGGGTAGTCTATTTATGAATAAAGCGCCATATATTTTCGCCATTCTCATTTTCTGTTCACGTTGACTTCACGTGCCCGATCATCAGATTTGATGTGCCGCCGCTGCCACTGTCTCCTTCGTCTTCGTCTTTGGTTAGATTTATTTATACAAATATATACTTTTCTACTTATTGATGGCGTCTTATTTGTGCCGATTCCCAACGAGTTGCGTGATGATGATGAATCTGAACCTGAATCTGTTGTTTTCTACATCCCAAAGGCAATTGTCCCATTAACTTGAGTCCACCTGAACTGAACCGGTTCAGGGACAACAACTTTCAAGTTCAGTTGCGTTTGCCTCTCTGCCTTTTTGCCTTCTTTTTTGGCAAGGCCAGGAATTGGGCCAAGGTCAACAGCATCTATAGCTATCGACAGACAGAACAAGTACCTATAGAGTGAGGCCTCTAGATTCCTTGATTCTTCATTCGATGATGATGATGATGATGAGAGGGAACCTTACATAAATTTCCATTTACATTTGGGAACTTTAAAAAAACGAACAAAACGATTCCAAGGTCTGACATGGATTCTGTTTACCAACAACCGCAACAAATTGTAAAAGTTTAGTTCTCTAGTCTCGAGTCTGCCCTTCCCTTCCATTATTCATATAGCCCCATTAGTTTTTTTACACGACGCGTCGTATGGCACGTAGGCGCAGCAGCAGCCCCAGCCAAAATGACCGAGAACGCAACGTAAATTAGGAATTAGGCAAAACGATGGAGAACATAGACTTAGATCATATTCTGATTAATTTTAATAGTGTTATTAAAACTTGCAAATATCAAAGCCACACGATTCCTACGATTTATATTTAGAATTTGTTAGAGAACTTTCCATCAATTCTAAGTTTTTGGGGTTCTATACTTCACTTTCCTAAACGATGCTTTAGTGACTCTGATTCTATCCCATAAATCTTTTTGAAGACAAATATACATATGTACATACATATACGATGAACAAACTAGCTCGTGACTCATGGAAGACGTATGTATGTATGTAAATGTTGTAAAAGAGAGAGTATAATCTTATTCTATTCCATTTTACCCATTTGATTCTTGAATTTAAACTACGTCCTAACAAAAATTGTACTTGCAGCGATATAGTTAATTTATTTATAATTATGCTAACTGAAAATTCACCATTTATAAGTCTAAGTAAACAAAACAAAAAAATCAAAAAAATAAACAGCAAAGTGAGGTCTGGTCTTTCGAGTGGTAGAGGCCAGCTGACGTCATGGAGGTAGAGCAATAATGTTGGGATGAGTTCGTGGGGTTTTACCCAAAAAAATAAAAACAACGAAAAATCGCCAAATTTTTTTTGTGGAAAATTGTACGAAAGACAACGATTTTGACTTGTTGCCGTGCCGAATTATAGAAAAATGTTCACATGATTTGCATAGAGCAGCTACCACTCATTGTCTACATAATTGTATTTTTTTGACAGAGCTGACGTCACACTCCTTCACCTGTGATTGACATGAAGCAAACGGCGCCATCGGGCAACGCCTCTTCAAAAATTTTCTGTCGTTGTTACGTGGACCTTGAACCCAACGGGTCCAGAAATTGGAGGGAATGTCAACGTCATGGCGCCAAATCCAACGCCAACGCTAACGTAGGAGCAACAGGAGCAGGACATTCTTTTATTACAAGTGACGTCACAAACGCAAAGGCAAGTTGCGTCAATGCGCAAGCTCCATTTCTCCGTCTCTCACACTTTGGGGCAAGAGCGTGGGCCCACGTGTTCTCTGGATGCGTAGGTTTAGCCTTTCCGTTTGGCATGTCAAGGGAACTTTCAAACTGAACTTGAACCCTGCGTACGTTTTTTGACTGTCCGGGGGACATACGCACATACATACATATGTATGTATGTACACACATACACACATACATATGTACATTTTAAAGCTAATTTTAGATGTGCCTCCCAGTTCTCAGAGCTCAAGCTGATTAAAATGTTCTACACAAAACATAAATTCTTCTCAACTGCGTCGCAATGCAATTGTGGGTGGGTGGGGGAACGTCCCACTTACACACACACTTACACATATACTCACACCCACTAAAACACATACACGCCCACCCATTTGTGCGTCCATCAAGTAGAGGCCAATTGCATGCCATGACTGTGCTTTCAGTTCCGCGCGAAATTTACCAACAAATTCCGTTTCCAATAACAAACATGAAGTAAGAAAGTCGCCAGCCGACTTAAATATACCATGCACCAAGTGAAAAATTCATTAAAAAACCAAATCCATTACCTTCTATGGAATAATTTTTTTTATATATCTGGATCTACTAGCCTTCTCATGCTGATCAAGAATGTACATATATACATTATAGGGTCGGAAATACTGCCTGCCTCCTCTGTCTGTTACATACATTTTCACGAATTTAATATACCATTTCATCCTATAGATACATGGTATAACCAGACACACACAGACTCACACAAACACACAGCCAGGCACGCCACCAACTGCTAGGCCAGCCAAGTATCAACAAATGTGCACGTGAACATCATGAGGTCAATGCGTGAACAGTTTTTTATATGATAATTCACAGACACATAAACATATACAGCAGACAGAGAGAGCGAGAGAGCGGATAATAGAAAGAGAGAAAGAACCAGTAAGCCGGAAGGTTGTTTAGTATTGTGGGTGCGACTAGCTGATACCCCCCAAAGATAAAAACCAATGCTCCAAGAACGATCTTCACGAAATTTGTTGAAAGGATAACAGAAAAGTTTGGGCTAATTGGCGGGCTTTAAATAGGTTCTTTGACAAGCAATGCAGGATTCATCTAAGAACTGTCAGCCCCGATGGGGTATTTCCAAGACCTAGCATACCCCCATGCGTCTTGTTTGAGTAATCGGTAGTCGTTTTTCTTGTTGTTGCGCAAGAGAGCCAACACGGAGAGTCGCTTTTTGAATAGTCACAGCTGTTTTTGTGTGCCGTTGATGGCGCTCTCTCCCACTTACTCACACACCGATAGAATATCTCTGTATTTTGTGGCGCTGCTGCACGAGCCCCTCTTTTTGTTGCGAATGTACTACCTACCTACCTACAACAAGCAAAATGGGTGCAGGTTGAGCAGCTCAATCTGGAGTCTGGGAATTCCAGTAAAAGCGACTGGAATTACTTTTGCAATTAGTAAGCATCATGCACATGTGCATATGTAAATATTTTAGCAATGTGAAAACGAATATTTGCTGTTTCTATGGGTGTTTCGTTCATTAATGAAATCAGCAACAGTTTTGGCCAGACTTTATGCAAATGTCTCGAGAGGGGAATTGGAGGCCAACTCTAATCTATTCAGTCTGATATCTAATGGGCGCGTCTGCTATTTAAATTTTGTTTCGAATCGAGCCTGTTTTTTGTCGTCTTTTCTTCTTTAGTAGTCTTCTTCGATTAATCACTCAAACAAACTTCCGTGGCAACATACAAAAACCTGCGTCAGCTCCAGTCATGGCTTTGGGGCGTGTGTACATATATATGTACATATGTACCTACATATATAGGTTGTTGTTGTTTGTGTGTGTGTGAGAGAGCTGTGCACGCTTCGTGTGCATGGACAAGCTATGAATAGACAGTCAGCCCCAAAAAAAAAGTGGGGTCTAATCGGAACAGCTGATGACGTCCATGCGTTGGTTACGTGCTCGTGGGGTGTCTTCTTTTCGAAAAGAACGAAACTGGGGGAGTTGGGGCGGTGGCGGGAGAAAGACCTGACCTTTTTGCTAGAGAGAAGCAGAGGCGGCAGCACGCCTTGGGCGAATGTTGGTCACGCTGCGACAGCAAAAGATAGCGCAAACAAACAAGTAATTATCTAGGCAAATGCGTCATAAATAGACCGATTAAGTTATTAAATTGGGCTAATCAAATTCGATATTGAGAAACAAACAATCTAGTGCAGATCCGAAAACTATATCCCATAGCAACCACAAACTAGATATGGCACATGGTGAAAACTTGTTACCAATTTGATGCCAGTTGTGACGTCACAGAGTCACTACCACAAGGTAGCTGGAGCAACTTATTTAACTGGCTATCTTGTGTCTCTGCAACGTGAGAGCTGGCTGCCTCTGCCCACGTTGTGAATGCCTGATGACGATTTTCTCACTCCTTCTCACTCACTCCCACTTACAAGTGATTACGTCGGCGCTCCTCTCTCTCTCAGCCGCACACACACGCACACTTGCCGCGAGTGTATGTGTGTCTGAGTTAGCTCTGATGGTAGCTGGCCAAGTGATTGGTTATTCATTCGTCTGTTGAATTCTGAACGTAACGGTTCGCTTTAGCTCCGCCGCAAAAAGCAACGGGCCAACACAAAAACGCACTTAACAAGTGAAAATAAAGCTAAGAATTAAAAATCTGACAAAGTGATAAGACACACACAATAAACAAATAGACAAATCCTCCTCTCTCGCTCTCATCTAAGCACAAAAAGAGAGTGAAAAAGTGCAAAGTGCAACAAAAAAACAACAACAAAATAATAATCAGCTACAAAATGGATATGCATACTTTGATGTTACCCTCACCGCCAGCCACGCCTCCTTTAAGGGATAATACTAAAATTGAAAATGTAAGTTTAAACCAAAAAAAATAAAATACACTTTGAATTTGTTCTTGCCTGCTCACTTCCACTTGTGGCATTTGTAAAAACAAAAGTTTGCCATCTCAGTCGCACTCAGGGCCACTCAGGGTTTTTTTTTTATCACGCAGCTAGCGTTCACGTGAATGCTGCATGTTCAGTGAGTGATACACAGACATTGGACTCCGACACCCACCAAAGAGAGAGATAGGTAGTGAGCGAGAGAGGGAGAGTGGGGGAGAGAATGAATAAGAGAGCAAGAGATATGTAGGTAAAGCTTGTTTGAGAGAGCATAAACAAACTGTGTGCCATTAAAAAATCACATTGTAGTTGTTTTTCTTCTCTTTTTCTCCAACAATTTACACGAGCCGAGCCCATAAACAAAAAAGTTGACACTCCGACTTGTTGATACCCTGATTATTTAGCAAATTTGTGGATATATGACATAGTATAAATGGAATTGATAATAACGTTATCTGCTTTTATCGATTGACCCCATTTCTAGTTCAAATGAAAGTAATCATATACAGAAGTTAATTAGAGAACAATAAAATAATTACTGATTTCAATATTCTTTATGACAAAATTGGGTTTTGCACTATTTCTTTCACTTCAAATTAGAAGTAAACCTAGATAAACCAAAATTTCGAAATTCATAAAGATTCAAATATTCTCCAAAATTGCTTGCATACCCTCTAGTGAGAACTTAAGAAAATCATAGTCTGCTTTTGGGCAGCTCTGTCAAAAAACCGGTGCATGACGATGGGTTAAGGTTAACGGTGAATGGCCGCCAAAATGTTGTTATTGTAGGTCAAAAACCACAAAAAGAAAAATGTGAATGAACCTAAAATTGGAATCGCTGACTAATCCGCTTCTCTTTTTTCTTGTATTCTTGTAGGCTTCTTCGGATTTACTGAAGGCCAAACTAAAATTGGTGGCCCAAAAGCATCAACAGCAAAAAAATGGCAACACCAATGATCGGGGCTTAATCACTCCGAATCCTTCAGATACGGAAGAGGATGAACCGATGATAAAGAAGCCACGCATGGAACAGTCAATAACACCACCACCAGAGGAACAGCAGCAACAGCAGGAGCAGGAGCAACTAATGCAGCAGCAGCAGCAAGAACGGGACCAACAACAACGCGTCAGTGTCATTATGAGGGTTAATAGTTTGGGAACTGTGACAACACCACAAGAAACTACAGCACCCCCACCATTACCAGTGGCCACAGTGGAGGATGATTATCCCGAGGCAAATGTTTGGCGTAATCTTAAATTCAAAATGAATCGTAAAAGAGCAGCCGAAGTTGCTCTACCACCAGCAGCACCACTACAGTCACAGTCCCCGCCATTGGCTGAAGAAGACAAATTTTCACCGCCTTCACCAGCCACATCTTGCAGTACTTCAGCATCATCCTGCTCCTCGTCTTCCTCGTCCTCGTCTACAACCTCATCTTCGCAATTAATGCTGCTAAGTACAGTAGCCAGCCAGCAGATTCCTTCGCCATGCGCCTCCACCTCATCATCGTCGTCGTCTTCGAGCGTCGTCTCTTGCTCATCGCCCACCAGCCGCATCACAGCTGCCCAAGCAGCAGCCACCCGCAACCGCATCTATGAGTGCACCTTTCCAGATTGCGGTAAAAACTACTTCAAAAGCAGCCATCTAAAGGCTCACCAGCGTGTCCACACGGGGGAGCGTCCATTCATATGCAAATGGGACAATTGCGACAAGCGTTTCTCCCGATCAGATGAGCTATCACGCCACAAACGCACCCATACGGGTGAGAAGCGTTTCCAATGTAGCGTATGCCAAAAGAAATTCATGCGCAGCGATCATCTGTCGAAGCATGTTAAGCGTCACAACAAGGATAAGGCCAATGGAGTCAATCGTCATGTAGCGGTAACCAATTCCATATCATCCATTCATCAATCCTCCGCAGTTGCACCTACTATCAACGTTGAGACAAGTCAATTACGAGCCATAGCCCCAGCTGCATCTTCTGTCACACCCGCCTCCACACCGTTGCACTTCTCCATTGGTTCCACCCAGGAACTCCTACGATTCCAGCAACAACAGCATCAGAGCAGCAATTACACATTTGTGGCCAATCTCCGAGAAGCCCGATAAGCTGTGTCAGCAGTTCCAAACACAACCCAAATCTCATTATTTCCAGTATCTGGTGTCTTTAAATTACGTTTCAATAGATTTTAAGCCTCTCGTCATATATCAATCATTATATTCAATAATCAATCAATCGACCAAAATCTGTGATATAGTACTTCATCTTTGCTTTTTTTCTATCTTGCTTAACTAATTTCTAATTGTTATAACCTTATCCTAAACTTAAATCTACAAATTCTGCATAATGTATTGAATAATATTGTATTTATTAATAGGATAAAAAAAAAAACAAAAATGAAAAAGATATGAGAAAAAACAGAACCAACCATTTTGGGTCAACCCAAAAAATCTCAAAAATATAATGAAAATATATATACATATTTTCCGAAAATAACAAAAAAAAAGTATATTCAATGGGATGGAAACAAAATTCACATGTGGGTTAAATTACTAAAGAATTACAGATTTCGGAAGATCGGAAATTGCAATTATTTGGAAACAAAAACTTCGCGTAGTGAATTGACCTAGTAATGCCAGTTAACAATTTACCAAGTAAAGCCAGTTAAGATTCTTGCTCAAACTGCACAGACACTTGTTCGGTTTTTGTTAAGATGCAGCAATGATATGAGAAATATGATGGGATACTGTATTTCAGAATTATTGAAAAATGGGTCGAAACACAGCACGAGTCGCTATAATAAAACATTGAATAATTGATTATTGCTTAGATTTCTGGAACCAAAACTGATGAGTGTATATTGAAGAACTTATCCGGGAACAACAATAGAAAGTTAAGCGTGTTCCGAAATTGTATTAAACATTTAATTATGAATATATTACAAAGTAAAAAAAAAGATAAACTGGAATATTTGATTAATTTTTTTCTTTATAATTAAATGTCGCAGAAATATAAGTAATGCATCATCCAAAATCACAAAAATTGTATAAAAATCGGACTAAAAATTTGCTGCAACGTTAAAAGAATGTTACAATTTATATATACTTATATATATATTGTGTATACAGGTATACAGTTTTACATAGTTTATTTAGATCTTTAATTTGTGCTGGGTCTCGACCCAAGTTCCCGAATATTTCAAAATTTTTTCGTACTCTGTAATTATAGTAGTTAGCTTAGCGACTCATTATCTTGCGTATGCATCCCATTTAGATATGGACAGATAGAGTGATGGGTAAATAGACAGCCGGATGAACGGATAGACGGGTGAGCGGATAGACGAGTGAGCGGATAGACGGGTGAGCGGATAGACGGGTAAGCGGATAGTCGAGTAAGAGGACAGACGGATGAGCGGATAGACGGGTGAGAGAATAGTCAAGTGAGTGGATGGACGGGTGAGCGGATAGACGGGTGAGCAGATAGACGGGTAAGTGGATAGATGGATGAATAGCCAGACGGAGGAAAGATAGGTGAATAGACGCGTTGGACATTTATGCGTATGTCTTGGATAAAAATGTGCAAATATTATCAAATTAAAATTAGAATATATAAAATTATAATAAAATTGTAGTAGTTACCAATAAGTAGATCATGAGGAGTTGCGCTTACACCCCTAACAAGGTGGTTAACTCATTAATGGTCACTTGTTTTTGCTTATTATTGGCCTGGGGCGAACAGGCTTGCCTTACTGCCATTTCCCAAGTATCTAGCAAATGCGATAATGAATAGTTTTTCGGTAACTTTGAGATGCGTGCCATTAACGATTGTTGGACCAACTGGAGAAATGGTGTGGCCGAATATTCTTGGGTGTGAAGAGAACAATCTGGTGCCTGCCATGGATATTCTTCTGGGACATTAACGCTCACTGGCGGCACACTAGGCAAACGTTTATCGTCCAAACAACAAATCAAACGAATCGATTTGTTCGTATTTTGAGCTGTTGTATCCAATTTAACCTTGAACTTTGTGTCGAGGCGAGCAATTTCCCCTTGTAAAACATGAGGCACTTCCTGATGAAAATGATCTACGTTGGGCTTCTTTTCTTCCACGCGGGGCTTTTTCGGAGCAGAAATATCGGTGCCAAAAAGTAATTCCAAGCTAGGACGAAATGTTCGATGCAAAGTATGATTGGCCAAAGGACTCTGCAAGGTGGTATTAATCACCTCCAGCAAGGGATTCGAAGATTTCTACAAAAAGAAAGAGACAATTTAATATAGCTGAAACTATTTTGAAATTTATACTCGATACTCACTCCAAACTGTTGACCCGAATATGAGACCAAATCCATTTTTTCTAAAGCTTTTTCACACTTTAGCAATGTGTCCAAGGGCACACGCTGGCTGGGATTGCATAGAATCTCGAGCAACTTACTCATTTTGGCCATTTTTTCCACATCTGCAAAGAAAATTATAACTCAATTCATTCATTTCCTCGATAAGGTCATTCTGACGAAATTCATTCAAAAGAAGTGAAACTGATATGAAAGAAATCCATTTACTAATGACCTAGTAGCGGTTTTACAGAAGATTAGATTTGAGTTGATAAGTCCGTTCTGTCCCATTTATAAACAAATTCGAATGTATTTTGCAAATCTTTAGACTAATCAAATGGGAACCCAGGGAGAATAAAAGGGCTCACTTCTAACCAAAAGTCATAACCTTAATGATAATGATTCTTGTAACACTTACTAGTTCCATCATTGCTTATTTTGGCCAACATCCGCTTTAGTGGTTCAATATATTTTGTCAATTGCTTGTATTTCTCCCTGTAAAGAGCCTCTTCCTGCGGATTGAATGGACTATTTCCTGTGACAATTTGTCCTGGGGTATTTATTGAAGCACTCGGCGATTGTTGACGTATATTTCGATTCTGGGAATTCTGTTGCTGTAACATTTGCATTTGCACGGGGCTCGATTGGGGCACCAATGCGGGACTTGGTATCATCTGGGGTGTGGGCATTTGTGGGGTGAGCGGTTGTTGTTGTTGCTGCTGTTGTTGTTGCTGTTGTTGCTGCTGTTGCATTTGCTGCAGCTGCTGTTGTTGGAGCTGTTGTTGCTGCTGTTGGGCATCAGCCGGCGAAGGACTGGATCGCATGAATGGAGGTTGTTGCTGTTGTTGTTGTCCTGGTTGTTGTTGTTGCTGTTGCTGCCCCGGTTGCTGCTGTTGTTGCGGTCCTCTATTGCCGACACCCACTGGAAACATTTGACCGCCGGGGCCGACCACTTGACCCATGGCCATGGAATTTGGTTTCTGCTGTTGTTGCAGATTTGGCGGCATATTCGGGACATTCACCATGCCACCGCCGCCACCGCCAACACCACCGATTTGCTGCTGTTGTTGACCCACTGCCGGCTGCATATTGGGAGGCATACCTGGCATATTCTGTCCCATGCCATTGCCACTTTGTTGCAGACGCATCATTGGATTCATGCCCATCTAACGAGACAAAAAATTTACGAATTTAGGAATAATCTTTAAGGGATTCGTTTCACATACCGTCATTTGATTCTGTTGCATTTGCTGCATGGGCATTTGTTGCATGGCATTAACATTCATGGGTGGTCCACCGCCTGGTCCGCCACCAACTGAAGGACCGCCAACATTACCACCTACGCCACTGCCGGGGCCACTTGGTAGTGGGCCACTATTTGGTCCGGGGCCGACCATTTGATTGGGCATGCCCTGGAGCGGTTGATTGCCAGGCCCACCTGCTCCTCCGCCTCCGCCAGCCATAACATTCATTTGTTGGACTTGAACCATCTGTTGTTGTTGCTGCTGCTGCTGCTGGGGGCCAGCGCCGCTCACTCCCACGCCACCCATCGGCATTTGTCCTCTTATATTAGGCATTGTAGGCATCTGCTGCTGGCCTCCAGGACGTTGCTGATTCAATGTCTGTAACAGATTCGACGCAGTGCCCGGACCAACTGGTCCAGTCATTTGATTTGGCACCGGCCCTCCACCAACTCCCACACCCACGCCTACACCCACACCTACTCCACCACTCGACATGGGCATTAGCTGGGGATTCCGATTCCCTTGGCTGGCCAAATTCTGTAAGGCATTCAGAGGGTCGGGTATCATGGACTGCTGTCCCATTTCAGCATTTGGAGGTCCCCCTTGTGGCTGTTGCTGTTGTTGTTGCTGTTGTTGCTGCTGCTGCTGCTGGGATTTGCGTTGCGACATATCCTTGTAGTGCATAAACAATTTGGCCACCAATCCCAAGTACTCATCCTTAGTGCGGGATTTCCGAAATATATGACTTTCCATCATACTGGCGTTCTTGTTGGGATCCTGCCCATTCTGCGGCAACATGTCATGGCTGCCGGGTGCAAGAAGGTAACAACTTAATCAAGAGAGAAAGCCAGAGGCCATGTGAACTACACTTACATCTTGGAAATGACATTCTGACGAAACTTTTGGCTCTGCCACTCTTCCGTCATCTTGATGTTTTTACCGAATCTTGCGTCCCGAAATATAATCGTTTCAAAAAAACTCCACAACACGACCGCTTGGCTTGAAAACAAAAACAACAATGCGCGGGTGAAAAAGCACAAACACCGAGGAAAACAACAACGAGTCGCTGCTTATTTATGAGTATTGTACATTGGGGCTTGGGGTACTTTTGAAAACACTATTAAACTATTTAATAGTAAATATAAAATGTAAATTGTAAATTACTATTAAATGTGAATTGTAATTTGAAATGAACAGCTGAGCTGGGGTGAAAAATACAACTCTGGTGAAAAACAACTCTGTGCGGGCTTTAAAAATATAACCAAGACAACATTCTGAACAGCCACGATACCCCAGTAGGCATTTATTTCATGTTCTCCATGGCACACAGTTTTTATTCTCCGACATATCCGATGTATCTGCATCAAACTTAAAAAACGCCCCCAAGACAGCTGGACATCAGGATAATTAACAGGTATGTAACTGGAATAGGTACGTGAGTATTTTATCTTTTTTTCCTTTCTTTTCTTATTTCTCTTAATCCCTTAATTTGAATCAATTGTAATGTAATTTTAAGCAATGTAACTTTATAATTGAAATTGAAAAATTAAATAATATTGTATATGTATTGTATTATTGTATTTAAAGGCTACACCTTTTGCAGATTCAAAATGAATGCATTTTTCAAATTCAAAATTAACCCATTTTTTAAACTTTGAGCACACCTTGTTATCGACTATTTCGATCGTCTCATAATCGATAAAGAATGCTAGTGTAGTCGACTTGGAATAATTTTGCTCGCATCTGGCAGCACCGTCGTAGTTTTCGAGCGCCACCAAGCAACCAAAATTTTTTATTTTGAATTTACTAAAACAACATACGAATAAAGGGTGTGTAATATTTTTTGTTATTGTTGCACTAATTTAGTCCTCCTTCAATTTGGTGACAGATATAACGTCTTTCAACTAAATAAACCAAGAATTTTTGAATGGTTGTTGGCTTGAAGTGCTAACGGTAAATATCGCATAATAAAGAAGATAATGCACAAAATCAATTAACACTTACCAACAAATGCACTCGGTCTCTCAATGACAATAACCACCTGTATGACAGTATGCCTCTCTTGCTCTTTCACCCCACACACACACAAGAAGAGAGCGAAAGAGAGAGCTTTCGCCTCGGCTTTTCTACCCTGTACCTTAGGGGTAAGAGGGTATACTTAACATTACTTGTGTTTGCCATGCTTCCAGAAATAAATAAGTTGTGGTCTGCTGATAAAAGGGGCCGAACTTACCACTTCAGGTTGTTGCATCTTGAATTATATTTAATACAGGGTACACCCGGGTCGGCGATCCGACTTGCTATGTATGTTTGACGCGTGCTGAGCTTCGGCTCATTAGCACTCACCTTACCGTTTTTTACCGTTGGTTGCTTATTCGTATCTGTATCTTCAACTGGAGCGGACGTTGTGTGCGGTTGTGTTGTTGTTTTTTGGCGCGTTGTCGTCGACGTTGTGTATTTATTTCGTTGCGTTTGCGTTGTTCTTATTAACTTTTTTCTCCTATTTACTACGCTGCTACGTCTCTGCGCCACTACGTGCACCCCACCGCCCGACCCGGTGTCATGTTTCAATCTTCTGTTCGTAAACTTCAAACACAAACTCTTTTTTTTTTTGCATTTACGCGCTCCAGCTGTACCACAGGTAGCAATAGTGATCCTCCCGCATCTAAATCCCCCCTTTTCTAGCCGGTATTGATAGGCTACGTGTGTGAAGTTGCATTTTGGCGAGAAGAGAGAAAAAAGAAAGAAATATTTTCCATATTTTATACGTATTTTTATTTTTTTATTATCAGCAAATGTGCTGTTACCTTGAAGTGCAACGGTAACAAGCCAAAAGCAGCAACGTCGGCAGAGCACCCTCTCATGTACATATGTATGTATGTATGTACATTGTAATATCTCTCTCCCCATAAAAATGTTGTGTGTGTCTGTGTATAAAGTGCGTAACAACAACAACAATAATACTAATAATAGTAATTAAAAGCATATGAAATAAAAAAGCCAAAATAATCAAGCGAAACTCAGTAAGAAGACAAAACAAACAACAAGCAGCGACAGCGGCAGCGGCAGTGGCAGCGGCAGAACGTTTAAGTGAGCAGCGAGCAGAGCAAAAAATAGCAACAAAATGTTGAAAAACTGTTGAGGTTCGTATCTCTCTCTTCTCTTCTTTCTGTGTATATATGTACATATATATGTGTTTGTTTGTGTGTATGTGTGTGAATACGTGGTTTATTTGCTGCTTCAGTGCATATGCTGCTGGCATGGGGCCATCCCTGCTACCCCCATACCTTCCTACGCCACATACCCTTACCACTTTGCCCCTCTTTTGCCCACAAAGCCTCCCTCTCTTTCTTTAACGCTGGCTTCGCTGTCAGCGTTGACGCTGACGTGTGCGCTAACTTGGTTGCTCTACTTTATTCTGTTCTTTGGCATTTTGTGTTGTTGCTTTTATTTTTGGTGTTTTTTTTTTGCGGCAATAACAAAATAACAACAAAGTTGATTACATACCCCACCCCTACACCCACTAAACTATCAAAAAAGCTCAACACACAGTTAAACATAGTAAAAATATAAAAGCAGCAGACAGAGAAATTATAATTTACATACATTTTTTGTTTAAAACAACATTTCGACTTGCTGTTACCCTTTGAATGCCATCAAAACAAAAAGTAAATCGAGTCCTCGCGAAGTATGCAACAAATTAGGACGTAACAAATATCAAGCTGTGGCATTAAATATCAATTCGATATAATCAAATATTTTCGGTATTTTGTTGTAATCAACAACAATTTTGTTGTATTGTAAAATAGCTTGCAATATCATCGATTTGTTTAACTTCAAATCCCCAATATTTCGCATTTACTCTATGTTGATATAGTTTTTGTTTATAACTTTTACTCGTTTTAAGTTATGGTAGGGGATTTTAAAATTTATAATTAATGCTGATCAAGAATCTATGTATGTATGTACATATGTGTAGTCGACAAGATCGGAAATACATACAATGTATTTATGTACATACATATGTACATACATATGTTGGTATTCGGCAGTATGTACATTGGTATGTTACCCGTTAATCTACATATTAATAATAACAATGGGTACTACATTAATACAACAACACAAAAAAAGTGTGTTGACATTTTGTTTTTCTGTTTTTCTTTCTTTGCCTTTTGTACGTCTGTTTTGCTCAATATGTATTGGGTGATGTCGCTTAGTGGCAGAGGGAAAACCTTCCAACCGGCCCCCCACCTTCCACATGTGCATACGTACAATACATGCACATATGTATGTATGTATGTGTTTGTACGTGTTTAAATTATCAAGCCGAGCTTGTCGTCGCAACACGCATAGACATGAATAAATACATATACATACATATATATTTTTATATACAGATGTACAAATATATGTACTATATACATATGGATGTATGTACATATGCTCACATATGTATGTATGTCAGTGGCGGATCTTTTGGGGCCAATTCCAATTATTCTAGATATTCTAGATTTAAAATAAGGATGAAAACAGACAACGAAATCTGCTGACGAATTTTGAAAATATGTCAACCGTCGGCTTCGGAACAAATTTCGAAAAATGGGGAAGCCGACATAATCACTTCGGCAAACGCTCGGCTTGTATATGTGTGAATTGCCGAGCAACATTTACTGCACTGTAAAATTGACTACTTATGTAATAAGGGTGTACGTAAACCGAGTTTTCACTGTACACATGTACATACATATGTACATATGTAGATATTTTGTAAAACAGAGATATTTGGTGAAATTATACGTTATCATAGATCATCGTGACTAGCTGATTTGATATCGCGTGCTTGTTTTTGTAAACTTTGCTTATAAAGCTTTGTTAAGACTCAAATATTACACAGAACATTTAATTTAATGCACGCAAAAGTGTAATGTTAAAGCCAATATATACCACAAGATCACTCAAAACCTGTGGATAGGTCAAATAAGATATTGTGTAGAAATATGTATTCAATTTCAGTTATAGTTATCGGAAACCCGTCATTCAAAATGAAATCTCCAATACGGCACTGGGGGTCTCCGCTTACCATATGCACATAGCCACATACAAACTTGCACACATATGTATGTATCTATGTGAATACTTTTGAAACTATGCCGGGTGGAACTTCATTTTCATTTTCTGAACGTCGACGACGACGAACGTCGATGATGATGATGAGAATGATGATAGACAAGCTAGTTGTCTCTATTTTTATGTATGTATGTATGTCTATTGATTTTCAATCAATATTTGCCGTGGCTTCCCCCCTTGCCACACATACACCCACCCCCGCGGCTCTGCTGCAGCCAACGTCTTTTCGTGTTTTCTTTACCATTTTTCGTTTTTTTTTTGTCAAACTATTTTTTTTATTTTTACTTTTTGCCTTTGTTCGATTTTTCGATTTTTTGTTTTGCATTTTGAATTTGGAATGGGAATTGCTATAGCTTCTTTTTCTTCTTCTTTCACCTCCTCGGTTTGGTGGTGTTGTTGTTGTTGCGGCGCTTTGGCTTCTTGTTTCACCTTTGAGACACCTATTCACTCACGCATGCATAATAATCAAAGAAAACAAAAATAAAAAAAAAACAGAAGAGAGAGCCTCTGCCTCTTGGCGACCGAGACGTCGGCAGCGCTGTTGGCGTAATCGCAGTTTTTATACCATGCATCCATAGGATGAAATGGTATATTAAAGTCGCCAAAATGTATGTAACAGGGAGAAGGAGCTTTTCGACCCTATAAAGTATATATATTCTTGATTAGCATAAGAGAAATGGATAGACCATGTCCCGTCGTCGTCCGTCTGTCCGTCCGTCCGTCTGTCCGTCCGTAAGAGTCAGAGATCTCAGCAACTATAAATGATAGAGCTACCAAATTTAGAATGTATACTCGTGTAGTCTTGGCGCAGACCAAGTTTATGTTTTCCCTTTCCCCCTTCCGCCTCCGGAATTTAATAAAAAGTGATTTTCTCCCGTAATATTTATCGTATCGTAATTTAATTTGGCACACTCATAGATCTTATGAACATCTATCATTTTACCAAATTTTTGTTGCCACGCCCCCTTCCGCCTTCGGAATTTAATAAAAAGTGATTTTCTCCCGCAATATTTATCGTATCGGAATTTAATTCGGCACACTTATATATGTTATGGACATCTATCATTCCACCAAATTTCATAAAAATCGGAATAAAAATGGCCGAGTTATGCATTGAAACGTTTTGCACTCAAAGCGGTGCAAGGGCGAATTTGGCCGGTGGGGCGCTAAAGTGCACCACATAAGAATGAGCGAGATAGCATATGTTA
Organism: Drosophila sp. 14030-0761.01; assembly: GCA_018150735.1. NCBI lineage: Eukaryota > Metazoa > Arthropoda > Insecta > Diptera > Drosophilidae > Drosophila > Drosophila sp. 14030-0761.01. The sequence goes on along the minus strand of JAECWO010000027.1, from coordinate 68,846 downwards.
GAAATCGCGCATACGAAAGAAATTTAATATATGAAATAAGTTTTATAAACTCAAGGAAATTTGTTTTCCCCTGATGCATGGTATATCCAAGTCGGCCCGGCGACTTACTTACTTTATTTTATTATCACTTGATTGCAGTGTTGTTGTTGCTGCTTGTCGCCTATTTTGTTTTTTGTATTTTTGCCTATTTACTGTTTACTCATTGTTTATTTCCATTCCCTTTGTTTTCGCTTTTTTTGTGCCTACCTTTTCTTAATTTGTTTTTGTGGTTGTCAATTGAATTTGTGTGTTGGTCCTCTCTTTAGCTTACTCCCTCGCCCCGGCTCGCTGTCTCTCTCTGCCTGTACAAGCTTTTTGCCGTTGCACTTTTCCTTAAATTTTTTGTTGTTTTGTTTGTCACGCTTTCGTCTCTGTCATTATTAATGGGAGCATGTTGGCAGACGGACAGACATTATGGACGAATTGCTAGCTACTTCAACTCAGGGAACACTCTGTCATGTTTGCTTATGAGAGCGGGCCTTCATTTCCGTTATATGGATATATGTATGTATGTACGTGGCTAAAGTCATGCCAGGAACAGGAAAAGCTGTCACATGGCTTGCAAGGAGCGGTGGCTCCCGTTTTGTCGCTCAACCAACTTTAAGGTTGACTTGCCGATACCTCTTGAAATATTTCCGAAAGGGCGTTAAAATTTTTTAAAAAAAAATTTTTTTTTTTTTTTTTTTTTTTTTTTTGTTTTTTTTTTTTTTTTTTTTTTTTAAAAAGAAAGAAAAAAAAGGGGATCGGGGTTGGAATCCCAGGCTAGTGTATGGCCGATGGCCATAGTTGCTAGTGCTTGTGGAAATTGTTGGGTGAATACAGACATATGTATGTACATAGTTTGCAACTAAGTACATACATATATCCTATACTAAATAAATAAAATAATACTATATCAAAAAACCATGGAAAAAGCTAACGTTTCGCTGGTGAGGTTAGGTGAAGAGATCCTCGTTGTGAGTTTTAATCTGAGAATATTAATTTAGAATGGTTACAAGTATTAGGTATTAAGTTAGTCAGTCAGTTCAACTTTGTTTATGCTTTACCCACCATCACCCTCCCCACCATCCCATCCCTGCCAATCCTTTCTGTTTATTTATATTCCTTGCTTTTCTTCTCCATTTTTTCCTCTTAGTAGTTCCCTTTTTTTTCTCACCACGGCAACCACTTGTTTTCCCAAGCACAACAGACACCACATATATAAGTATGTATGTATGTATATGTAGAAGAGCATACATTCTCATTTTTATAGACTGCCAAACGCCGACTCCTCGACGTCGACATGTATATATGTATTCCACCCCCTTCAGATGGGTGTGGAGGGGGTGTGGGTGGGGGAGGGAAGGGTATGTATAGTATATATGTGCGTATAACTTTCCATTGTCGACTGCGTCGGCGTTAGCGCCACATTCCGTTGCGTTGCGCGTCCTTGTTGATGATTACTTTTATTTTGTTGAACTTCAACAGATGAAAAAGTTTGTGCGCCTAGCAAAGAGCTAGAGGTTAAAATTCGTTTAGAAAAGTTTCATAATTAAAGAAAATAATTTAAACGTAAACATTGTAACTAAGTGTGTAAGTGTGCGTAATTCGCGCCATTTTTTCCATTCCCCCAATCCTGAATGTTGTGTGTGCGTTGATGTCGTCGATGTATAATGTTAGCATATGGCAAGAGATTTTCATCATTAGTAGCCTTGCTTTAAGCATATTGATTGCAAAGCCCATCAGAGATCTGATCCAATCCATTCCCTTTCTGATCTCAAATTCCGATCTGTGTTGTTTTGCGCTTCAGTTGAGCTTTACGCCCAATTAAACTAAAAGCCAAAAACCCAATATCAATCGGCAATCGCTACTTATGGCCTTCCATCAGTGTTTTCTGGTCGTTTGTATTGAGTGCTTCATAATGCAGGTCATCCATCAATAATAATAATAATATTCGCCTAGGATTAGTAGTAGCTTCAACCTCGAATGAAAGTGAATTATCATAATGAATTCTAGTTGAACAAAGTTCTTCCTCGGTCTCAGTTCTCTTTCTGTTTGTATTCGCTGTGTTTTTGCACCATCATGTGGTTTCCCACAGATGCTACTTTCGCTGCTGCGTCACAGGTGGTCGCTGTCGACATGAATGGCGGCTGGTGGATGGAATTAGCGCCAGGTTATTATGAATGCATAAAAAAGGGGAGAAGAAGGAGGAACCAAGGTATGTTAGAAAAATAACAACAGCAACAGTTCAAATGCAGGTACTACTCACTACTTACTACAATAATTGTCTCAATTATTGGTTTTTTTTGTTATTGTCCACTGTGTGAGTGTGGGTCAATCATAAATATTTCATGAACTGACACAATTGCTACTACCCTAGTGATGGCTCCTGCGTGCTGTGCTCCACGAAATTCCACCCACAACTATACACACACACACACACACACGAAAACATTCAAACTACTGGGGTTTTCCACCATTTTTCATTTTAAATGTCGGGGAATAATTGCTTTTTCCTGTTCTATGAAAAGTGAATGAGTGAAAGGGTCGTTGTCGCAGCGCAGGGTGAACAGCGGGCTCGGGAAAACGAAAAAGGGCGTTTGTATGTACATATAATGAATGCAATTTCGACTCTATAATAAAAACCAAAGATAGTAAAAGCATTTCGTTTTCAGTTGAAAGTCCTTCTTTTGGTTACGAATCCCAATCAGAGAATTAAACTAGTGTTCCTGCAGTCGTTTTTAAGTTTTGCAAGGTCTGCGATTCAGGAAATTTGATATTAAATGGAACCCAAAAACTTCATTTATTCTTGAATCTTGTTTTTTAAGCATTATCAGATAGTATGTACACAAATGGATAAATGCATTTGAACCCCACTATTCCGTAAAATGAATAGAATGAATGAAAACGGAAATGAATTAAGTAAATTCTTTCTTTTAGCTTAAATTTTCCAAAACTTCATTTAAATAACTACTCATTGAATGAATATTCAGTTACCAGAATTTTGTGAATTCCAACACGAGTATTCATTGACGAGTTCTCAGAGAAGTCATAGCTGTAAGTATGTATGTACGTACAGTTTACTGGAGTAATAAATGAGTAACGTTTTTGAGTGACTCAAATTGCTTGGTCGTCTCTTCATCTTCTTGCAAACTCAATGATATGCTAAACAAATTATTGAGGATTATCAAAAGAATATCCATCCATCCTACGTGTAAAGCTGCTAATATACAGGACCATAATGAAGCCCATGTGGACCTAAGAGATCATTATTTAAAACACAAACATACATGCTCAGCTTTGGTACATATAACGATCATATCATATCACGTCATTTATGGATATAAAGACACGTCACGATTGGAGCTTTATTCCGTTTCGGTCCATTAGTTTATAATAAGCTGACCATTTCCTACTATTATTTGCTATTGCTTAGATTCTAATCTTTACAAAATTGGGCAGTTCATTTATTGGCACTCTGCTAATACATATATTTCAGCGAAGTGGCCCGAAAACCCAATGTCTATCGAAATTAATGGAATGATACATGCTCCAACAATGCTATTATATCTTGCAAGGAGAATAGGACATAGGACAATGGTGGGTCCACTGGCGTAGGATTAGGGTTTGTGTCAGGGATCTTGCCAGTTCGTCAGAACTTTCGCAACGTAAACAAAGAATGGGACACTTCATTGATGGATAGCTTCATAGCCTAATCATGTAGAGCGATGTTCCTAGCCCATTAATCCCCACCTGAGAACGGCTTTAGTCTGACAACATTTGTGTATTTGTCTGCTCCAACTTGTCTTTCTCTAAGCTAACATAACAATAACCCGTGGGACATTATTGCGATTACAACAGAGAATAGGCCGCTGTATCCAAGATAGTTGGTTTAACAATATTTTCTCTAAATCTTACCCCCAGAATTATGTCGATGTGTAAGGTAAATTGTGCGACTGCCCTTTCGCAATAGCCTGATCAGCCCCGTGTGAATTAGTGATAATGCTAGATTTATATGATTGGAGAAGTTTCCCGATCTGGATTCTGTCATGTTGTATCCTGTAAATTTTGTGACTTATCTTCCCTGCAAAACTTACATTTAATAAACTTCTTCCAGAAAGTGGTTGAGAGATTACGTTTTGAGTTGAGTTCGTACTTCTTCTCCGCTGGAGAAAAATTTGTAACTAATGATGAAAAGTCAGTCTTATTTAGATATATGTTTCGACATATAATCTTTGATTTCACCTGAATAATGATTTTGTTTTGTTTTCTTGCAGCTTACAACATGCAAGCGGTCATGGACTCGGCCTCCATGGCCATTGCAGCTGCAGCCATGGGCAGCAGTTCCTCTGGCAGCAGTAGTAGCAGTAGTAGTGGCAGCAGCAGTGGTTATGGCAGTGCCACAACCACGCCCACAACTCCACTAACTGGAGGTCACTATGAGACATCATCCGGTGGTGGTAGCGGCGGTGGTGGCGGTGGCAGTAGCAGCAACAACAACAACAACAACAGCCACAGTAGTAGCTCAACTTCAACAATTGCAACAGTGGCTCCGTATTACAGTGAGGCACTGACCACGCAACACCACCAGCAACAACAACAACAACACCAGCAGCAGCAGCAATTGCAGCAGTCAACACAATCTCATTTCTATAATCAGAATTATGCGGGATATGGCAGTGCCATGTCAATGGATCCGTATAACTATAACATGGTTTCCTATAATGGCACTGGAGGCTATAATCCCACAAATGGAGGATTGGGATTAGCAGCTCAAGGCTATCAAGGTATCTCCTCCTCCACAATGGGACAACGTTATGAGAAATTGAGCAACAAATATACGAGCGGAAGTGGAATTGGCAACGGCGGTAAGCCTCAGGCTACAGCCACGCCCTTTTATGGCGTTGGAGTTGGTGTCGGAGGAGCAAGCGCTGGCATCGGCGGGGGAGTGGTGTCGGGAAGTGGAGTTGGATCAGTTGCTGGCAGTCAATATTTGCAGCCACCAACGAATGCCTATGTCGATCCTTATAAATATAAGATGCCGGCTCAGACGAATCCCAATTTGAATCCAACCAGCCAATCGTATATGCAGCAATATTCAAACGCAAATCAAAAGTTACCCAGCTTAGAGGCGAATTATGCGGCTATTAAGCCAACGAGAAGCTATCAGAGTAGTATGCCAAGCTCGAGCGGAGTGAATGGTGGAGCCGGGGGCGTCGGCTTAGGCGTGGGAGTGGGAGTGGGTCAGACACAGTATGCGTACGATAAATATGCCATGACAATGCCCATGCCCATGTCCATGCCAATGTCCATGTATCCAACAAACTCACAGCTCTATAATCCAGCACCGCCAGAAATGAAATCAGCAAATAGTTCCCACAATTGGGCACCGACACAACCAATAGGTAATCAAACGACGGCCACAATTCCGCCAGTTCCTGCGGCAGTGGCGGCATCTGCCACTTCGACCTACCATCATCCGGGTAATGAGTTATACTACAATAAATATGATAAATATCAACATGGCGGCGGCAGTAGCAATCCATATCAAACAGTTCCTGGTCGTTCCATGTGGCCAGAGAGTCCTTCAGCCCGAACGCAATTGAGTTGTTGTTCCCAGCAGCCGCAACAAAGTTGCTACTATCAGCGGAATAATGTGAACGTTAACTACGGCGGGCAATACGGAGCGCCGAGTAATGTGAAACTGAAGCATCCAAGCGATCTTTATGTGAGCCATCATACACCCTATGAGAACTACCCGACTAGCAATATGACGGCGCAGCGGGGTTATGTCCCGGCACCGCCACAGCTCAATCTTGGCATGAATATGGGAATGGGCATGAATATGGATATGAATATGGGCATGAATATGGGCATGAATATGGGAATGGGAATGGGCATGAATATGAATATGGATGGCTACAATGATCTCAGTCTGGACAGTGCTTTTGGTCCACCAACATTGCCTCCATCGCAAAATCAACAGCCAAGTCATCGTCCTGCCATTGCACCACCAGCGCCGCCAGCATATCATCATTCCCAATCTCAATTGGGCTACCCCAAACGTCCGCCAACAACAGCAAATAGCTCCAATTGCTATATGACAGGACAAGTGCCGCATCTGACAAATCTGGAAAGCCATATGGATAGCTATATTGGCTATGATTTGCATGCGAAACCCACAGTGTCACCAGCAGGAGCTGCTCCCTCATCGATAAGCTCTAATATTCGTGATTTTCTATCCACCTGGAACGATGGGGAAGAGGATGAACCTTTGCAACTACAAGCTCAACAACCTCTAGCACCACCGCCACCAGCACCAGCACCAGCACCCGCTACTGCTGTGGCCATTGTGGCACCTAATCCAACCACCTCTATTACAACTTCCCCGCCAAATTTCATGTATGAGACTTTGGCACCTGCTGGACCTACAGCCACAGCTGTTATGAACCTGCCCGACATTATCATAGACATTGAAAAGTCCTCGAATAATCCTCCCAGTGCTCCTAGCGCTGGAGGATTGGAGGATTCCTTTGCCAGTTTCGATGTCGAAAAAGAGCTGGATGAGTTGCGCTTGAAGACATCCCAACAGCCAGGCGACGATAATTGCAATACCAATGAAACTCTAGCTGAAATACTAAGAGAACCATCGGTGAAAGAACCGGAACCCGAAACCGCTGAAAGTCCTTCATCGAATCTTAATCTACCCACTTTGACACTACCGTTAAATAGTCCCACACTATCCAACGATTTTCCCACAGAAGACAATTCAAATGAATCAACATTCGCAAAGGAATATGAAACCTTCATTCATAAGATCGGCGGCAGTGTCAGTGAAACTGAAACTTCCCCAAATGAACCTACGGCGGAAGGAGTTGAGGAACCCAAACGTTTCAAGTTCTACAAACGTAAGAAGTTGGACGGCGACACCGAGATAACTGCAACGACAACTGAAAAGAAGAAAGAGGCTGAAATCACTGAAGTCACTGTTCCAGTTGTGGTGGAACCGGTGCCAGTCACAGAAACGGTTCCAGCAACGCCTTTACAGATAACTAGTCCTGTTCCCAAACCCAATCGTAAGTTGCTCACGCGCCGACGTCATCGCAATCGCATGAAAATGCTTAAGATTCTTGAGTTTGAGAGTCCCAAAATCAAACATCGTTTCTATTTCAAGACACTGAAATTGCTAAGACGTACATATGCCCTGAGTAAGTTAAGAAAACATCGTTTAAACCTAATGCGCAGAGAACTCTCAAAGCGCAAGGAACGTCGATTGCCTCTGATTAAGGGCCATAGCGTAAAAGAACAGCTTGAGACGGAAACGGAAACGATAAAATACAATCCGACCTCTCTGAAGGGTCTCAGTGTGATAGCTCTGAATACGAGAGCTTTTCGATCGACCCTTATGACTGTGCAGGATAGTCGGGAGACTGTGATTAAGAGTGGCTATAAAATTCAAAGTGCTTTGAATCCTATGCGCACAGATCAATTGGAACAGCTCAGCTCGAATTCGATAGAATCGGTGGAAACAATTGAAACAGTAGAATCAGTGGATTTGCAAGCAAATTTTATGGGTTTCGATGATTTGGAGAATACAAATTTGACGCCCCAAGCAAAATTGCACAGCGAATCGGAGGAGCGAGCGGAGAAGCGCTCGGAGAATCTGTCGGAAAAACTCACGGAAAAGCTGACGGCTGTGCTCAAGGAGGAGGAGCCATTGAAAGAGTTACAAGTGCAAGAATGGTTGCGTCATAGTAATGTTGGCATTGCTGAGGAACAACAAAAGCTGACAACAACACCAATGCCATTAGTGACATATATTTCCTCGTCCTCATCGTCGTCATCATCATCAACGTCATCGTCTAGCTCCAGTACCAGCTCCAGTAACTCCAGCTCGAGCAGCAGCACGAGTTCTAGTGACGATGAAGATGAAAACGAAGATGCAAATCCAAATGAGACGTTCAAAAACTTACCTAGCAGTAGTTCTAGCAGTAGCTCTAGCAGTTCGTCGGCGGATGAAAGTGACTTTAACGAAATGGTCGCTTTGGAAAAGGAACTCTCCCAAACGGCAAATGGGACGACTGACTTGCACGTTGTCCCGCGGTCCGTTATTGTGGAACCGTTTAAAGAACTGACGGATCTTGCAAAATTGAAGCAAATACTAGAGAGCAATGAGGAGGAGTTGCATGTACCCAAGTTAAGTGAACTTAGTAGAAATGCTTTAAGCACCATCCCTTCTTCTCTGCCAAAAACGAGCGAAATTCCTGCACCAGAACCGCAACGTGAACTCAGTGTTGAAGAGGAATTGGCTGAAATGTGTGGTGCTGCCTCTGATCCAGAAGATTTTGAACTAGATAAAAACAATATGGAAATAGAGGAAGTGGAAGGCATAGAGTTGGTTGGCGGTGCACCATCTTCAGTTTCAACAACGAGGGGTCAAGATGTTCTATTGATCAATTTGGCAGAGATCTTCGATACCACCAGTGATCTGTATGTGGTGCAATGCGATATGAATGAAAACATATTGAGTGTGGTCACCAGCGATCAGGATCAGGAGAATGGTGATCATTCAGAGGACACTTTGCAGCTGATTGAACTATTGACAGAGGATCCTGAACCCAAGACGCAAATGGAAATGGAATTGGAACCACCACATCCCGACTATGTGCATCATGAGGAAATCGTACGGGAGGATAGTAAATCATTTGAGCGTTACCAATTTTTCAAATATCTACATCAAAAGTATGCCCAAACGAGCATCCATCGTTATTATCATACACAGCGCATTATCAAGAAATACAAACGACGTTTTCAAGCCAAAAAACGACGTTTATAAAATCGAAAAAAAAAAAAAAAAAAAACAAAATGAGGATCGAGGCTAGCTTTTACCAAAGATATTGATCGTGTTTCGCATAGGATGTCGAAACAAATTTTATAATTGTGAAATTGTACCACATCGGGCGTGCCTAATTCTAGTTATAATGATTTGCCATGCAAATTATCCACCACACACACACACACCCCAATACACCCACACACATTTCTAGAATCTCAAAAGACTTGGCATTTTACTGAATCGAAAAATAATAATAACAGGAGCATAGCAAAAAAAAAAAAAAAAAAAAAAAAAAAAGACAAAATAATATGTAATAATAATTTTTACATTTTATAATGATATATGCTAAATATGGTGTATAGATTTATATATTATATATGTTATATATATATTTGTAAAAATATTGTGTAGAGGTTATAATAATTTTGTAGACTAAGAAAGAGAGATATATGTGCAATATTTTACATTGAAATGACGTGTCGAATCTCAATGTTTTAGATGAGTAAGTTGAAAATTGGGCACGGGTTCGTGTTGGGGGGCCAGCTAGAACCTAACTAGAGTTGGAGTTCGCGTGCAATTAAGAGGGAGGGCGAGAGGGAATTTATCATCTAAATGTATCAGTACATTTTCAGCCAAAAGGTCAGATACATATACACGCTACATATGAAAACCATTAGCATTAGCTCTAGCCCACCCCCCATCCGAGCCCGTTCCTCTGCCTAACGCCTACTAACCTTATACAATTTTTATACCATGCATTCATAGAATGAAATGGTATATTAAAGTCGCCAAAATGTATGTAACAGGGAGAAGGAAGCTTCTCCGACCCTATAAAGTATATATATTCTTGATCAGTATCAATAGCCGAGTCGATTGAGACATGTCCGTCTGTCTGTCCGTCCGTCCGTCCGTCCGTCCGATAGAGTGCCTAGATCTCAGCAACTATACAAGCTAGAGCTACCAAATTTGGCATGTAGACTCATTTGGTGTGTACGCTGATCAAGTTTATTTTTTTTTTTTGCCACGCCCCCTTCCGCCCACGCTATTCGAAAAACAATATTTTGAGCGACCATATCTCGGGAACTATAAAAGATAGAACTATCGGATTTGGACATTAGATGCGTGCAGTATGCACGCAGACAAAGTTTGTTTCAAATTTTGCCACGCCCCCTTCCGCCCCCAAAATTCGAAAAATTCGATTTTCACCGAAATATTTATCGTATCGAAATTAAATTTGGCACACTAATACATGTCACGTATATCTATCATTCCACCAAATATCACAAGAATCAGAATAAAAATGGCCGAGTTATACATAGAAACGTTTTTCACTCATAGCGGTGCAAGGCAGATGCACGCGAAAAAGAGCGAGATAGCATATGCTGCAAATCACCGATTTGGTCGGGGGGCGCTAAAGTGAGCGAGATAGCATTTGAAAGAAATTTAATATATACATATCTCTTCACCTAATGCATGGTATATCCAAGTCGACCCGGCGACTTACTTACTTTATTAATAAACAAAATATGAATATGTAGTTTAAAATCAAATGCAGCCTAGACCAAAAAAAAAAAAAAAAAGAAATGTTTCACAGTTTAGTGCAAAAAAAGACGGGCACTTTGTGTCCAGCATAGTGGAGGAAAAACCGCTGTTAAGTTACACCGTTACACCGTTTGTTAGTTACATATTTTATAGCAAAAAGACCTTGTTTTCATTTTTTCTTGTTTAGTGCAATTTTAGATAAAATTTTTTTTCTACAATAAATATTAAGCTTTATCCTAATGTGCATTGTCAAGGTAGTTAAGCAAGTGAAGGCCTTTTATATATATACACAATACATATAGATACATACCTTTACTTATACATTGAACTGTATATTTAGACGATCCGTTTAAAAAATGCGTTACGAATTTGGCCATAACTAAATAATATTTTAAATGGCTCACTTAAAACTCGATTTTGCTTTATATAAAATGCGGATGTTTTTGCTTCTGCTGTGGATCGTCTTCTAGTTTTTAGGAATTTACTTACTTAATGGCTAATCTAATGAATCCAAATAACTGAAATATAACAACTTGACCACCTAGTACTATAGATGTCTGTTTTCCCCTTCAATGTTTCTCTTTTTGTAACACATTCCAAAGGACCAATCTAAATATTTATATACATATTTATAATGTATACAGTATATAATAGAAGCTACATATTTTTTTCTCTCTCGTTTTGTGCATTCTTTTGTAAATCTAAATAATAATACGCTTAATTTTAGTACAAAAAGTCAAAATCTATAAACCCTAAAAGTTTAAGCTCAATGGAGCCAATTTATCTACGATCTGTTGGGTATACTATAAAATGTCTAATTCAATTAATTTATTATTATGAAATAATTTGTATATAGTACCTACCAATCCTACTAGCATTATCTAAATGTTTCCTACACAACAACACACATACACACACACACACACACACACACACACACACACCCACACCCACACCCACACCCACACCCACACATGGTTTTTAAAATCAATCTGTCCAGATTGCGACTAAATATATTTGTATACAATATATGTAAAATGTGAGTGTCTTTGCGAAAATACCTAAAAAAAAAAAAAACAAACAACAAAAAAAGAAAGAGAAATAAATCAATGTTTTATGTAAATGTTAAAATGAAAATACCAACGAATCGTCTTCTTTTTTTATTCTCTATATATATGTATATATAATACAGAAATATTGCAATTATTTTGGGAAACGGCACAGTTCGCAAATCTAGTATTTGCAGGCAAGAATAATAAATTATGCTTTAAAATCGAATTTGAAAATCAAAGCCATTTAAGTTGAAAGAAATTTTCAAAAACAAACTTTCTTAGATTGTAATTTTGTTTTTTATTTTTGGTTTCGTTTAGTTGCGCTCTCATATGGGCTCTTTGGTCTCTTCACAATTCCATCCACTTGGCGGGTTTTATGCCTTCAAAATTGATGTAGATCATCGTCTTCACTCGGGAAAAGGTCTTCACAAGAGCTTCGTCTGAAGTCATCTCCATCCTAGTTATCTTCTCATCGTTCATCGTTCGTTTTCTCTTTCTACACAACTCTCCGCGCGAAAACTGTCCACTATAGATCACTTTCGCCAGCAAAACCTTCCAGTTAAGTCTTAAAGTCTGATGGACATTCGCTCATTCGTACTTATCAAAGTAGCGTTTGTTTAAATCCGGTGGATAAGTGACGTATATGTAATGTTCATTCTGGCTCAGACCACCGGCACCGCCAACCATCTCGCTTTGGACAATCTCATGGGTAGAGGATGAGGCACGCAGAGATTGCTGCGAGGAACCAACATGACGATGCCGCGTGTCCAGCGGCCGGGGATGAGTATTATAATGACGCGGAGCATCACCAGAAGCACTCGCAGTTGCGGCATTGCTAGCCACATTACGGCCAGAGCTATTTGTATAGTCGCGTCGGTCTAAAATGTCCTGTGGGTAGGCCAGGCTCGTCGAATGGCGGTGCTGGGGATGATGATGATGCAGTGGCGTATTGGCGTTGGATGAGCTGCTGGTGGCCTGCACTTGACGGACGCCACCCGATGCAGTGGGTGTTCCCGTACCCTGAACTGTCACCCCCGCTTGACGCTGATCTCCGCTGCTGATGTAGTGACGCGGACTGTGACGATGATGATGATGGTATTGAAGTGGTTCGGGGTACAAATCTCTTGATGACGCCACCGGTGGCGCTTGTTCCCGGTAGTAGTACGGCTGTTGCTCCCGTTCCCGTTGCAGCTGCAGCTGCTGCTGCTGTTCCACAGTCAGACCAGGTATCCCGCCGGCGTCGTCCAACGGCTGTAGATCGTGATGGGGGACATAGTCCACATGTTGATAGTGATGATGATGGGCACCGGGCATGTAAATGCTGCTGCTGGTGTTGTTGATGCCTAGTCCTCCTCCGTAGTGGCCTGTATTGATTGTCGTTTCTTCGGAACTGAAACAAATGACTTGGGTTTGCTCAATCTCAATTGGGGAGAGAATAATGGGCGCAAGGGCGTACGGCTTCGCTACTTACTCAAAAAGTATCCAAATGATGTAATAACAGAAACAAATACCCGTTGAGAGTACAAAAATGAGTATGACTATGAGGCCCCAGGGAAAGGCACGTGGTTCTAGTGGTCCATCCTCCCAATAACGATCACAGGTTAGATACCAGCATACAGCCTTGTTCATCTCCTCTGTGGAAGAGAAATCGTTTAGAAATAGTTACATTCAGGAAGATTTTCCACTTACCCTCCATCTCCTTAAAGGCCTGATCTGACATGGACAAGAGTAAACCACCTATACAGCTTCGCAGCAAGTGTTCACAACTTATTTTCAGTTTGTTTAGCTCTTCAGGCTTACAATTGGCACGAGCCCTGGCCGATGCGTTGCCTTCGTCCGATTTATTCTCATCTTGCTGCTGCTCCTGACCACTGCCATTCTCCGCATTGCCACTATGCTCCTCTGTGTCTGCCTCCTCCTCAGCCTCTATATTTGTATTTGGCATTCCATTGGCTTTCGTAGTATCGCCTTTTGCATCGTTTTCGCTATCTCCACGCCTCAGGTGTGCCTGTCCCAGTTCCTTAAGCTTCCTCAATAGCTTCTCTCCAGCTGATTTGGGCCTAGATGCTGAGCCATCATCGGCACCTGCTGCTGCGGCCTCACCGGCACCTCCACTCGGTCCTCCAACTGGCGTCTGATCATTGATCGTTTGGCTTGGCTTGTCTTGGAGTAATTGACGATTTTGTACTTTGGCGGCACGCGTTGTGGTACCCAATGTGGAAGTTCTGTTTCGGACAACATTCAAAATTTGTAATATTTGAGAAGGAATTTCATATTATGCACTTGCCTTGGTATTAAACTCAAATATGCGGCATTCGCTTTGGCCAATGCGGAATTCTGACCACCAAATTCACCCCAAACTTCAATATCCGTTACAATGTGTTGATCCCCAAATTTCAAGCTTGAGGCATCCTCCGTTTGGAATACATCACATCGCATAATGTCACAGAAGTCCGAAAGACAAATGGAGTCCTCCACCTGTAATTCAAATTGATGATATCATCTCATCTCTTTGGAGCTTCGAATTCTGGTTTCTTACCTCATTAATGAGTGTTTCATGTCTTATATCAAAATGGAGGTCAAGATATTTCTCCTGATAGAAGCTTTTACCACAACGACGACATGTCCACTGAGTTGGACGATCCCGCTGCTTGGAATCTTGCCGTGGAGCAAAGATATCTCGAAACGGATGCAGCGGGCATTCCATAGGTAGCTTGACCTACAAAATGGTGGATGAAACAACGGTATCCAATGGCGGTTTCGGCTTGCCACTCACCTGATGTTTGTCCAGAATGGGCGTCCATTTGGAACGGACAATTTTCCGCACCAGTCGACTGTTATCTCGAGAGCAGAGAATCTTGATCACATTTGTGGTTGGCCATGGTATCAATAGCAGGAAATAGATAAGTGCAAACTGTAAGACGGATCGAAACGAGTTGAAGACGACATTAACCGGCAGTAGCCCAACCCAAAACCCTCCCCTTAATTCTTCGTTTTTGGGTCACTTAAAGTAACGCAGGGAAAATCGATAAAAATAAAAAAACACATAAAACTAAAGCAAGGCACAGGGGGTAGCAGGACGCACCCCTCTGCGATGAAGAAAATGTCTTTACCAAATATTCAATGAACTTACCTCGAAATGATGATATTTAGGCGACATTCATAATATATTTTTCAATTTTCGGCTTTCTATTAAATGCAGTTAATTTTATTCTAAGGTTATGTTTTACCCAAACAACTAACGGTTATCTTTCGTTAATGATTTTGGTGGGGGAGGCTTGCCGAATATGTCCAAAAACTCTGAACATCAAAAAAATCGGTTAATTTTTAATTTATTTCTTTTATATATATTAATGATTTTATTTGATGACCGTTCTGACGAAAATTTCTAAGCTCTCTGTTAACTGGGAAGCTCACTTGCTCACACACATTCCCTCTCCCTTCTGACTATGTCTGTCTCTTCCTCAGTGTGCCATGTCCTGCGCCACTTAGCGACAGCTGTTCCTAAGCAGGGATGATTTCGATAGAAAGAATACCCTTCACTTGTGGGGTCGGAAACGCTTCCTTCTGTCTGTTACATACATACTTTTTGAGTGAGAAGGTTTCTTTTAGGACCTCCATAGTTCATTTATCTATTGTTTATTATATTTTATCTTATATTTATCTTATCCCTTAAAATATATTTTTCTCAGCGTTTCAAATAGAAACTGGAAGTTCCTCCAATTTGTATTTTGTGTTTAAGGATATTCTATTAAAATAAGTTTGATTTTATTAACTGTGTTCTAAATAAATATTTACATTCACTGAAATTTCAGATCTCTGAAAGTTTTTGGCAAGGTATAAAAAATTGAGTTCTGGGCAGATTCTGAATTTTGTCCACTCAACGCAGACTGCATATTTGGATCAAACAAATTATAATTTAAACATTCATTTATTTTTGTTCCATTAGTTCTTTTCGGAACTGTTATCATTTGTATTGGGTTTCCTTTATCTATTTTCTTTTTTATTATTATAATTGCTAAACTATAATTAAATCGGTTGCGCACAACTTTTGTAACAAAGTCATCTTCAATATCTGAGCTTAGTAAAGTACAGCCAGGAGGTGGTGCTGGTGGTGAAGGAATTGCTCCTAGAAGCCCAAACCAGATCACAGTCCGTTGTAGATGCGGTTGATAGATGATTGGTCGAGTATTTTCTTAAGTGCTGAAAGACAATAGAATAAAATAAAGAAGAGTTAGAGAAAGAACTATAATTTTCCTGAAATTATAATGCTTACCCTCTTTGTCCTCCTCAGTCAGATCCTTTTTAGGGAAATCCACATCGAAAGTGATGTAAAGATTGCCAGTCAGATTATTATTCTCAAAGTTGGGCATACCCTCGCCCTTCTTGCGTATGCGTGCACCAGGCCATGTTATTTTCTCTCTTGTAATCGGCACGAGGTGTCCATCCAAATGCTTGATTTCCATAGAGAAGCCCACCAGAGCATCCTGGAGACTTATGGTCACATTTGTATACAAATCATCGCCTTTGCGCAGGAAACGTGAATGGGGCATCTGTTGTACGCGAATAATAAGATCACCTGGTTCTCCATCAATGTGAGGTTCACCTTCGGCCACAAATCGTGTCTCCTGCCCATCAACCATGCCTTGTTCCACTTCAATTTCCAGTGTGCGCTCTTCATTCACCAATTTGACATTGGGACACTCATCGCACACGGTTTGCTGTATCATTTGGAAACGACCTGGACCCAAATTTCTTGTGACCATCTCCTGACGACAATTACACTTTCGTGTGCCCGATGCAGGCTTCATTACTGGCTTGTTACGTACGATTTCCACAAAATTTCCCGAATACAGCTCCTCCAGTGAGACATACATATTCATTACGATGTCACCACCACGGGGGGTGTCTTGCTGATGGGGATCTCCGTTGCCGAAATGAAAACCAAAATCGCCAAAGAAACTAGAGAATGGATCACCACCATGATCCATCATGCCCTCCTTCTTTAGACACTCCTCACCGCAACGATCGTACGTCTTGCGCTTGTCAGCATTGGAGAGCACCTCGTAGGCGGCTCCAAGATCTTGGAATTTCGTTGACGCATCCGGATCATCTTTGTTTTTGTCAGGATGCAGCTCTTTGGCTAAACGTCGATATGCCTTCTTAATTTCATTTGTGTTGGCATTACGTTTCACATTCAGAATCTTGTAGAAATCTCGTCCAGATCCCAAAGCCTCATCTAGACAGCAAATGATGAAGAAGGCCAATTGGATTACCAGCAGAGATTTGAATTGTAGCTGCATGATTTAGCTGGCTGCAACTAATATTTTCTTGGGAAACTTCTAAGTTAATTAACTAGTTATAGGCAATTATCAATAAATATTACTAAACCATTCTTTATCTTTATAGAAAAGTTGGCAAAAACGCTGCGTAAAGCGTAATACGTTTGTGTGTGTAGTCGTGGTTAGCGTTGATTGGCTGTCTGCCGGCTTAGTGATGGACTATACACGTAGTCACTCACGCACTGCAGACGCCTCCAAAATAACAATTAAATAAATTACTTTGGTAAACCTATGACTAATTAGGGAATGAAGCTTATATATTCATTAAAAAGGGTTAAATTATTTATCTTTCCTTTCTTATATATAAAACGTTGAATTTTGTGATGAAGAGTTATCCAACTTCTTAAGAATTATACATAATTGATTAAATTCGTAAGCAAGTTTCGTATATCATAACCATCTCTAAAGCAGCGGTGCCACCTAATGAATATTTTACAATCGGTCGATAACATTTTATCGATTGGGTATTTTTGACATTTTCCTGTTTTGTTTTTGATGGTCATACTAAAGAAAAATACAAATAACTTAGATTGTTAATTGAATTATCCGGAGTATATATTTGTAAAAATGAGACGACGCGAACTCCAGACTATCCAGCTGAAGCTTTCCGAGCTCAAAGAATATGAACAGGCCAAGTTAGAGCGTGCCAAGGCTCGCCAGCAGTTGCAGACACCGCGGACACCGACTCCGACTTCCACCTCAGACAGGGACAGCGATTCGATTCGCATCATTGAATCGGCGGTTATCAAGGGAATGCCACAATTGCTGCTGGGCAGTGCAGGTACCGAGGATGAAGGAACCCCCGAAACAACCAAGCCCAGCTCAACTTCATCCACAAAGAATTGAGAGCAAGAGAGAGAGAGAGGAAGGATAAGACCATTTAAAGTAAGTTAATATTTGTTTTATTTGCTTTTAATTCACATTTCGTAATCATCTGCACTGTGACTGCTATTGTGACTATTGTTATTGTTCTGGAACCTCACCGTTTCAAAGCCATCTACGAGAATCTCCCGATCCTCGGTTTGTTGTCTCTCTCTTAGCCATTGCTCCCTAACTGGGACATAGCGCCGCAATCCTGGTATTTTGCGCCAATACCGACGCTTGTACAATACCCAAATAAAAGATAGAGAGCATCCGATGAGAAAGCAGATCAGAAATATGCTCACTCCATGGCCATGCTCTGAGTGGTCTCCTATAGCTGTGGCCAGATGAGCATCCTTCTGAACTATCACTTCTGTTGGTGGGGAGGTTGTCGACGGCAATTTGAGCTGCTGACTATTGCATTTGGTAATGGGCTTAAATGGTGTAATCAACGCCTGTCCGGACAATGAATGAACACGCACGGCAAATTCATCGTGTGTTCCATTGAGCTTTGCCACATACACATATTTGGCTAGTTCATGCTCCCGCCTTGTGATACAAGTCACAGAAGTTTCTGTCGAATTGTTGGGGAAATTCTTACGATAATGTATAACATAGCTAACCACCATACCATTAGGATGTTGGGGCTCTGTAAAGCGAAATATGAACTTGTCCGAATCGCCTATTTGGCATCCACTCATCCCAGTCATCATATCGGCACCCAAGGTGTAATTGGTGCGCTCATTCAAAATGGTTGGACTGCTGCAACCCAAACCATTACAAGACTGCAATTCCAGAGAGTAGAGACTATAGCGATTTAGGTGGCCCAGCTCGTATTGGCTAGTATCGGCCGGGAGGCGCATTTGCTGCATCGGACTTGCGCCTAGTTCTACGTCATGGCAATTCTCTTTTTGATCCAAATTGCAGCGATATTGATCACGTATTTCATCTATGAAACGACGATCATCGGCCATTTCCTCCTTGTGGGCACAGCAATCTTCGTAGTCGTCGTCCTGTAAAGCACGTTCCTGCCATTCGCTGCCATCCTGCATGCCTTGCCACATATATCCCGGATGACGGCAATAATTCCGGTAATCCAAAAATGCCGTGTCATCTGGCAGCTCGTAGACATTTAGCATATAGTGATCGTGATTCTGATTCTTTTCCTGACCCATCAAACGTACCGTCAGCGAGCTATCAGTCTTTTCTATGAGTTCAACTTTCGGTGGCTGTGGTACATCTGGTTCTGTTAGTACATAGATCAAATCACTGCGTGCCTCGTGCTTTACATCGACTCCAAAGGTGCGCAGCAAGCAAGCATAGTTTGTGTCCGGCTCCAGTCCTTCCAGCTTTGTATTTATAATGCGTGTCATTGAATGGAACTAGATTATCAGCAAAGATTAAGCGACGTTCCCAATTAATGCGTGTGCACACAGGCGCTTCTAAATCACTATGATCGTAAAATAGAAGACCTTTCTGTACGGGTCGGTAGATTACCTCAACTTCCAAACTAGTGTCTGATTTTGGCCAAATCAACTGCACTGTACGATGAGTGCGAATCTGTGTCAGAGAAACATAGAAAAAAATTTAAATAAACATTCAAAAACGTATCTTGACAAGATCATCATACATCATTAAGAACTTACTTGCACGGATAATTGTAATTTGGCTGGACTGCATAGCACCTCTTGATCATTGGTTTGCAACAAATCGAAGGCCTTATCATGTTTGACCGCTGCTTGAAAATCCTTCAAGGCCTTGTTGCACAACTTATTATTCCGATGGACAAACATGCCACCATCTTTTATATGCAGTTGCCTTACTGGATGCCACAGCTGAGACAATTGCTTATTATCGTAGACTATGAGGGCATAGTGGCGATGCTCCAAAGGGTTCCCATGGATCACCTCCAAATTGTCCAGAAATTTTAGGCTACTCAACTGCGATGATCTGTCGGAATGAGCGTTCACAAGGATAATAGGAAAATGTTGCATTCGTATTTGATCACTTACCGATAGATCTTGAGATAACCGCGTATCTCCCGTATGCTGGACAGACTTTGAGCCAACTGTGCTTCATTCACCTGATTTCGTATGGTGATAGTGAGGCTTCCATTGACAAACTGGCAGCCACGAAGTTCATCAGCATCGGCCAGATTGGAAATGTTAACGGTATCGTTTGCTGGTTCCGGCGAGCAAATACTTATACATGGCTCCTGTTCTCCGCAGAGTTTACACTCCGATTCATTGTTGACACGAAAGCCACTTGGGCAAAAGGGAACGCATTCCGACTCAAAGATATAATGACCATGATGCGCCACACATTCGGATCGAGTGTAGCATCTTTGATACTGCTCCAGGATATATCTGTAAACAGATCAAAGCTAAGTGACAATCAACAAGGGGAACACTTATACTTAGTTACACCACGCCAGTATCCACTCACTTTCCATCCGGACATTTTGGAACACATACATCGCCATCGCTGATGTGGCGACAAGCTTGACATTTCGATGCCATTTCATTTTGATGGCAGCCGCCCAGGCATTCCTTGTGACATTTGTTCACATAGCTACGTTTGAATAAAATAATGAATTAGTCATGGTCAATTTAAATTCAATAATGTGAATGTTCTCTCTTCTGTTTATCTCATTTGTTATGCTTTTGAGAGATTTTTATCATATACTCCACTGGATATTTCGAAAATAGTTGGTTGAATCTCATTCAATATTTGTTGGTAATTTTTGTTAAGCGCTTAAGAAAAATTACAATATATTAAAAACTTATTTGAAAATTGGAGTAAAAAAACTTAAAAAATACCCAAAAATACTGGTCCAAAAATTAATTCGTGAAACGGTTCGTGAGACTTTAATGTTTGGTGGATAAAGTAAGCCGTTTACGTACTTCTCCGATACCAATCTCACAAACTGATTTACGAATCGATCCAAAAATTGCCGCATTGAAGCTGTTTCGACTAAAGATTTTTTGAGTCACATAAGTGGTTTTGAGTGGTCAAGGACTCCAAGGGTATAAGCTTCGGCACAGCCAAAGTAAGCTTCTTTGATAATTTTCTAAGACAACCTTGAATGGCATTTACTTTTTAATATTTGCCACATTGTAATTTTCAAAACGCTGACAATAGAAATTTGACCAGCAATATCCGGACTCGCATCCCTTGCAGATGCTGCGCTGTGTACAATTGTTGCCTTCGATTATAATGTGATTCACACCCATGCTTAAAGTGAGGCGATCCCAATTGACCTAAAATGTTAAGTAAAACAATTATTTAGGTCGGTAAGTTTCATTATTAACTTACACGCTCCAGTTGACAGAGCTTGGGACAGCTACTGATGTAGACATGACCCCGTTGAATGGCCACCAGTGAAGGGAACTCCAACTTAAATGGACAAATGTATTTGTTAATCTTGTCATTGGAGTTAATTTTGGAATGCTTACCAATTGAAGATCAGGCATACTGGTTACGCCCAAAGCATAGTTAAGAAACAAACGACGTCCGCGTATTACAGTGAGATGTGGAAACATATTGCCAATACTGATCATACCGCGTACATCGTTTAGGATCATGTATTCGGTGATTTCGATCAAATCAGGAAATGTGTAGTCGGAATAGTTGCATGTCACATTGGTGGGCATTAGGGTGATCATCACAAAACCCGTGACGACAGTACAATTATCCAGGAGTTTCATTTTATTGCACTCATTGCGTATATCAATGCTGGTGCATTCTTTATATCCAGTGACCAGTGGGGCAATCGTTAGCAACATGGCGATGCCAAGTCCTAGCAACATGTTGCCGAATGTCATTTCTGTTGGAGTTCAAAATTTTCTCAATGCTTTTTGCATCGCCGTCTTCTCAACATTGCTTAGGAATCTTTTTTTTGCGTTTTTCTTTTATTTTTATTTTGATTTTTTGCTGTTGGTTTGGTTTTTTGTTTTCTTGTTGTTGTTATCAGATTTGTTTACAGTTATTGCAATTGCGTTGTTTCTTTTAGTTGGTGTTTTCTTGTTGGCGTTGTTGTTGTCGTTTTCTGTTTATGCTCTCCTTTTTGTATACGCCTCATTAGCGCATTGACTTTGGCATCTTCATTCCCAATCTCGATTAGCCGATATTTATGTGTTTTTCACGTATATATTTTAAACGCAATCTCGGTCAGAATATCGCGCGAATAAGCTTTAAAAAGGCTCTTTCGGTTAATTTTTGGCCACTACTTTTGGTTTTTCTTTTTTTTCCTTTTTATGTATTTATTTGTTTTTTTTTTTGCTTGCTTAGCTATTGAAATTTTAACATAAACAAAACCGTTTCACATAAACATTCACACGGTCACACACACATACAACACAAAAACAAATATTTTTTTCTTTGGTTTTATGTGTTTTTTTATTGTTAAATTCTTTTAATTTGAATGCTCTTCGTCAGAGATTTTCTATTCGCTTTGGAATAGATTTTGTATTTAACGGTGAAAAGGATAAGGGTTGTTGCCACACTGTTAAAATGTTTTAACGATAACCTTTTTAAACAGAATCGAAGGATTATTTGATACCTTTACATAGGTTAATTTTAATGCATTAAAGGCGCCAACAATTAATGTTTAAAAAATCTTTATTGCTACAGTACATAGTGAATTTGCGAATAGTCGTGATGTCGTGAAGCGTAAATTTTATAATTCATAACAACTAAATGTAACTAAATTTGGGGGACAGCTGTCTTCATTTCGAAAAAAATTCAAATTAATAAGAAATAACAATCTAATAACATATTAAATTTAAAACGAAACTTTATTGTCAATGGATCGCATCCGAACCGTGTAAAAGTAAAATCGTGTAAAACCAGTATTTTGTAAATCAAGGGATAAGTGTATTTCGATCCTGCTGTTTTTTTCCGAATGTGCACCAATTAAAAAGCTTCTTCCGAAAATGTTTCCTGCTGAGCGTTTGTATATTTAAAATAACAATGAAAGTAACCTTCGCAAGGGTATAATAAATTGGTGGAATTTAAAAAAAAGAATCCATTAGTTGCGAAAAGAAGAGACATTCAATTGAATAGTTCTTCAACAGAAAGATTTGAGTAAAATTTCATTTAATTAATTAAGAAAATGTGCCTATTGGATGCATAGATTTCTAAATTTTAAAATTTCTTTGTTTTATTATCGTTAACTCAAAATGTAAAACGAATATACTTATTATATATCACTTTGTTGAATTACTCTAAATTAATATTAGTTAAAGACTGACTGAGCATTGCCTGTTTGAAAACAAGGTTTTTCTATACTTCTATTTATCAGCTCTATACGCACAGATTTCTTCATAGCATTTAAGCATTCAATTAAATTTTTTTAAAACGTACCAATTGATTGATTTATTGTTTTATTATTTCAGAAACACATTGAACCTATTTATATACCTCACTAACAACGCAGAACGGCATAAAAACTCGGATAAATGTTCTCGAATCCCGGTGTATACATATTCGATTCGATTAACACTGCGGTTATATTTTTATGCTATCTATTTAATTGGGCACTAAACTTTTAATTAGTGCGAAGAAACCGATCGACTGTATTAATGTACAACCAAATTAATTGTAACTATTTTAAGTTTTTTTCTACTGACTTTGATTTGTAATTAAACAAATATTAAGATCTTGAACAGACATATTTCAAATTTTGCGCACTCTTTTTTTTTTTTAAGATTTTGTTCTTTTATTTTGCGTTTTTGGATATCGCCAAGTTTGTGTGTGTATGATTGTTTTTTGTTTTTTTTTTATCCGAGACGATGCGGACGTTTTGACGATCGATGACCGACTGAAGTGGATGCCGCAAGCGTGGCCAAAGTGTCTGGGGCTGGGCTGGGGCTGGACGACTGGGAAGCTTGCTGTGAGAGCAAACGAATTGATTTTTCATTTACTGCTTTTTGCCGCCGACATTGAGTCTTCACAGACATTCATACAAAACTGATGCACATATGTACATACATAGATACACTGCGAGTAGTTCTGAATGTTCTGAAGAATGTGCGGGGCCTTTGGAATATTACCGCATCAGAGAAGGCCGTAAATTAATTAAGAGCGTTTGATTTGTCGTCATGAACAAGTTAATTTGTCAGGCGGTGCACCCGAACCCGATCTTTATATAACATTCGACAAATAGAGCTTTGACGCAAAAATGAAGAACGAAGAAAACCAAGGCCAAGGCCCAATTGAAGGTGATGGTCAAGATCACAATTTCTTTCAGTGCAATTTACGAGGGCTTTCGATTTTTAGAGCCAGCAGCAAGTTGGCCAACAACCAGCTGATCCCACCGGCTCATAAAAAAACAGCTGACTCCAATTAGCCACATGGCATCGGCACCAGCACCCGGCACCGGCATCTACATCATGCTGAACATGATGATCTTCATCTGCAACTCACACACACACACACACAAATACAGTCATACTCACAGATGGAAATCAAGTCCCAGAATCACAGTCAACTCGAGAAGCTATTAAGTTTAAGGAGCGAGATAAAAGATGGAGAGAAAAGAATCTTCTTATGACTCAGATGAGATGTTCGAGCGACGAATTTTAAATGCTCTAAAGGTAAAGGAAAAATAAAATACATTAAATATATTCTCGATGTAAAAGAGAACATAGATAGCAGGATAGAGTTATATCTCTAAATGTTTTTGATTAGCCAAGGCAACAGGCGAATACTTTCGATTGCTTTTAAACCTATAGCCACCAGATGTGTCCCAATTTAAATACTAATGTTGCAGTTTGTTAATTTAGAGAAGCAATTTGGAAATCTCTTTTAGCCATTGCATCGCATCGCAATGCATTATGTATATATTATTTTTGTATAAATGATCTTGTTATGCTTTTGCAGTTCCCTGCCACTGTCTTTGGTTCTCGTGTCAAAGTTCAATTAATTCAATTAAATTATTTCATTCAGACGCATGCGTGTATGCTTAGATCAACAGATCAATGCAGGGAGTGGAGTGCCAGTCTACAGACAAAAACAACAAAAATATATAAGAAAAACTAAATAAAAAACATTTGATCTCTGATTATAATATTATATTATTTATTACTGTTTAATTACAAGCTTAGCTTACTGAACATGATCATTTTGTTGTTATTTTCAAGGTAGTACTCCCTTATTCTGGAGGCGTATTATCGTGTATCCACTCAGCGAAATGAGCCACCGATGTGTATACACTAGGTATACGCAAGCCGCCACAGTTGTCGGAGCCAAAGGACATAATGCCAACCTGATGAAAAATAATTATCTATACTGGGGAAGCAAAGATTCGTCTTGGATTTTACCTGTGAAAAAATGCCATTCTCCTGAATGAACAATGGAGCACCACCAAACCCTTGGCAGACATCCTTACCCTCACCGCCAGCACACATCCATTGACCCTCAATCGAATTGGGTGACTCGAGGGCACCTGTGGATCCGTAGTTACGCAGGCAGAGATCCCAACTTGTCAACGGAACATCGAGATGAGACATTTCCGGTTGACGAATACTCGAAGTGGACATCTTGCCCCAACCCGCAATGGTTGCTCGCTTGCCAACCACCAGGTTAGCGCGTGTCTTTTGCAGACAGATCGGTTGTGTGGCCACTGAAATGAAGAACAGAACGGGGATACAGTACAGAGCTTTCAACATTGTTGCACCGGCCCATTGATCGGATCTTGAGGGCTTGCGTTCGCCCTTGGAGCATTATAAAGCCATAAGAAACGCACTCGCAAACAAGTTGGCCATCCTCGATTTGGATAACGCCTCCTTATTTCAGAAAACGCATCGCCTGCCCCCATGGTAATGTGTTGTTTATGACTTGTGCACATCTTGATTAGCTATCAATCTCTCCTGCCCATCGATTACACACAAACAACCACCGACACGCTGTCTACCCACTTTTTGCTTCAGATTCGGACCCCAGTCCGGTGTGTGGTAATGACCCTTATTTGTTCTGCCCAGTGCTCATAATAATATTTTACGCTTTAAAATTCAATTTAAAATCGCACAGTCGATTGATAGGCAATCTTCATCACGTGTTGGCAATTTGAGTTCGATCTGATTCACTGCAACGGCTGGCAAACGTTGAAGTTGTAAGCCGAAGTCAATGTCAAGCTTCTGCTTGAGAGAATTCTATATCAGGATCAAATATATATATAATGAATTAGGAGCTTTGTTTCGTACGTTGAGGCAAAGATAGTTTTAAAAGATATTTATGTAGTTCAAACCAACCATTATCTTTGCCTCTTGCGCCATTCACAAAAGATGCCTCTGTTTGATTGTAGGGAAACACTTCTTTTCTTACAGTTGTATAACAATAACTTGGAGGTCTGAATTAGTTTATAGTTCTGATCTTAAAAGCATTAGCTTTACTTTATACATTATGGTGAAATGTTACTCTCGACGATGTTCTGGCGGAAAAATGATTTTAAAAACTCTTTGATTTATTATTTTCCGATAATCCGGTATCATGCTAGGATGAACACAACCACTTCATTTTCGGGGCTACTCGCTACATTTGCCGTTACCTATTTTTAAAATTCTCTCACGGATTTTGAATATTTTTAAATGAAAATTATACCAGAGATAGTTTAAATGTTATATTATGAAGTGCTTATAAAATAATCCTAGATTGTAGATTGAAGACATCGTTTAGACTCTAGAAGGATCCCATCGTTTTGCCGTATTTACGGAGTACCTAGCGATGGGTTTTTTCTGCTAAAGACAAGATTGTGATTGGCGTAAGGCAGGCGACAAAGGACGACATTCGACGTCCTTTTGGCCGCATCTTAAAGGGAGCTTAGAAGATAAGCTCCCAAGTACCTATGCCCTAGGAGGTGCTCTTTTGAAATTGTGCAAAACCTTATTAAGTCCACGTTCTATATGAAATCTTATTGTAGTGTTGTTTTAGTCTAAATAAACATTGTCATATGGTTTTTAATAGATTGCTTTGCGCATAGTCTGGTTAAGATAATTACTTTTTTTTCGGGAGCACTAATATCAATGATCTGACATACATAAATTCATGCGAAGGAATCAAAGTACACAATTATTGAGCCGTGGCTAATAGCTTCAAAATCATATAGATTTCGATTGTTGTCCCAAAAATCGCGTCTAAGCCATTAGACGGTACAGTAAACACGGATGCAAACAAATGAGTAGTGAAAACCAAAAACCTCAAATTAGCGACATGCGATATATGTATAGTATGTATGTAGGTATGTAAATGTCTAGTGGGAGAGGAGAGGAGCAGTTGACATTTGTGAACTTGGAACAAAACGATTTTTAATTAACGTTGGCACTCCCGAGCGTAACCTCCCCCGAACCCCTCGCTCTCTTTCTCTCTCCCCTGTTTCACCCTTTTTCAGAGCAACTTACCCGAGTAATTGAGCGGCGTTTTAAGCACCAACAGAGCAATGTCATGATGATATTGGCCTTGCTTATAGTCGGGATGTACGATAACATGGCTGATCGCATGATTCACTGATCGCGGAGCGCAAAAGCCGGTGTTGGCACAGTCCGGATCACTCGAGGTGTCGTACTCTCCAACGCGTACCGATGAGCTGAAAGCCGATGGGGAGAAAGTGGATCCATGTACATATGTAGATGCATGATGAAGATAAGCTAAAATATATTGTGACCCACTTACAGACGATGACCATCGGCCTTGGCCAAAGCGCAATGGGCCGCTGTTAGAATCACTCGACGGGCAATAACCGATCCTGCACAAGGATATGCAAAAGCTCCAGTATTTATGTCTGAAATGGTCGATTGATAGATTCATTGAAAGAAGCCTGGTCACTGGTCTTGTCACTCACGTTTGAATCCAATGCGGGCCACAAAGGGATACGAGCCGAGTCCTTTGTAAAAATGTCCCTGCACCAGGGACTTTCCACACACTTGATTCTTCTCCAACGGACTACTCGGACAGCAAACGTAGGGCATTTCCTCACCGCCGCCACAATAAAGGGATTTATCGCCATAATAACAATTTTTCGCCACTTCATAAATCATGGCCGTGCAATCGTGCAGGGGTGTACATTCCGTGCCCAAGGAGCACTCTGTTTGCCCATTATCATAATAAGATCGAGCCGATAGAGAATGTCCTGAGCCTGTGGAATTGACACTACCAGTTGTACTTTTATCTGGGTAAGTCACTGGTACAATTAATTTTTCTATCAAAACCAAAAATTATATTAGAAAAATATTTTTAAAGCTACGATGTTTTATTTAAATAAAACCCAAATAAAATGTCTAATATTTATTTTAGTATCAACTACAAAGCCGCACAACTAACAATTCAAAGAAACTGATTGGGTGTTGTATAGTCACATTGGTTTTTAGATGGATTGGATTTCAACATCCACCTAGTCCTGGCTTAAAATGAAATTGACTTCAATTGTTAAATATTTAACAGTTTCAAACTTTGAAAGGCAATGAATAAAATCGAGGTTTGTGGCGTGTTAAAAGGAAGAAGGTAACAAATTTACAATCGGATAAGACCGAGCTAGTGCTGACTGAGGCAGTTCTTAGGGCCAGGTTTATTATGTTGAAAGTCATATTGTAAGTTGCAAATTGCAATCAAAAGATCTAAGGGACGAAAACGAAACATCGTTAAAGAATCTAAAGATTTCTAATCGATTTCTTAATTGCCAAATCTGATTTTCTAGTAAGTGGGTTTAAGTATTTATGAAATCCTTTTTTTATAACCGTTATACACAATATTCAATTCCATATCCTACCAAATTCTCCTGTTTCCGTTCGAGCGTTTGCCAATAAATTGCATATAATAAACACCGCACAAAACGATCGCATTTTTTTTTTTAGTATTTCATAAAACACTTGTGCACAATTTTATGGATATTTTTATTTATGCCCGTAACACAATATTTTCCGATTCCCTTTTTTACCAGCCAACCGTGCACATTAACAAAACTTTTTCAACTGAATGACGCGATATGGCGGGACCTGTCAGCTTGGTCACAGAAGATCGCGTTGCCAAATGAAAATGAAATTATATGTAGCCATACATACATATGAGTTTGTATGTGTACCAGAGTACATACTAAAATAAGTATAGTATAATATAGTACTGCTACCTGCTCTAGACTGGTCTGTGGTTATTAACTGATTTTTATGACAGTTTGGTCTCAATTCGCGACCATTTCCAGGTTGTCGTTTTTACATTTGTTCATTTATAATGGCTCTCGATAGCATGCAGATGCGTTTCTATAGGGCTTTGCTGGTTACAACTGTTTCCATTTAGTACTAGTCAGTTGTGGCTGGTGATCTCATTTACAATATTACAATTGAAAGTGTGGTTGGGAACATTTAATTAGCAATATCATAAAGGAATTGGCCTAAAAATATGGCAATAATAAGTTACATAAAATTCGTATTTAAGGCATTGTTTTAAGTATAGTTTAAATCACAAAAATATTATCTGGGTTTGTTCAAAACCCAAATGTTTTTGGTTGGCAAAAAAGTCCTGCGAGCTGGTAGCTGAAGAAAGAAAGTAACTAGTCTCCCTTGATTCAGAGAGAATGATAATGGTTTTGAGAATTCAGCACCCAAAACTGATCAATTTGGTCCAATCAGCTATCAGACCGGCATAAAATGACTTCATTTGAATTAAATTTTAAACAGGTCGTGCGAATATATAACTGATTGATCAATCCTATATGATTATAGGGTATATGAGTTTGCTTAGGCTGGCTCTAAGGAAAATACAATGGGTTTTAACTAGGCTATTAATACAAGTCAAGGATATGAATGTACATATGTCTCTAAATTTATAAAGAACTATTTGACAAATATCTTGCTAACAAATTGGCAAGTTCATTAGAAATTTAATTAAGATTGAATAGATTACGACTACAATAAATCTGTATAGTTATTTATTAATGATTATTTTGACAATTCGGCTTTGTTTAATTTCAAGTATTTTTCCGTTTCATTTGGCCAGCGACTTTCGGTGGGTTTAATTGTTTATTATTTCACTGAATTTTACTGTTTTTTGTGGATTTTTCCACTTTTTTTATTTCATTTTTTGGGTAATAATAATGCAGCTTCAATGAGATCATTTAGTTTTGATAAGCAACGGCCATTTCACTGGACAAATTCAGTTCCAGTTTTTTAGGCAGGAAAACAAGCGCGACAAACGCACATTAAATTGTTTAAAACATATACATATACAAGTGTGTGTGCGTGTGTATGGTAAACTATTTAATAATTTTATGGGCCGAGTTTGTGTGTCTGTATGTAGTTAATGGTCAAATGTTACTGTTACTTTCGTTTAACGACATTTAAGGCACTTTGACAATGGAAATGAACATTCACTTTTCATTAAATTTCACTCTTTTTTTTTCGTTTGTTTTCTTGTGTGTTTATAACAATTATACAGGAGAATTCCACAACAATCAGTAGCTATGATCCGCACCCAGCTCATCAAGGACACTGCGTACCGCTTCCTCGAAGTAATCACAACGGGCAGTTAAACTTTCTTCACTGAAACTTTCGGATTCCGAGTGAAGGCTGTGGGTATCGGTATCGGTATCCATATCAGTGTCCATACTGTTTGAGCTAGATGCACTGTTGTCCAGATTTACCTCGTTACCAAGCACTATATCCACATCGGGTTGAAAGTGATCTTCAGTCTGTTGTCGTTGCAAGGGCATTGGATAATTTTGCAGCAACTGACGGAAGACTTCGTAGCGATCACGTAATTGTATATCCACCTCTTCGCTGCGGGTCTCCTCCACCAGGAGGGATTGGAGCAGAGAGTACATGAATACACGATTGCTTATGTGACAATCTGGTAGGAGGGAACACTCCATGAACTGATTTGGACACATGCTGCGCAACGTGAACAGAAGTTTATTATATTCATAGTTAGTTCGATCCTCTTCTCTTACCCATAAAAAGTTTGAGTTTTAAATTGCACAAAATTTGGGTCTAAAGGAATGACCGAATTTATAGATACAAATATAAATATGTATATAATCACGCGGAGTTGGAAACAGTAACAAAATAAATTGACTGCTAGAATTAACTAGGCCAACTTTGTTTTGCCTAATGCTAGATAAAGATAGTTCTCATGAATTTATTGCATAATTATAAAATATTAAACAATATTTCAACAAATTCATCGCTAAATGTTAAACAAAAGCCAAAGGCGGAAGTAAAGACATTAAACAGCAATAAATTGCCTATCATTAAAGTGTGCAACGGTTTAAGTATACCCTATATAAGACAAAGTATAAAATTTATAAAGTTACAATTTCCATTTATTAACTTCCCTCTCATTAATAAACCCACCAAAATATGAATAATTAAAAATAGTTTCGGAAAAGGAGGAGGTGAGGGAGGGATATGACATTTGAACTTACTAAAATATTTTGCCTGTCAATATAGATTACTTCGATCATCTTGTAATAAATTGATCTAAATTAAGATTTGTTGGTCACAGGTGCCACCTTGCCACACTCCAGTTTTTAACATACAGGGTATAAATAATAATGTACTTGTTTGAAATGCATGTAGTCTATGGCAAAAACTAATCTATTCAAATTGTTGGTACCGTTATGTGGCTTCTATTAATGTGTTTTATGTGCCATTATCGTGTTTAAATTGTCAGTAAATTGTTTAAGTTTTAATGATGAGTATAACAAAAACAAAAATTGAAACAGCGATAAGTAAAAATACATAACAATAGTATTGGGATACCTATTATTACATGTAAAGTTATTTCACAAAGAATAATTATATTAAAATAATTAATTATTATTATAAACCAATCTAAATGCAAAATATGGTGTGACCATTTAATAATTATTATTATTGGATATATATTTATTTATCACTATTAGTAGATATACATATGAAGTTAAAATATCTCTCTCATTTTAAATTTCCAGGGATAATTTTTTTATATTTAACTTATCTCAAAAGTAGGTGAATCTCTGAATGTTAAGTTTTAGAAAATATCTGTTTTTAATATCCCTTCTAACTAAATAAATTTCTAACTAACAATTACCCAATTCACTTTAATGAATAATGAATAGACTGGGGTCTATAGTACCCTGACATATCAATACTTGGAAAGAAGGTATAACAAGCCAAATGCCAATGATCATAAAATGAGAGAAACCTATTAAATAGTATTGTCCCATTAAACTATTATTTGATCTAGCTCCTATAGTCTATCGCCTTCCTCTCTTCGGGTTAGTCAAATAAACGGGACTTCTCAAGGAAAAACTATTACACATTTTGATATTTTGAATATGATTTTCAGATTTTAGAAAATAAATTTATAACGATTTGAATTTTTTTTAAAAAAAATACGTTACTTAGGATTAGGGTATTCAGACAAAAAAGTCACAGATATTCAAAACTTGTGAATTTGGATAGTGATCGAACAACTATCGATAGTTCCATCGACATTTTGCTCAGCTGCAATGTGTTTTGTTTTTGCAAATTGAAAGAGGGACATAAACAACGTTTGCAGCTGATAATTTACCATGCAACTCGGTTTCGAAAGCAATTAAGTCGGAAGAAGCACATATGATTCTACTCCGCTCCTACACAACTAGAGCTCCGGCTTCCCGAGAGCACTATGCTAGCAGTAGCATTAAAATATATCGTAAAGCTAGGGCGCCAAAACAGAAGCAAATCAAATCGATGCCGACTGCAGTCTCCGCTTCCGTGGGCAATGAATCCTTCCAGAACCCGGTAAAAATACAAATGATTTCACAGAATCTGCACAAGCAAATCTTTCCCCAGGCACCACGTCGAAGTCTAGCAGAATCCGCCAAGGCAGCTAAAGATTATCAAGCAGAACTAATTCGACATGGCATTGACATTGACAGTTCTACGCCCATTGAGGATGTGGATCTTAAATTGCCGCCGCTGCGGGGTGACAACATTGAAGAGCATTTCTATAACATAGCCAAAGAACAGGTGAAATCGTATGAGGAGTTATTATGGCCCCTCGTAAAGTGCACAGAGCTGCCAAAGAAACCCAAACGTTGGGCATTTCATGCCGGCTGGACAGCTTATGATGCTATAGACGGCACACCTCAAGCAGTTGACCATCCACAGGAAAAAGGACTTATCTTTGATGTTGAAGTATGTGTGAAGGCAGGACAAAGTCCAGTACTAGCTACAGCGGTTAGTACCAAACGTTGGTACTCCTGGGTTAGTCCAAAACTCACCAAACATCGTATGAGTGTGGATCAGACTGAGCCCTGTGATGGTGATGTGGACACAGCGAGACCTCATCACACTTTAGATGAGCTTATACCACTTGGATCTGGACCTGGTCTGGTTGTTGGGCATAATGTCTCCTATGACAGAGCTAGATTAAGAGAGCAATACTTATTGGAGGATACGCGCACTCGTTTTGTTGACACCATGTCTTTGCACATGTGCGTGAGTGGAGTAACCAGTTATCAGCGAGCTATGCTTAAGTCCAAGAAAGAACCAGCTCCCGAGGATTTAGGTTGGTTAGAGCAGAGCTCCCTAAATAGCCTGGTGGAAGTGCATCGCTTATATTGTGGCGGTGAAACACTCTCAAAGGAGCCCCGGAATATTTTTGTAGAGGGTACAATGGAGCAGGTGCGTCAAAATTTTCAATCCCTGGTGAATTACTGCGCTGGCGATGTCGAAGCGACTTACCGAATACTTAGACAGCTATATCCGCTATATGCTGGGAGATTTCCACATCCCGCATCTTTGGCTGGCATGCTAGAGATGGGTTCAGCCTATCTTCCCGTCAATTCTAACTGGGAGCGCTATATACATGAATCCCAATTGACCTATGAAGATCTGAGTATTGAGGCTAAATATCATTTGGGTCGCAGGGCAGAAGAGGCATGTTTCCTGCTCCATGATGAGAAATATAAGCAACATCTTTGGCTCTGGGATGAAGACTGGAGTGTCCAAGCGTTGAAACTAAAAAAAGCCCCCAAACGAAAACCATTACCCAAGCTGGATGACGAGAGCTCCTCATCCCCTTTCCAGGCTAAATTTCAGCATTTATATGACCAGCGAGCCTTATTGCCTGCACGTCGTCCCCTCTTGCCGGGTTATCCTCAATGGTATCGCAAACTGTGCCAAAAACCGCCACCTAAATACAGCAAGGATGATCATCAATCCGAAGAAGATTGGGTGCCAGGAGCTACTGAAATAAGCACGGGCATGCAGATTGCACCCAAACTGCTTTCCCTCTGTTGGGAAGGTTATCCGCTGCATTATCTTAAGGAACACGGCTGGGGTTTTCTAGTGCCATTTCGTAATGATGTCCAGGAATCTCGAACGTTGCCCCTGGAGCAGCTGCTAAACCGTTGCCCGGTTCCAGAGTTCGCTCGCCACTGTGCCTCAGCTAATGAGAGTGAAATCGCCTTAGATGCACTACCTCATTCTCTAAATGAGCATCTTGGTAAACGCGAGTATTATAAAAAAATCACGAAACGTCAACAAAAATTAGAAACCCAATATAAAGGTAAGTACATACATGTTTTTCAATTCCCAAAAAAAAATAATAAAAAGAATTTCTTTCCATTTAGGATCCGGTGTCTGGTGCAATCATATACTGGAGGATTCGTGCTTTTTCCTTAAACTTCCGCATAAAAATGGACCCTCGTATCGTGTGGGTAATCCTTTATCAAGGGATTTTCTTAATAAATTCTCTGAAAATGTTTTAAGTAGCGGAGATCCCACATGTCAGGCCGCTGCTCGAGTAATAGAAATTGCCCGTATGATGTCCTATTGGCGCAATAATCGAGATCGCATTATGAATCAAATGGTTGTCTGGTTGCAGCAGGAGCAACTACCTACAGGATTAACATCCCATTTGCAGCACACATCCTATGGAGCCATCTGTCCTATGGTGGTGGCATGTGGTACCTTAACGCGTCGTGCCATGGAGCCCACATGGATGACAGCCTCTAATTCACGTGCCGATCGTTTGGGTTCTGAGTTGCGCTCAATGGTTCAGGCTCCGCCGGGATACCGTTTAGTTGGAGCCGATGTGGATTCTCAGGAACTGTGGATAGCATCGGTACTTGGCGATGCCTATGCTTGGGGGGAGCATGGCGCTACTCCTCTTGGCTGGATGACTTTAAGCGGCAATAAATCAAATCAAAGTGACATGCACTCCATTACAGCCAAGGCAGTGGGCATTTCCCGTGATCATGCTAAGGTGATTAACTATGCCAGAATTTATGGAGCTGGTCAGCAGTTTGCTGAGAATTTGCTGCAACAATTTAATCCCACTTTTAGTCCCTCGGAGGCCAAGGCCAAGGCCATGAAAATGTTTTCCATAACGAAGGGCAAACGGATTTATAGGCTCCGCGAGGAATTCCATGACGAACTGGAGGATAGACCGTAAGATTGAAAACTAAGTAAATCTAGTGTAAATCCATGTAAATGCTTCTCTAATCCTTTCAGATATAGCGGCTACGAGGCTACCCGATTGGCCGTTCAACGAAATCGCCCATTGTCAGAGGTTTTTCATCGTTCCAGTTGGCAAGGCGGCACTGAGAGTGCCATGTTTAATCGCCTAGAAGAGATTGCCACTGGAGCGCAGCCAAAAACTCCATTTCTAGGTTGCCGTCTTAGTCGAGCCCTTGAGGCAGATAGCGGTGCGGATCAGGAGCAACGATTTCTGCCCACTCGCATCAATTGGGTGGTACAAAGTGGTGCTGTTGACTTTCTTCATCTAATGTTGGTTAGCATGCGCTGGCTTATGGGTAATCATGCCCGTTTCTGCCTAAGTTTCCACGATGAGTTGCGCTACCTGGTTCGAGAAGATTTGGCACCCAAGGCTGCATTAGCCATGCATATCACTAATCTGTTAACACGTTCATTTTGCGTATCCCGTATTGGACTGCAAGATTTGCCCATGTCTGTGGCGTTTTTCTCCTCCGTCGAAGTGGATACAGTGCTGCGTAAAGAATGTTCTATGGACTGTCAAACACCATCCAATCCACATGGTTTACGTATCGGTTATGGCATACAACCAGGTGAGAGTTTGACTATAACCAAGGCTATTGAAAAAGCCGGTGGTCATGATCTAAACCAATGGAATTGGATTAGTAAAAGTTGAATGTTCCTGGACGAAAATCATATGCAAATCTCGTATTTAATTAGGATTATATAAGCATTTATTCTGATTTCTTGGAGTTTAAACTATTTCTTTTGTTTAAGTTGTTGACTTAAGATTCTTTTGATTGATTAAATGAAACAAATTCATTTGCAAATGTTGAAAATCGTTGAATCAGTAAAGATCATTATCTCAGTTTGATTCAATAACAATTTGTTGTTGGCTATTTGAGATATTTCTTTATTTATTAACTTGTTTTTTTTTTCATAACACTCTTAAAATACTAAACGTTTCATAATAATAGGTAATTTATGTTACATCCATATAGCATATATCTAAAAAGAATGTTTTTCATCACAACATATATATGTAATCTTACAATTGCTGGCCCAGCGTTTCGATCTCATTAAGGAAGTACAACATATCGGATTCCTCCAGACACGAATTCTGCAGCACCAAGCGGAAAAAGTTGGGCAAACGACGCAGCGGCTGATATGTGATCATCATGGAACCCTTCTTGATCATACCCTCTTTGATTTTGGGCGCCACCTTATGGAGTTTATCATAGAACTCTTGATTACGTTCCATATGCCTCAGGCTGGGCGGTATATACCAAAAACTAATGTTGGTGCATTCCGGCTGCTCGAGTACCAGCTCGAAGCCGGGACGCTCACGCACTTGTTGCGTAAAGAACTCGGCCATCCTAAAGACCTGCTCGACATGGGCCCGCAAGCCCTCGCTGCCCTTGGCCTTCCACATAAACCAGAATTTAAAAACGTCAGCCCTGCGTCCACATTGAATGTGTTTATCTCCTGTGTCATAGGATGTGTCATAGAATTTATCCTTCTGGAACAAATACGTTGCATTGGTTGAATGGCATTGACCCAATATCTGTTGATGACGCGTCAGGAAAGTGGAACATTGTTGGGAGGCTGCCAAGAGTTTATGCGGATTCCAAGTCACCGAATCAGCGCTGCGAAAATACGTCACAATAAACAGTAAATAAACCCGAATTGTGTGTGTGTGTGTGTGTTTTTGAACTTACCGTTCAATGCCATTAAGTAAATGACGATACTTTTTGGACATCAAAGCACCACCACCCCAAGCAGCATCCACATGCATCCACATATTGTGTTTGCGGCACAACTCTGATATGCCCACCAGGTCATCAAAAGCTCCCAATACTGTGGTACCTGCTGTAGCCGATACCATCAATGGTTGCCAGTTATTCTCCAGACACAGTTGGATTTGCTGTTCCAGATCACTGACACGCATTTTGCCCACCTCATTGGTGGCCACCTTGCGAACATGCTGGCTGCCGAAACCCATAAACATGGCCAATTTTTCAACCGAATAATGAGCATCCTCCGAGGTGAATATGATCAAGGGCTTGGCACTAAAGAGTCCATTTTTCTAATTAAAAAGTAAAGATCACACAATGAAAATGTTACCAAAATAATAGATATAAATTGCTGCAGAAGTCAATATACATATTCAATAAGATTTTGGACAACCTTTTTCGATTAAAATGGATATCATTAAATGAACTACTTAATATATACGATTATGTTTGATTTAAGAAACAAAAGCTTTCTAATTTGATCAAACTTTCCTTTCAAACCGTTTTGGAGTTCATTTATAAACATTAATTTATAAAATATAAATAGTATTAGTTAAATTGATTTTTTTAAAATTCGGCGAATGTTTGTTTAAATCAATCAATCAAATTATCATTTTTAAAAAATTCGTAGAATGCTTTTCTAAATCAAGTGGCAATAAAATAAGTCATTACATGGCGAATTTTATAAAATACTGTTCAAAATATTGAAAAAGATATCCGTGAACATTAAAAAAACACTAAAGTTTATCTTGAGTAACACGTTTCAGGCTCGTTATGTGATCTGTAATAATTAACAACTTTACTGCCTCTAACGAAATAAGAGATCGACCGCATGTATGCCATTTCCGCATTGGGTTCGAAAACCGACCAATCAACCAACCAACCAGACCAGACCAGAAGCAGCCTTGGTCTTCGGTGCTGTCATGCAGGCAATTGCTGGCACTCACCTTGGACTCGGGGGCATATTTGTAACGCGCGCAGCTAATTGCATAACCATTGGCAATCGAACCGCCGGGACAGAAGATGCCGTCGCCCAGGCCGTTATCGGGGAAACCAACAATACGTCGCATTTCCGCCAATACTTCCTCCTCCATTAACGTGAATACCGGAGCGACCTCATATGTGTAGACACTGGGATTTAAGGAGTCGGTTAACCATTGTCCAACCAGAGCATAGGGATCCACACCCGAATACAATTGATTGATGAAATATGGATGTCCTGTCTTCACTGAGAATCGGATGGTCTCCCGGAGCAATTCGCGTAACTTTTCATGCGATTCGCCCTTATCACGCAGCTGGAAATCAAAGATTTCGCGAAGTTCACTTGGCTCGTGCCATTCGACCACTTTTGTGGAACGATTTGTGCCCTCAACGACAGCTAACTTAATAATCTCATCAATACAGGCACGTATGAAGCTTTCGAATTCAGCTGTATCCTTTGAGTTATTGTTGTTATTATTACTCGTGCAATTAACATTATTATTGGCCAACATTTTGCGCGCAGTCTCGATATCGACTGCTCCCATAAGCGAAACGGTGGTCGCTGCATCAGCCGATGACGACGTGGTCGATTTCGATGTCAATGTCTTGGCAACGTTTGCCAAATCTTCAGCAGCGGCAACGGAGGCTGCGGAAGCAGCCGAGGTGGTTGCATTATAGGGCTTAAATATAGATTCCTTGAAGTGATGCGTGGGAAAATTTTCACTAGCCAACATTTTGTTTCTTTTTTGTTCTTTTTTGTCTTTTGGCAAATCACAGCAATTTTTGTTTGTATTTTGTGTAATTTTTATCTAGTACGTATTTTAAATTTTTTAGTTAGATCACTTAGTATTCCTCTTGGTGCTCCTTCTCCGCCTGGCGCACACCTTTGACAATGATTCTAAAGAATTCGCGGGCGAACTGAATGAACGTGTGCTGTTGTTGCTGCTTTTATAAAAGCTCGTTGACTTCCACCATCATCGACATCCAACGACTTACATAAAAACGATGCCGACGCTCTCCGATTCTGTTGCTCGGTTCTCTGTCTTGTCTCAAACATCGGTTATGTTGGCAAATGTGTGTAACAATTATGATTCAGTAGCTACTGTGGGGAATCACAGACCATTTTTTATTTATGGTGACCCCGATGTTTGATATTTACCTACTGGTAAGTAACAGACTTCTTTCAACATCAGGAGCCAGTTTTGGTTTTTTGCATAGTAGCTCCTTTTGATGTTTACTTACTGGTAAGTAACAAATTTCTACCGATCAGATTAAGTTATAAGTCGACGTATTTAACTAGCTCCGATAAATATATTAAAAGTCACTATAATGTACTTTGTTACGTATTGATGTATTTTATTTTTTAGCGACTTCATGTATTTAATTTTTCTCGAATTTATTTGAATAAGGTTAATTTTAAAATAAGCCACATTGCTTATTACAGGGTATCTCCAAGTGGGCCAATATTGGCTCAAAATATTTTCATTTGGGGAATTCCAATTCCAATTTAAAGAATGACAAATATTTTCAATAACATTTAATGAATGGAAGCTAAAAATGAGAATAATAAAATGTTGAAAATTTACAACCTTTCAGTATCTTTTTCTGAGTGTAAAACTGGCAGTCTTTTCCTTACTTGGCCTTTACTAATTGATATGCTCATGTAATACAATTATGAAGAAATATATTCAATGTAATTGCCTAGGCTGATGATAATGTGCACAGAGGTCTTCATTGCCTCCTCCTCCTCCTCCTCGGGCACCACTACCACCACCGCTTACCTCCATTTACTCCTGCTGTTTCAATGTGGGTAAATTATTTTGTGGTTTCTCTCTCATTAGCAACAATCAAACCACAAATTAAATGCAAATTTATTGAATAATTTTTCTCGTATTATTATCTATTGTATAAATTGCACAACTAAAAACGTGATATTAAGTAGGTTTAGATTTTAGGTCGCTGAGATTATCAAGCTGTGTTAATAATATTGTTGGGGTCATGTTTGATATTATGTTTTACCAATTCTTGTAATTCGAAAGAACTGATCTTGGGCACTGGCCTTGACTATACAAATAATATATGTACATATACTTATATTTATGTATGTATGTATGTATGTGCAGACATCAGGCAATGGCATGCAATTCTACTCATTTAATCTCTATAAATAAAAGCGAAAACACAGCGGAAATTTCCCAAATGTCTGACATGATGTATTATCCATATAGGATATAAGTATATCTATGTACAATATAAGTATATGTATAGTTCATGTGTAAATAGGTACATATAAAATTCGTTCAATTGCCTAAGAGAAATTCTGTGTTGATGACGTTCATTTGGTTATTCACCTTGGCAACCAAATGAAATTAAGATTTCCGACCATCCTTTTTTATCAATTTCCAAATCGTACCTTTCGGTGCTTTACTAACAGAACCAACTGTATGACGCATTTGTCTTAAGAAGAACCTGAATCTGGATAACTTTATTGTGCTAATAAATAATGACATTTTACGCCTGAAAATATATAAATATATTGCATATATCGGATACGAGCCCAAAAATCCTCTGGCATAAGTAAACAATGTAATTTTCATGTGAAGTCCATTAAAAAGTATTATATACACTTGCAAAAGGGTTTATTCAGTTTGGCTTAGAATCGTGTACGGATCTACAGCCAAAAATAAGTTTTTTAATGTAGAATTTATTTTTATTATAAAAGGTTTATACAAAATTTACATTGACTCCAAACTAAAATTAATGTTTGACAGACTTTCATAAAAAATTATAGTATACAAATGATCGATCGACAAGGCGTATGTATTTGCAAGTGTATCGAAACTTCGGCATATCCGATTTAAGTCCGGCCCTCCGGTTTATTTTTCAAATGCTTAAAACCTGTTGCAATAATCAACCAAAATAATCAGGAAGCATTTCTCGGTGAACGCTTTCGATGACGTTACTAAAATCTCGAAAAGCGAAAGGAAATTGAACACAAAAAAAAGTTGTTTTTAAATTTAATTGCACAGAAATGCACAAGTAGTCTGGTAGTCCCCACCAACAGTTTTTCCTATTTAAACTAATTAACGATATATGTTAATGGCATAAAACTTATGCTAGAAATTGTTAGAGCTTCAAGTTGTACACTAACATACATACATCATCTATAGCTGATAGTTAATGGCACAGTTTTTTGTGCTCCGTCGAGGTCAATGGGCTCATGAGGAATTCAAATGAAGTATATGAAAAATGAATCTTAAAACAAAGAGTCTTCAAAACAAGTTTGACTTTAGTTTAATGCAATCTAATTGTTTTGACTAAGTAAAGCGGGCATTGGTCTTCATAAGACAATGTTCGTAGTATACAGAACTAAACACATATCAAACCATAAAGATCGGTTAGAAATTTATTGATTGGTATTTTATCTGTTGTTCTAACTTTTTGAAAGTCTACTAGCCTAACATTCGAAGCTAAGTAAAAAATGAATGTAAAATAAAGCAAATTACTCAAGGTAATACAAATAGAATCAACAGAGGAGTCCAGACAAATTAAAGCCAAGAGTATTAAAAATATCAAATAAAAAATTATCCGTTTAACAATAGTGTTATACTTTATTATTTTATATTCTACAATCAATACAATGTTGTTGGTTTTCAATATTTACAATTGTTTATAATAATAATAATAATAATTATATAATAACATAATTTCCATTTTATTTGAATTTTGTATGCGTGTCTATGTGTTTTGTGAGTTTCGAATAATACAAATCATCAGGTCTTATTCGGTTCTTAATATGCATAACTCTTGCTACTAGAATACATAACTCGCTCACTGTGTACCTACGTATGTATGTATATATAGATATATAGTTTCAATTTCATGCCGACAAATATTACGGATCATATTCGTATTTTCTGTATATATATATCTATATATCTTAAATTTTGTTTGTTTGTGTTTTTGTCCTATCACATCGCCAGGCAATATTATTCTTGGTTTGTACTTGGGTAAAGAAACATCGTACCTTTATCTATTTGAGAGAAAGAAAAAGATAAAGAATAAGAATATGGAATCAAAATTGGTGTTAAATTTTCACCCACCTGGATTGTTATAGAAGTTTGCGCTTAGACTAGGTTTTGGTGGAAGTTTGGGTGTGCCCTCATGGCTCGTAGAAATGGAAAAAAATTCCTTTGGGGATGACCGGTTTTGAGATTGGCTGGGATGATGTGTCTGTGGATGGGCATGTGGGGGTGGATGCGGGTGCGGATGCGGATGATGATGCTGATGATGAGAATGCTGGTGATGATGGCTAGCCATTGAATGAGATTGCTGGTGCGATTGCTGCGGCTTCAAACGAAGCTGATGTGTACTCTCGACAGGATTGCTGGGAATGTGCGGGGACATGGGCGTCATCGGGGTCATCGGTGATGTAGTTGTCGACGAGCTCAACGCTGGTGAGATCGATTGCGGCGGATGCTGCTGCTGCTCCTCAGGCGCTGTTGTCTGAGGCTGTGAGACAGTGACAAAAGTGGTTTGATTGCAACCCAGAGAGCTGGAAACTCCCATCTGTTGTTGCTGTGCAGCTGCTGCTGCTCGCTTCTCTATGGCCGAATTTCGACGTATCATAATACTGCTAGTATTGGGCAGAAGTAAACTGCTCTTGCCCGCAAATTCTTTAGCTTGGCCATGACTATGCCGACCATGGCTGCCAATGCTGCCCATGGAATGATTAAGTCGTGGCGGTATGGGCGGTGGACTTAGTTCGCCATCCCGGGGAGGTAACTGCAAGATCCATGAAATCGAAGGGTTAGTACAGAATAAATTGAAACCGTTTGTATATAATCTTACCGTCGGGGCATCTGGAGCCTGACGTTTTTGGGCCATGTCGGCGCAGCTGTCGGTGCGCTCTTTACGTCGCGGTGGCAGTGGTGGAGGCACTGCACGATATTCAATATTCGTTACGGTTGGAACATTTACATGCGGCGATATGGGCACTGCCCCCACAGGTCCAGTTTGATGAGCACTGTTGTAGTAGAAGCCACCTAGTTGGGGACTCACTTCTCCTTCTGGTCCGGCTAAGCCACTAGCTGCTCCTGTTAGAGTCACTGTGCTGGCTATGCTATGCGTCGGACTGTATTGCATTCTCCCATGGAATGGTGACCGATTCGGACTGACTATCAATTTTGGTAGCGGTGAGGGCGGAGCATCTGAATCCGTCATGGCGATGGTGAAGGGGTTCTGTGTGGTATCTGATAGTTGGTGTTGCTGCTGCTGCTGTTCCAGCAGTCCTGGACTGAACAAATCCGTAGGATTGGCAGTCATTGACACTGCATTATTGGTCCAAACATGAGCTGCTGGTTTTCGAGGTAAATGGGGAGCCGGCACCGCCACCTCCCCATTGTTATCCGAACGATTTTGCTGATGATGCAATGGTGTACCACTCCAGCTGGTTCCATTGCGTTCCGGTATAATGACTGGCGCGAATACAGAGAATGCATGTGGATTATGTTGCGGACTTTGATCACCTAAAACGTTGGATGCCCCTTGTGGTTCTGTGCTGGGTGGAGGATTAGGATTTGTTGTGACTACAACTGGAGCTGCTGCTGCCGCCGGCTGAGTTTTACTGCTGCTGTTGTTTTGGTTTTGACGACGGGGCTTGATACCAGGCGATTTCAGTGGAATGTGCGGCCATTTACGGGGCTAAAGAAAGGCATATTTAAAGAAAAATTCTTAGAAATTTTTTCATTCGTTTTGAATACTTACAAATTTAGGCCATGTCTTGCAACCACGCGGTTCAATTCGCAGACTCTCTTTATAGGGATTATCGCACATTTCCTTGTCGGACAATCCACTAAAAGGATCAAGCTGCTCCAAAAATTGCCGTATAATTGGCTCCTCGTTGAGACAATACGGCTGATTCTGATACTGTTGGATTTCACCGATAATTTCGGCGACTTTTCGACGTTTTGAAAAATTGATTAGTTCCGTGTTTGCCAGCAAATCCGGATTTCCCTCTTCCAAATGAAGAATATTGGTCAAATAACGACCAAAAAATGGCACACAGGGCGGATTGATGGATCGCAGCCGCTCTTGATATTTCTTGAGATGATCATCGCTGAGTTCGCGACACTCGTCAAGGAATTTTCGATAACGTTCAGGCAATCCTTGAAATGTCCAACGCAAACGATAAACCGAAGCTGTTCCCAAAGCGGCCACAATTGAGAGAATGCCATTGAAGTTATTTAGCTCCAGCATGACCATCATCACTTCAATCGAACGTTGCATAATGGCCACACGCTCCTCATAGTTCTCGGCCTCTGTTATCGATTTCTCAATCCAGCGGGTCACATTGGTGGTGTGCTTCATGATTTTGAGCAAATGGGGACTCTTTAGCTCTTTGTCCTTTTTGGTCCATGGAGAACCGACAAGCTCTGATGGTTTCACATTCTTGTACATCTCGAACTCCAACAACGTGAGCTGGCGGGCCAACTCTAGAGGATGTAAGGTGAGTAGGTTGATCTCCTCGTTAGGCACACTCAGGTGATGCTCAATGGGCGGCGGATCATGACCATAGGCATAGACAATTTTCTTATTGCTTTTTTCCTGTTCGTTCTATATTAGGAAAAGACAAAAAAAA
Source organism: Drosophila sp. 14030-0761.01 (assembly GCA_018150735.1). Classification (NCBI taxonomy): domain Eukaryota; kingdom Metazoa; phylum Arthropoda; class Insecta; order Diptera; family Drosophilidae; genus Drosophila; species Drosophila sp. 14030-0761.01. The sequence continues at coordinate 24,331 of JAECWO010000027.1, read as the reverse complement.
TTAATCCGAGTAGAGGTTTAATTAAGGAATAGGAGATAAATTTCTATCCCTAAATTGACCCTTTTAAAATGTTATACTCACTTTACGCTGAACAATTTTGAGGACAGAATCGACCCACTTGCGCATTGATTTGCCATTCACATGCTCCAGAAAATGAAGTAACTTCTCAAGTAATGTGGGATCCTTCTCAAAATCATAGAAATGATGATCAACCCAATGACGAAGGACATTGAGAACTCGGAATTGCACTGGTTGCACAAATTCTTTGCGATACCGTTTCCAATCCTCGCGATGTGTGTTTTTATGCTCCTTATCACCACCACCACCACCCAATCCGCCAGCTCCACTACCACCACCAGCTCCACAATCCTGATAGACCAGACTTGGATCGGGTATGTTAAAACGTTCGATTAGCAACTGAAGCAATTGCTGGGGCGAACAAAAATAACGATATGTGGTGAGGAAAGTGCGCACAAATGTTGGATCAGCATAGATGTGATAGGTCAGACGCTCGATTAGCTTGCATAGTGTTGCCCCCTTGATCATGGGCACTCCTGCGCTCTCACGCTCCTCTAGCACAATGTTTTCACTGCTATCGGGTATGGCAAATTTATAAATCTCCGGATTGGGCATGCGTAATGGATGTTTGCGCTCAATATCCTGCAATATACTATCCAGAATACGATCCAGCATCGATTTGGTATTGACCATAATTAGATCGGCCATCCAATCGTGTTTATGCTGCGCATTTTTGGCAGTCAAAACAATGGCCGGTTGCATTCGGTTTACCAACTCAAAACTGTTCTTTAACTCATCTGTGTCAAGTCTATCGTTGATCTCGACGCGTCGCATAAAGAATTTCTCCTTCAGTCGGTAATCGTAGGCGGTGCATCCGGCCGAGGGCGTTTGCTTCTTGGTATTCGCTTTGCACAGGACCATTAAACCATCGAAGAGAAACACTTTGCGTTCGCTCCATATACGTTTGCCTGACCCCAGTTTGCTTAGCGAATCATCTGTTTAGATAAATAAATGAGAAATTGGATAAATCGAATGAAATGGGAGGAGATGGGTCTGATTGCACTTACCACGTATAAATTCATTGCAATTTTGACCCACATCTTTGTCATCCCAGTGCTCTACCTTAAGCTGCAGCTCTCGGGTTCTTTCAATGGCCAATTGACGTCGCACGCGTCCACTAACTGGAACCATTCGCTCCTTGGATAGGCCAGCCATAACCTTTTCAAGATCACAGTGCAACGGATGCAAAAGACCCTGAACCTGCACGAAACTTTCAATATCATCCTGCGACGAACTGAGATCCATCAAATGTTTTATATAATCGAAGTAGACAAAGGCATGGCAGATGGGAACCAAAAGAAGCTTTGGTAAATAATACTTTACGGCATCGCGAAAGCCATGGCCGGCAGAGATCAAAGATAAAGCCTGTATGGATTAAAAAAACATAGACGACTTAGGTATACTCAAGAGAGAAAAATTAAGGTATGCTTACGTCAGGCTTTGCCAACAATTGGCTGAGGGCATCCCGGGAGGCTTGCGAGGTCACATCGTGGGCATACTTTTTGTACACATCGAATTCCTCCGCTTCGGCAAGCTCCTCAAAGCAACTGCCCACACAGGGAGCGTTTTGTTCTTGCGACATCTCGATGACGTCCTCGAGTGAGCCCAATAGGGTCACTGTGACTTCATAGATATCCATGATGTTATTAAAAATGGGCTCTAGTTCCTTCGGATCGCGCACAATTTTCACCAGTTCTTCGCGAAAAACTCTTATTATCATATGAAGATCACGCTGATATTGCTTCTCATCGTGGATGAGTTCCTTCACCGTTTCCTCATATGTGGCACTAGCCCTCTGCGCGGGAAGCGATAAGGGACTGGGCAGGACGTTTTGCTTTAGGTCGGACCTCTGATTGACAATATCCATAAGCACACGGTCGGCATTCATGACTACCTCAATATCTTCCTTGGTAATCTCGCAATGTGATATTTTGCAAACATAATCACCGGCCATTTTCAATATGTCCGCCGATATGTACTCCAATACGGCCACAAGGAACGCTGAGACGGAACTATCAATTTTATATTGGAGCACATCTTTCTGGAGCAGCGAATGCACGCGCTCTGTGGGTAGGACACTTTTACGCTTTTTCGAATTGATCACTTCGTTTGCTTCCTTGAGTGCCCATTGATCGATGGGGGATGGAAAAGATTTGTTCACCTTCTCTTCGACGTCCTGCACGGAGTGGGGCAGCGGTTTGGCACATAACATTGCCAGAATGCGCAAACACAATTTCTCCACATACATTAGAGCATCTTCTTTGGCTGTTACCCGCGGATGCACTTGCTCCAGCACCTTGCGCAGCGATGGTATGAATAGACCACGCCAACGAGCTGCATTTTCATTTTTCGTGAAATCATAGCCATCGCAATCTTGCACAGCATCTGCACAGCTAATGACATGGCTATGGCCCCCGCTGCTGCCGGAAAACATTTTCGCAGCGGCACTTATTAATCCTAAAGTTGTTTTTAGCTCTATCTGTGTACGTATACTTAATTTTCCGTTAGCTTAAAAACAAAAACAAAAAAACACACAAAGTCTGTAGGCCGTAGTAGCCTCGCACTGTTAATTAACAGCAACATATTAGAGAACTGCTAATTTTAACATCAATCTTATAAAACAGAGTTGTTCCCTATTTCTAGATTTTGCACTAAGCATTCTCGTTTGTTTTCAATTTGGTATCACTAAGTAACTTTGTCTGCTTTTATTCAAAATGCATTTATTTGCTTTCGACCGCAAATTCACTTTATTTTGGACCGATTTGCAGTTTCCTTTTATTTTTTTTTGATATGGAATTCAGGAGTGTTTTCTTGATCTAGACTTTTGTTGTTCTCTGTTAATTAACACTTCTCGAAAATGATGCTGTTAAATTTCTTACAGCTCGCAAATGATGCAAAGTGAAGATAGCGTCAAGCAGGTAATGCCAAAAAGGAACGGTGGAGTATGGAACACAAAATGCACGAAAGAGGCGGTGGCGTTCTTGGTAAAACAAGAGCGTCTAGCGCCACTGTGCAAACACACCAACAAGTTGTTATAATATAGACTCAAGATTCATGTGCGCTCCGGACGAACTGCCCTCCATTATTTAAATTTAACTAATTTTGGTTCCTCCACTAATGAAGGAAACTAGGAAGGAAAATAAATTATCATCTGGGACACACCAAGAATTGCTTTCTTTCTACTGACATGAATTGCAGCTATTGTGAGGTCCGAATTGCGGACGACAACTATTTGGAATGTCAGGAATGCAATCGTGGTGTTCACATCAAATGCTTGAAGCAAGCAAGTATGTTGTTTTCTGAGAAAATGAAACGTATTTCGCTCATCCAAGTATGTTTTCTAGCTCCTGGAGATCTGCTTGGTGATGTGTTCTTTGATTTCACTTGCATTAGGTGTGCCAGCGAGGAGCGCTATGTTCGCCAACGTATACCTTGGTTGCTGGTGTTGACCCTCACACTGTATAATCTGTCTGTCAAACAGAAAGGCCTTGGCCACCATGGATACTTTCATTGGCGCACGCATATAATTAGTTTTGTGGGCAAGCACTGGAATTATATATTTGGATCGCATGTGTGAGTACATCAGGAGATAGTAAAGCGTAATTTTATTTCATTATATGATAATCATCAGGCGACGCCGCAAACAATGGTCTGGATCTGTCTCTGGTGCCTTATCCCACAACAGTCCCGAGTATTTTCAATCGGGACTGGAGCTATTTCAGGAGCATGGCTGGTGGAAGCTGGCCAAGCGTTATCCAACCCCCCGGAGTGTATTTAGGGAATGTAAGATGTTGGTTAACATTTGAGTTATTTGAAATGATGTAAACCACACGAATTTCAGATGAGAAGAAACAACAGCAGCGTCTGCAGCTCCGTAATGAAAGGCGTTTGCCAGCCGTGGATGAGAACAGCTGCAGCAGTGAATTATCTGTCACAGATCATCAACATGTGACCACCGAAGAGAATCCAAAAAATAATGTTTCTGCAAGCGATGAGAACTTAATGGCCCCTATTGAGGGTTGTGCAAGAGCCATGTAAGGAAGCCCCATATTTTCATTTAGTTCAATTTTTTAAAGTTTTCTTTGCCACCTTTCAGTCCTTACATGAGTCGCGGTCCTAAGCTACGGACTACTACATCAGCTGAGCTAGCTTCTTCTCAGTTGCCTGTTGCTAGTACAATTCATCAGGATTTGCCTCTGTCGGAGCCTGTGGAAGAGGCACCACAACAATCTCTAAGTAGTGTTCAAGCTAGTCTAATGGATTTTCTTGCCGAGAGTTTAGGCGGCGAAGATCTGAGTATGTTTAGTAGTTTGCCTGGAATTATGCCGATGCCTCCGCCGTTGGTTGGGGCGGGGAAAAGTGATTTTTTTATGACGGAAGCATTGCTGGAAGCACCCAATGGAACGGGAAGTCTATTTGAATTGGAAACGAACTTTGGAATACCCGCCCCTGAAATAAATGAAGATATTACGGAAGATCAATCACACCAAAGCGGTGAGGATAGTGACGACGAGCAAATGGAAAAAGAAGAAATAGAACAAAATAAAGAAGAAGGAGCACTTATCTATCAGCCACGTATAGTCCAGGTCACAAATTTTCAAGCCCAAGACCCGTCGATTCACATCAAGGCTGAACCCATGGAGCAAGAATTAGACGAAACGGCAGAGATTGGGTCCCACAAATCTTCTATTGAGCCCTGCAAACCAAGTGGTTTCATACAACAGCCACGTCGGAACTGGCCTTGGCTGCAGGAGTCCCATGAGTTAGGTGACGGTCATGATGAAGATATTCATCAATCCATACCCTGTGAAAATCTTACTTTGATGAGTGTGTATGAAGAACAGAAGTTGCATCAACGTCTGCAAAAGATTTTCTCTGCGGATCATCAATCTCAAACGCATATTCCGCCATTTGTGCGTCGTTTATATAGAAAGCTATGTCTGCGCAAATGGAAAAGGGAGCACAATCGCCCTATTTTCAATCTAGACGAATATATTGATCCTACATTGGCGCAACGCCTGAAACAAACTCAAATTTTGGATCGCTATCAATTGTTAACACACTCGCGGCAGGATTCAAGGAGCTCTTTCTATGCCCGTCTCGCCGGATCCACGCAATACGAGCTTTTCGAATCGCCCTACACCCAACGGATACTGCATCCATTTATCTTTCGAAGTGAGACCATTGCACCGCCTTGGCTGAGACTAATGTGCGAGGTACAACATCGGAAAACAGGTTGCCATCCTACAAGGGGCACCATAGACTTTTGCTATGTACGCCCACAGCACATTCCGGCGGTGAATGCGCTGCTGCAAAGTGTCTTCTGGCCGGGCATCGATGGTATGTTTAAATCAAAATTATTTAAGGTTTATTTATCTTTCAATTCTAAATTTCTCCCCCTTAGTAAGTGATTGTCTCAGCTATCCGGACTACAGTGTGGTAGCCCTTTACAAAAAATTGGTAATTGGATGCGGTTTTCTTGTTCCCGATGTCGGCTATAATGAGGCTTACATTTCGTTTATGGCAGTGCGTCCAAATTGGCAACGCAGCGGTATAGCCACCTTAATGCTATACCATCTCGTACAGACTTGTATGTCGAAGGATATTACGCTTCATGTGTCAGCCACCAATTCGGCTGTGATGTTGTATCAGAAGTTTGGCTTTAAAATTGAAGAAATCATTATTGACTTTTACGACAAATATTTGCCAAACGACTCCAAGCAAAGCAGAAATGCATTCTTTCTGCGATTAATGAGATAATCTACAAAATGTAACGTCCCAGAATATATTAAGAGCCTTTTTGGCGATGTCTCGACCCAAAAACTGATGCTACAAAGTACAGAGTACTGACAAAGTACAAACTTTTTTTTTTTTTTTGACATTGATGATATAATAAAACTTTGGACAAAATAGACTTTTGAACAAGAAAAATTCTCGACTTTCCATAATTTTTGATTGGTAGTTTAGTTTGTTCATCTATCGATCGTATTTTTCTATTAAAGGAATATTGTTTTGTTTCCAAATTTATATGACAATAAGTTTTTGGAGTGGTTTTTATAGGGTCATATTTTGCACACTTTATTTCAAACTTCTTGAATTGGAATTTTAAGCAAATATTTTCTCCTCCCTGCGCTTTTTGGTGACCACTGTGCCCGGTTTGTGTTGAGCTTCCGGATGGTTCATCAATTCCGGCGGACACACTGACACCGGACTGGCTGTGACGCACTGCTTCAGATCGTAGAACAGGCTGCTATCATCCTTGGTGACAAAGGAAATGGCCACGCCATTTTTGCCCGCGCGACCAGTTCGACCGATACGATGGGTGTAATCCTCAATAGTCTTGGCCATGTCATAATTGATGACCAAGGAGACATCCTTGATATCGATACCGCGACCAGCCACATCTGTTGCCACCAAAATATCTTTGGCTCCAGATTTAAGAGCGGCCAATGCGTATTCTCTCTGCTCTTGTCCTTTGCCACCGTGAAGGGTGCAAGAATTGTAGCCGAGCTTCTCCAGACCCTTGGCCAAAACATCGGCACCTTTCTTCTGGTTAACAAAGATAATAATAGGCGGATCAATGCTGCGGTTAAGAATCTCCATGAGCTTCTTGCGTTTATCATTCTCGCCCATCATGTAGACGATTTGTTCAGTGCGCTCTGTTGGTTTGCCCACAGAACCAATGTAGACAGTGGCCGGACGACGTAGATAAGATCGAGCCAAGCGTTCAACCGCCGGGGGCATGGTAGCCGTAAACATGACCGTTTGGCGATATTTCTTCTTTGTGTAAAAGTTTTCCATTAGCTTACTCTCATCCTCGGCCTCCTCAGTGTCGGGTTTGAGATTGGTAACGGGCATGTACTCGAGAATCTTCTGGACATCGGGCTCAAAACCCATGTCAATCATACGATCGGCCTCATCCAAAACAATATAAGTGCACTGGTTGAGCACTAAATAGCGATTTTCAAGAACATCAATTAGACGACCCGGTGTGGCTATGACAATTTCACATCCCAAACGCAGGCGGAAACCCTGCTCCTCCCTTGACAGACCGCCCACTACAACGACTGTACGTATGCCCAAGGGTTGGCCAAATTTAGTGGTCTCTTCTTCAATTTGCTGGGCCAGCTCACGAGTTGGTGCCATTATAATAGCATAGGGACCCTGGTCAACATCTTCGAGGCGCTCAATTTTCGGCAACGATTGAATCCACGACAGCAAAGGAATGAGGAAGGCCAAAGTTTTGCCTGAACCTGTTTCGGCCACGCCTATAATATCCCGATTTTGTAAGCCTATGGGAATAGCTTGACGTTGAATAGGTGTCGGTTCCTTGTAGCCCACTTTATCGATAATTTCAGTAATTTCTGTCGGGAAGCCCGACTCACTCCAGCTACGTATGGGATTGGGTATTCTGCCCCCCTTGATGGTTATGTTGTAGTCTTCGCGGAATATGCGCCAATCTCTCTCAGTCATCTCATCGTTATCTTTCTCTGACCAGTGGCGATCATCCCATTTTTGTTTGTCCTCCTTCCGCTTCATTTTCTTCAATCGCACCTTCTCTTGTTCCTTTTCTGCCTCAGTGCGCCGCTTCTCTAGCAGATCTCCATAAAATTTGCTCTGAGTACGCTTCTGCTCTTTGATATCGATGCCAGCCACATTTCCACGTCCAAAAAACTGGACGTGATGACGTTCCTTGTACAGATTGTTGTAATCTATTGAGGTATCCTCACCAGCATCCCAGTCAAAAACAAATTTGCGATCGTTGAGACGCCTAACGCGTCGCTTTTTCTTTATGATTCCAAGATAACGTTCACGAATTGCTTCCAGTTCCTTCTCTTTGTCCTTGTGTGTGAGATCCTCGGCACGCTTGCTGTCGCGATCCCGTTCGCCTCCTCGTTCACCCCCTCGGTCGCCACCACGTTCTCCTCCTCGTTCGCCTCCTCGGTCACCTGCCCGATCACCTCCTCGATCGCCTCCACGATCACCTCCTCTGTCACCCCTCTCGCGTCTTTCGGGTTTGGCTGGAGGCGGGGGCATGGCTGGTGCTGTTGGTGGTGCAGTAGCCGTTGCCGTGGCCATGGAACTAATGCCACCTTTTGTCATTGACATTTGCTCTCTGACCGCGTCATGGACGGCACGCAAGTGTTCCACTTCCTCTTGTCGGCGTTTGATGGCTTCGAGGGCTCGCTGTTCTTTAGTAAGAAAAACTGGCTTGCTTCGAGCCATCTCTTCGCGCTTCTTCTTGTCTAGCAATTCTTCCAGGGAGAGCGGCTCTTTCTTTAGCTTTAGCTCTAGCTTATCATCGGTCAGATCTTCATCCACCTTGCCAGTAACAGCATCTGGCTTTAGCGAGGCATCTAATTTAAGCTTCTTTTCGGGTTCGCCCCGCTGGCTGCGATCTGGCGAGCGTCTACGATTTCGATCCTCTCTACGGAAAAGGATTCATATTCCGATTAAGTTGTGAATCTATAGTTCAGAATAAGAAACTTACCTGGAACGAGGACGCCGTTGCCGCCGCTCCCTGTCACGCTGTTGATCACGTTCCTTGACCCGATCTCTTTCCCGTTCCCTTTGACGTTCGCGGTCGCGTTCATTGCCGCTCGGACGTTCATCTCTGTAACGTTCTCGCGAACGTGACCGTCGTTTTTTATCATTTACCATTGCTTCTTAACAAAATTGGTTTCAAACGTTTTCGCTTGCTGCCGGAACAGCTGGACGAGCTATCGTTCGATAACATAATGATCTAGTGATGAGAGCGTGAGTTGTTTTTAAATCTATACGGAAATTGATTCCACTTGCCTCTTCAAGATTCTTCAATCAGGCAACTGCAAAATAAACAATATGAGATCAATATTAGATCAATAATTTAAGTAGGTATCCGGCAAATACTTAATGTTATTGATTTCATTTGCAAGATAGACAGCTCTGTTCTGATTATCGATAAGTGATTGTCGATAGCCCGTGCGTTGAAAACAAAACAAACGGTTTTGGGGACTTTGGGGATTTTGGGGAAGGGGAGTCATTCAGTTCTCACCGCTTTCTCTGCCCCAACATACAAAGCTGCGGCAGTAGCCACACAGACGTGACAAAAGAATAAAGAAGAGAAAAATAAGCCTACGTACATACATATGTACACACATTGCTGTGAAGGTACAGCGCTTTTAATCTCGCGGTCTCGGTCCAGTTGGAGTGCACAAATCACATAATTAGGTTGAAATATTGAAAAAGCTTAGCTTTGCTTCCTAAACTCTGGGGGCGTTCGCGTCATCTTTCTATCTTTCCCCCTCTCTCACACAGTTTTGTGTTTTTCTCTGTGTGTGTACATATGTGTGGGAGTATCGGATCTTGTTAAATTAAATCTACAGCAATATGAGTATCAATACGGATCAGGAGACGGCTCCGATCGCCACACCACGAAATGGCAGCGCTGCCAATGTCTTCCGCAGCTTTGGTTCGCTCTTTGGAGGCGCCGCCAATAATGACAACAACTCAGTGGTAACACGCAGTAGTTCTGGCGATGGATATGTGGAATTTGGGATGCAGGATCCGGAACGAAATGGTCGGACATTGGGCACATTTGCCGGTGTCTTCAGTCCTGTTGCCTTGTCCATGTTTAGCGCACTAGTATTCATACGAGTCGGTGGGTGTACCAAAATACTTTTAATACTGCATCAATTTCAATTTTACCTATTACATTACAGGTTATATTGTGGGGAACGCGGGATTGTATATAACTCTGCTGCAGTTTTTGATAGCCTATGCGATTTTAATTTTCACGGTCGCCTCTGTCTGCGCCATATCCACAAATGGTGCTATTGAAGGCGGCGGTGTGTACTGTAAGTGTTGGGTTTCCTTATGATTCATTCGCCTGACTTTTAATACGATCTATTTTTGGTGTATCCCCACTCTCTAGTTATGATAAGTCGCACCTTGGGTCTGGAATTTGGCGGCTCAATTGGTACTCTGTTTTTTTTCGCTAATGTCGTTGGCTGTGCTATGGCTATCTCGGGTTGCACCGAAGGCATTATGGATGACTTTGGTCCCGATGGACGATTTGGTGACGGAGTTTTGCCAAGTGGGCCGTGGTGGAGTTTTCTTGTTAGCAGCATAATCAACACATGCATGTTGCTCGTCTGCTTGGTGGGTGCCGCCCTCTTTGCCAAGACGTCAGTGATTATTTTGGGAACTGTGATTATTTGCCTATTTGCCACGTATATCAGTTTCCTAGCTATGGGCGCCACCAACAACACGGTAAGACATTAACATGCAATCACTCATTTAACGAAAGCCCCCCATGCCCCAGCCATCTGGGGCTTATCAATTTAGATGGAAATTTAGACAAATTTAGAAATTATTTGTATTGGCGAAATCTTGATTCGTTGCAACTTCAGCTTAATTTTAAAATGTATCAATTCCAATAGGCTTACAAGATCTAGTTCTATAGATGCATTTTAGATTACCTATTGTAAATTTGAGAGCATTTTTGCTATTTTGTTCCTCTTGTCTTGAAATCGAATTTTTATTTAAAAAGTCAACAAAAGTATATATATATACATATACATATGTATATATAATATTTATATCGTTAAGCTAACATATATTTAGTCATACAACCTTCGGTCTGTTCTACATTCGGTAGCTCTTTTTATCGCTGCGGTCATTTTCGTTAATGTTAAGTCTCCATAAGTCCCCCATTATGCAAACAAATGAATATCTATAAACAAAAAAAATCCCGAAAGATAAGTTAGTTTTGGGTGTGAATCAACGCGTTGCTGATAGAAAAACTAGTATTTTTTTTAATAATATTTGTATATATATTAATTAGATACCTATCTTTATCAGATAACCGGTTTCCAATTATTGATTACAGATACCCGATGCCAGTAAAAATGTATCAGGATTCCTCAACTATACTGGCCTTAGTGCTCAAACTTTACGCGAGAATCTGGGTTCACACTATGGCGTTGATTATACATCGAATAACAAACAGGTCGATTTTTCTACGACTTTTGGTGTTTTGTTCTCAGGCGTGACGGGAATCATGGCTGGAGCCAATATGTCAGGCGAATTGAGAAGTCCTTCGAAGAGTATTCCTTGGGGAACACTATCAGCGGTGGCCTTCACATTTGTCTCGTACATTATTCTGTCGTTCTTGATGAGCTGCACGACTCCATTTACCACTATGCAGAATAATTACTTATTTCTGATGCCCATTAATTTATGGCCACCATTTACCGCAATTGGCATACTTACCGCAACCTTTTCAACGGGTCTTAGCAATTTAATTGGCTCTAGCCGTATTCTGGAAGCTTTGTCCAAGGATCAAGTATTTGGATCCCTGCTTAACTTCGTTTTGAATGGCACTTGGAAAGGAAATCCTATTGTTGCAGTGGTGGTCAGCTGGTGTTTGGTGGAGTGCGTTTTGCTGATTGGTTCCTTTAATATTATTGCGCAAATCAATTCGGTCTTATTTATGCTTTCCTATTTGGCCACCAATTTGGCCTGTTTGGGCATTGAGCTAACGGGCGCTCCAAACTTCCGACCGCTTTTTAAATACTTCACCTGGCACACTTGTCTGGTGGGTCTTTTGGGTACACTCATCATGATGTTTGTTATAAATCCCATTTATGCCTCATCCTGCATTATCCTGTGCCTAATCCTAGTCATAGCATTGCATCTATTTTCTCCGGCAACTCAAGCAGCTCAATGGGGCTCAATATCACAAGCCCTGATGTTCCACCAGGTAATAATTCTAATTGAAAATAAGGAGCTTCAAATAATAAATAAAATTCTTCATCACTTAGGTACGAAAATATCTTCTAATGTTGGATCCACGCAAAGATCATGTCAAATTCTGGCGACCACAAATTCTACTTTTGGTTTCCTCTCCACGTTCATGCTGCCCCTTAGTTGATTTTGTTAATGATATGAAAAAGAGCGGTCTCTACATCATTGGTCATGTCAAATTGGGTGATTTCCGTGGTGTTGAAGATCCCGAGGAGAATCAAAAATGGTGGTCCTTCCTAGATCACATGCGTGTGAAGGCCTTTACCGAAGTGACTTTAAGTCGTAGTGTACGCGAGGGTGCTCAGCACTTGATCAGATTATCCGGCATTGGTGCTATGAAACCAAATACTATAATTTTAGGATTCTATGACAACGAAGCACCCAAAGACTTCTTCCAAAAGTAAGACATTAGCGCGTTATAAAAATTTGTATTATTTAATGTAATTTCATTTACTCTACAGCGGTTCGTCTCCCTACAAAACGGATGATTTTAATAATGGGGATATCCAAAGTTTTCCCATTCGCCGTGATGGCGAACCGAAGCATTTCCAGGTGCAGGAATATGTACAAATTCTTTGCGACACTCTACGAATGAAGAAGAACCTATGCCTCTGCAGAAACTTTCAGCGGCTGGACAAAAATTTCATATCGATGTAAGTTTGCAATTTGAATTTTGGATGTAATCTATACTAGTGTATGCATTGCAGAAGCAAACATGTTAAGTACATTGATGTCTGGCCCATTAACATATTCAATCCCACATCTGGTGATCCTTTTGACATGGTATCCTTGTTCATGATGCAATTGGCAGTGATCATGCTGGCAAAATGGAAGCATTTGCGTGCAAGAATTTATCTATGCGAGACGCATGAAGAACGCACCGTGGGGTAGGTTTTTATCAACTGAATTGTTTTTTATTTAAGTTTTAATGTTTTTTTTTGTTTTATAGCACTTTTGAAACTCAAGCCCCCCAAATGGAAATTTTCTCAAAAATGAAATTAGAACAGTCTCTGAAAGAGCTTCGTATTAAGGCAGATATCATTGAAATTCAAGAATGGAGTCGTGATACAGACTTCAGCCGTCATGCACGCACAGTTAAGCAGTACACTGCCCAGGCGGATGAAACCTTGTTAAATGACGACGATGACGAGGATAAATTAAATCGCTCACTATTGTATATGCAGCGTGCAAATCAAATCATACGTCAACGTTCAGATCAAACTGCCTTATCATTCATATATTTGGCTGCTCCACCAAAGTTATCAATACCAGACTTCAATGAGCGTAGCGCAAACTATGTAGAGTTACTAACAGAGCTGACGGCGGAATTGCCGCCCACAATACTGGTGCATGGCGTCAGTACTGTGACCTCAACAACACTGTAAAAAGAGATTGCATGGACCAGAAGTAGTGATATACAGAACCCCCAAGAAGCGGATTAAACCAATTTACATCCACCAATTATGTAGATGTATTATTTAGTATACCAGTAGTGTTTATTATTTGCACGATGGTAATATTTGTTCAAGAAATCAATTCAACAACTAATCACATGTTCCATTACAAAATCGTTTATGATAAATCTATCGTGCATTTATAAAAACTACTGGTACTGGGTTATTCTCAATTCCGACAACAAGTATTTATACATTCTGATTTTTTAAAACTACTATTTAAAATCGTTGAATTTTACGAAATCATTTAATAAGTGTTTTAGTTTAAAATTGATTGTCTTTAAATTAATTCTTTGAAACCCGGAATTGAGAAGATCTCTTATATTTATTTGTAGCTAATTGGAATTCATTTGCACGTAAATCTTTAAAAGAAAAAACAATTTTGATATCACACAAACTAATTATCATATCAGACATTTAACACCCAATTTTATATAGAAAAACGAATAACAATAGCATAGCAGTACATTGTTTTTTACGATAACAAGAATGATATCATCCCAACAACAAAATACACCGATATTAAAACAATTTGTGATGATAAAAATGGAAAAAAAGAAAAGTATTAGGAAACCATAAACTAAATACTGGATTTGATAGCGATAAACGATAGAGAATGATAGGATAAAAAGTACGTACTCACAGTTTACTGGTAGCATCAAATTTAAGTTGTCCAATTTGTTTTGTTTAGCTAAGATTTACATATACATACAAACATAAATATATAAATATTCTTAAATGAGTTAACAATTGAAAGTGTGCAATACCTATATAATTAATTCATAATACTTGTATTGCAATGTTAAATCACTTCTTTCCAATAACATAATAAAACTAGAAATATGTATTTATATATACTACTCGTACATATATGTATATGTGTCTATTAAAGTCGCTGTCACTTCTTCAATTAACACTTCCATGTTGGTTGTATGTCGTACCATTTATCCCATTTCAGGTCTGTTTAGTGCCTCATTTACCGCTACCATTAAATGCTTATTTAGATAAAAAGTCGGCTCAAGTGTAAAAAAGGACACTGATTGCCGACGCAGCAGCAGCCGAATAGAGTCATAAATGTCAAACGATCCTAGTACAGTATTTATGTGATGACAATTTATGATACGTCGCAGTGCCTTGCTTCTGTGATTACCTGGCCATCCTTTTTCGAGGATGCGATTACCTGAAAATATAAGGATTCACTGTTTGTTTTACCCAATCACGGTTAAGTGTCAATAAATTCTCATAAAGCCTTTGGGTTATCCAAATAGGAGCCTAACGGATAGTTAGGATTTGGTCCACTTATGTCCTTGACATGCGACTAAGTTATGAGAGCACGCTCTACTGTAATACGATAGGAAAAATGCAAAATGTTTGCTGTTGTACTCTATAAGTGGCATCACCTTAAGCTCTTGTCCAGACAAGCAGTCTGGCAATTTACACAGGTGTTCCACAAAATTTCACCAAAACGAATTTTCATAGAAACAAACAAATACCTTTGTATGAATATAATATTCCATAATTCTCGTATATTACATGGTAATTTGGATGAAGTCAATTCGAATGCCTCTCAGGACTCTCACTCAATAGAACAATGCCCTTTCGACCATTGTCCTTTAAACAATGGGAAAGATGAGACAAGTGCTGCTTAAAATTTCCCATAGAGACTCTCACGCAATCTTTGCTCGACTATTGTGTATAACTTGTAATCGTATTTTCGCAATTTAGCGCCAACGTATAATCCGCAAAACGAAAACGATTAATCTTGAACAGAAAACACGCAACTAAACATACCGAAGGATTACCATCAGTTGTTCTATTGTTACCTAAAGCATTGTGGATAAGGCGAAAGAGAGGTTCAACTTTCAACCAGAACCGCCTACTCTACCTATTGTTGCTATTTTGACATGTCCCTATCCCAAAAAGGCAGGTAAACCACATGCTAATTGGAAATGCCCAGAACCTACTTTGCTCAGGGGCGTTCACGATCTTTAGGCGATCGCGTCCTTTCGCTAGAAATATTGCAGCATAATGCTTGAGGTTAAAATCGCTCATCGGATTTCTGCGGTCGCGTGGCACTCATGACAATGTCCGACGAACTGGATCCATCAGCGTCAAGATCAAACGTCAGGATCCTTTTGTCGGCGGATCAAATCAAGGATCTCCATCTCTCTTGCATTTGGCCACTGGTCGACTTTGTTCATGTCAATTTGTGTGAAATATCCTAAAGGATCAAATAGTATCATCATTTGTACACTTTAGCCATGGCCGGCGCTGTTTTCGAATTGTTTTGCCCGTTTTCTTTAGAAATTCAACGAACTGTTTGAATTGATTTTCTTCTACTGTGTGTGGAGTTAATTAACCTTTCGTTGCGGCTACTTGAAAGTGGGCTTGAGACACTTGGGCTGATTGCTGTGTAAAGTAGATCGTCGAAATGACGACCCATGATTGATCCACACAGGATCCACCAAGAAAGAGTAAAATATTTTTGATATTTGGGCTAGGAAGGAATTCGCCTTTTTTCTACAAAAGACTTATTTTCCACTAGTTATCATAGCATTTTTATTTATTTTATTTCAAAATTAACTTGATAATACATACTATTCAAATAAATACGAGGAGAAATAAAAATATCACGAAAAATATCTTGGTATTTCATTTTCATCCATCCTATTATAAGTATATTCAAATTCATATATATTTTTTTGACGATGTCCACAATTCAAATAAAGTAAGTAAATCGCCGGGCCGACTTGGATATACCATGCATCAGGGGAAAAAAAATTACATTGAGTTTATAAAAATAAGTTCATATATTAAATTTCTTTCGTATGCGCGATTTCTAACATATGCAATCCCGCTCACTCTTATGTGCGTGCACTTTAGCGCTCCACCGGCCAATTTCGCCCTTGCACCGCTTTGAGTGCAAAACGTTTCAATGCATAACTCGGCCATTTTTATGAAACTTGGTGGAATGATAGATATCCATAACATATATAAGTGTGCGAATTAAATTCCGATACGATAAATATTGCGGGAGAAAATCACTTTTTATTAAATTCCGGAGGCGGAAGGGGCGTCAAAAAAATTTGGTGGAATGATAGATGTTCATAAGATCTATAAGTGTGCCAAATTAAATTACGACACGATAAATATTACGGGAGAAAATCACTTTTATTAAATTCCGAGGCGGAAGGGGGCGTGGCAAAAAAACATAAACTTGGTCTGCGCCAAGACTACACGAGTCTACATTCTAAATTTGGTAACTCTAACATTTGTAGTTGCTGAGATCTCTGCACTCTTACGGACGGACGGACAGACGGACATGGCTCTATCAATTTCTCTTCTCATGCTGATCAAGAATATATATACTTTATAGGGTCGGAAAAGCTTCCTTCTCCCTGTTACATACATTTTGGCGACTTTATATACCATTTCATCCTATGGATGCATGGTATAAAAAGTAATAATTTGTCCGCATATATGCTTAAGGTTGAAAGAAAGCAACTTTGGTTATTTTTTAAACATTTAAAACTGGGAGATCCGCCCTAGATTCAACTTAATTTTGCATATATTCCTTGGAATAAAATATATTTCCACATCATGCGAAACAATTGTTGATTAGATCAATGTAATACTTTGTAATAATTATACATCTCAATGATTTTAAAGTGCATAGATATGAAATGGATCTTCCTCCTGTTTATTTGTTCATCTTTTGTATATTTAAGACCCTTTTGAATGACCTTTTGAGATTTTTTCAGCGTGTGAAGATTGCTTCAGGTGCTTTTCTTGCTGTGATCGCAAAAAGAAAGCCGCTCAAGAAGATAGTATTTATGTATTTACTTTTGACCTAATAAATAACAATGTGCAAAGCTAAAATCGAAAGTTGAAAACCGCACAAAGAATTAACAATTCTTGCAAAAGAAAAAAAATAACACTTACTAGACCACAGACATGCAATGCAAGCGGTTGGTATGAAAGGAAAGCAGATCGAATTCATTATCCATCGATGAATGCAAATTATGCATTTTTCATGTAATTCTTTTGTGCTGGCAATTGACCTTGGTAGCAATTGTTTAACTTATAAATTAAATATTTTTCAATGTAAAGAAAATAACAGTCAAACGTACAAAAGGAGTCAGAATTATGATTCCGCACGGTAGTCAAGTGGCAGGTCGAACAAAACAGGGGAATGAAGCTAAAGAAAACGAAGAAGTGGCAATTAAGCGTTTTGACCACAAGCCAATTTAGGGCACGGGTATAAGAAAACAAAAAAGGTTGTCTACCTGCAGAGAAGGATCAACGAAAGGGCCGGCGAATCAGGTAAAAGCATTTCGACTTTGGCCTGAACCAATCAACGTTCAGTTGCGCGAGCTGCTAGGTATATAAAGGCCTCTGTGGATTATTATTGCTTCAGTTATCCTTGGGTATCCGAACATTGTACAACCATGTTGACAAACAACGATCTAATTGAACACTTTTACTACAACAACAACGAGACGCACGATGATGCAATGCTTGGGCATAGTGCTGAAGATGCGTTTCAACAACTGGAACAATTCATGTATCAGCAGGACTTCAATGGATGCAGCGGCGATAGTCTCTCGGATGGCACCAACAGCAGCTCTCTCGAAATGTATTACGATACACCGGCTGTCCTGGAACTAGAGCATATGCTTAGTGCCCAAACACAACAGAATACATCTACATCTACATCCGCATCCACAAGTTCGCTTAACAAATCCCAGACGAAGGTTTCCAAATATTGGACTAAAGAACAGCGAGCTAAACCATACAATAGCTCTTCGTCCTCGTCCTCATACTCAACATCGTTATCATCTGGCTTTGGCAAGGATGTCCTCCGAAAACGTCGTCTGGCAGCCAATGCACGTGAACGCCGACGCATGAACAGCCTGAACGATGCTTTTGATAAGCTGCGCGATGTGGTACCATCTCTGGGACATGATAGGCGCTTATCCAAATATGAAACATTGCAAATGGCTCAGGCCTACATTGGTGATCTAGTAACATTACTCTCAAGAGACTATTGATAAACGATTGGGATGTAAAGGTTTAAGGATCGCCATATGTGTTGTAGCAACACGTGAACCTAGTGTAAACTTATAAAGGCTGTTAATTCTAAGATTGTAATATTGTAACATAATTTAAAAAATGAAAATATATATAGTATTTGTTTAAAATTTAAAATTCGAAATGTGGGTTTATTTCAAAACTTTTTCCTTGAAACTAAAAACTACAATTAGGACTTCAGTTGGATTCTACATTTGGCCATCAATTGATTTTATTGTATGATATGGATTCCATTTTTCTTAGGTCATTCCCCAAACTGATTCTACTGCAAAAAGATTCCAAAAATGCATAATTTTCTTTTCGAATAGCATTTAAAATTCACACTTTAATAGAAATCGAACAGTTAGATATCGATGGGTTGAAGCAGATCAAATATAAATACACTTTATTGTGTCGGCACCTACTTTGTACTTATAAAAGAAAATACGAGTAAAACTAACGAGCTGTGTAGGTTCCGAATTTTTACAAAATTAGTTTTGCTATCATTAATATTAGGACTTCCCGTGATATTTCTATATATGCACAAATTTACGGAATACAGATTAATGTCCTTGAAACATGTTCACATTAGTCCTTCTCAAAAAAGTGGGCAGAAATGCCTCGCCCACTTTCAAAACAAAAGACCACCAGTTACCGCCAGAATTAATGAGTTCCGACTTCCGACACAGACCAACTCAGTTAAAACAGAAGTGATTAAGTGGCGGCAAACGTCAACAATGAAACACATACCAAGCGCTTCCTTAGATCCCGAAACCCAGAAGAAACCGGTACACGAAAATTGATTTAAACATAGTCATTTGTAAGCGCTGGGAACAGAGCGGAGGTGGTGCCCAGATAGGCAGGTTACAAATTACAATAAGAAAAAGTATTTTAGATTTTGAATATCACATTGTATTTATAAAACTAAATACTCAACATTAGGTACCTAAATTTATATTACACTTTTACTTAACTTAACTTAATTTTATCTTTCGCAAAAATGACTTGGCTAGGTTTTATAATTTTCAAAATTGTTGAAATCTTCTTGAAAAAAAGTACAAGGGATTTCGGTTACTCCATCTGAAAGTCAGAGTATAAAAATCGGATAGTTTGTTCTTTAAAAATAATTTGAACAGAGCAAATCGAATTCCAAAGGAATGCCCCTGTTGAAATGTCCGATTTAGATTTTAGTCTTTTTTGAAAGAAATGAATTTTTATTTAAAATTATATTAAGGAGATTTTGCAGTAGAGATACATTTTGTGAAGAGCATAAAACCTTGGCATAGTCCAAGATAAAACTAAGTTTTCTTTTTGCCTAAATAATTCTATTTACATACTTATATATACTAATATTAAATAGTACTATAAACTAAAAGCATAACATAATATCTAAGGTAACTAAATCAAAATTACATATGCATGTTTTGGGCATGGAGAAGTCTTTGCAGGTTTGTCTAAACTAGGAGGGGCGAGCTAAGAGTAGGTTGACTATTTGCAAGAGAACGGGAATGGTTTAAACTATATGTAATTGTGTGTAAATGTATATTGGTTGAAATTTATTAAACTGATTTGAATTGTTCGTGGCTTGGTAGAATACCAAGAAATGAAAATGCTTGATCCAAAAATCATCACTCTATGGAGCTAGTTAGATGCTTTTATTTTTAAAACTATTTTGTTGTTTAACGTTTTGTATTTGTAGAACTGTTGGAAATAAGTTGTGCCAACATTAAATATAATATTTACTGGAGACAGTAAAATACATTAGAAACTCTTAAATCGACTATTTATTTACGGCCCCCAATTATCGGGTTATATAGAGATAAACCTTTTAATTGTACAATCAGAACTAAAACGGAATAATCAACAAAAGCGATTCTTAAATAAATATATTAAACGTGCTTCTATTTAGATGACTTCCCTCTACGGATTTTCAGAATAATGTTAATTGCACAATCACATCTTTTCATATAAGTAGATCATTGGCTTTCAGGCATTCGATTTTATTACACATGTTAATCTGGGGCTTTTACAAATTTATTATTAGCGAACCATATCGCAAATATCGATAGTCATATAGTTTATTTTGCAAAATTCTTCAATTAGCCAACCTATTATTGCTCTTGGGTAAACTAAGAGTGTCGATGGGTAAGTGTATTATTGATTTGGTCTGTACATACGTCGTGATACATTGAATCAAAGTGAGATAAAAACTAAATACTAAAACCTTTAGGTGTGTCCATTCATGTTTGTGTGTGTGTAAATCTATAATACGTAATTACATCATCCAAGCTTTACCACGCATCCGACCACGCCCACGTGTTGGTCCAGCATTGCCGGGTCCACCTCCACCTCCGCCTGCTCCTCCACCGCCACGGTGAAAGAAGGGGCGCTGACCTGGGGCATTACCAGCATCAAAGCCGCCACCGGCACCGACACCTGGCATGCGTTGATAGGGTGGTCTAAAGTTCCCTTGCCCCGACCAACCGCGTCCCCTTCCCCGACCTCGCGACATACTATCAGAACTGTTCATAGGTGAATTAAAACGCTGAAACGGAAATGGAGTGCCATATGACGGTCGCGGAGGCGGTGGTGTGGGTCCCGATCCACCGTGCATGGCCATTTGATTCCAAGGCGGCTGCTGAGGTGGTAGCGGAGACTGTTGCTGTTCATCAGATGGCATGTCCTGCATTGTACCTAGAAAACTGTTGTTGGACTCCCAAGTATTTAAAAATTCTGGCGGCGTCTCCAACAACACTGGGCGGGAAGGTGTTAAGGAGCCATTGGCATCTGTTTCACCCTCCGGATTATCCATGTGCAGTTCATCTTTGGATTCTAATAAAATAAATGTAATATGTTATCCAAAATTTATCATATTCTTTTTCTGGAGCACCACAAAAAGAAGTCTCAAATCAAGTACACGACATAATCGTAAAGAAATAAGGTAGAAAATAGACGATTGCAAGGAACGAAAAATATTGAAATTTAAATGAAAAAATTTCTGGAAAATCAAAGACAATTATAAAGGTATTGTAGAAATGTGGTTAAACCACGATAAAGCTACATAAAAAAATTAGTTTGCGGATAAGCTAACTTAGTTAGTTTCATGGGCCCTGTTTTTTTAATGTCACACCTCGTAACGATTCATCAACATCATCATCCGACATGTCCATATCCACTACCATATCTGCTGGATCGTACCGACCGGAGCCATCAACGCGATCCGATTCTGATGAAGAGCCTTAAGGGAAGAGATCAAATGTTTATAAGGAACTAAACAAACATTAAATTTTCCTTGATCTTACTCGCATTCGATTTTTGTGGTGAGTTTGTCGGTTTCTTTCCATAATTTGAGCCTGGGGGAGCCATCAGCCCTTCCTCATTTGAAACCGGGACAGTCCGATAATCTACGTCGCTGTCACCGAAATCCTGGCAAGAGATAATAAGAGTGATTTTTTTTCTCTGGCATATTTTCTTAAAAACCTCCTACCTTATCAGCTCCACCAGGGGAACCTGTCAGCGATATTAAATTTCTGTGATCGATATCCACCAGCTGCCTTGATTTATCCTTGCTCAAACCTAACTTTGCTCCGAAATTAAAAGCTGGCGGCAATTGCAACGAGCGATGGTCTACATCCTCGGCGCCCAGCGCTGCATTCTGATTATGATGATGCTCATTGTACTCGATCGGAGGAGCTGCACTGCTTTTGCGCTCGAAATGGGGTGGCGAGTGCGGGGTCGCCTGAGATGTGTAGGCTGAACTGCTAGACGCACTGCTATTGAGACTGTTGTCCATCGGCGTCCACGACATGCTCATATCCCAGGTGCTGTTGAAATCATCGGATCCTACTGACGGTGCCGCCGGCGGTAAGGGTGGGGGCGGCGCCATTGCGGGTGCGGGTGTATACGGACTGCTTTCCTGTCCTCCTGCACCATAGCCATGTGGGGGAGGTGGTGGCACATACTGTTCTTGATGAATTGGCGGCACAGGCGGCGGCAACGTGCTGCCATAATGTGCCTGATTGGGATTGTACTCTATGGCACCACTTCCCCGAGATAGGCCAGGAATGGAGCCGCCATTGTTGGTGCTGTTGTTATTGTTTGAATAGAAATTGGCACTCGGCGTATAGCCTCCCCCTTCATCATCCGACCTAGAGCCAATCACCTCAATGGCACTCCCTCGATCCCTAGAATCTTTCTTGAAATCATTTATATCAAATGGCAGCTTTCCACCATCCAAATAGCTGGAGAATCCATTCAAATCGCCACCAAACATGTTCTATTGCGAGCAGAAGAAGAGATGGGGGAGGATATTGTTAATTAGTTAATCTATATATTAATGAATCTTATTTATTTACCAGTCCCGTAGACGTATTATTTTCATCAGGAAGCTGAAGATCGGCATCTCGTTCCGGCGACGGTGCATTGATATCCGGCGAGGGTATGGGACTTAACAGAGTTGGTATAATTTCATCTAATTTCCTTTTCACAATTTTGATGCGTGTTCCAAAACTTTTGTAGGCCTTTAATGAAGATTAGATTTTGATTAAGATATGAGAATGTCTCTATTATGGAATTCGAATTCAAATTAATTGAAATAAAAATCTGACATTTTACAATAGTTATGTATCGCTTCGGATGAATATAATTCGGAAGAATACAATTACAAACCAATACAATACAAAAATGGTTACCATTTTAACTAATTTCATTGAATAAAATTTCCACCCCCAAACCCATCTGCATATTCCCCTTTAAATGTACTTACACTTGCCACCACTTTAACTTCCCGTCCCTGATGTTCGTAGAACTTTTTGGCCGCTTCCAAATTTTCCAAGACAGCTTTGCGGCTCTTGATTTCATTTTGTAGGTTCTTGTTATACGTATTGATGAAGGCTACACAGCGTTCTACTTCTTTTTCAATATCCCCCGAATGACTTTTATCCTTTAGCTGCTGTTTAATGGCTTCGATCTCGAAAATTGGTGGCTTCGGCAGCTTATTCATACTCTTATCGGTGGATTCGGCAAGCTCAACGCATTCCCGAATCTTGGCAATGAGGGTGGCATTTTGAAACTCGTCGCTAACATCGGTTTGGGATTTCTTTGGCGGCGCTATATTCAGCAGACCACTTAGATCGCTTAGATATTCCTCATTGTAGATTTCACGCTGCTCCCAGATTTGAAAGATACGCAGAATTTTATCCTTGACACGTTCGTCCCTAATAAGGTGATGGGGTTGAGGGGATTAGTTGCAGTAGGAGGTGCCATTATCAAATTCTTGGCACATTTCTACTTACCGCACCATGGTGGTGGCTCTTTGGAGTGCAGTTGCCCAGCACTCCACAAATTCATATCGTTTTCGCTTGCTATACTGTATAACATCATTAGCCAGATAGAACAACACCAGCCGATGATCCACACGGACTAAACAAATACCGAGAAAACGCACAAGAAACACTTTAGCCTGGAGAGGATTACTAGAGTGCGCCATCGCCATTGCGCCTTACCTTTTTTAAACACATTCAGCCAACATTGAATGATTTTCTTGTGATTACTGCGATGCTGAAGGCACCAGTTGGACATCTGCTGAATTCCCTCTTGTGTGTCCTTCAGAGACTCCAATCGCGTCTCGAAGAGTTCCTCGTCGAATGTTTCGCGTTCACTACTGGGTTGGCTCATTTTACTCTCTTTAAAAGCACATTACAACCAAACACAACAAGATTAATGCAAAAGGAGACTCCTACACGGCTTGTCCTAATTGTTTACAACGTTTCTTCTTCACTTCCGGCTAATTTTCACCGTTTTTTCCTTATTAATTGTTGTACTTGGTGTTTGTATACGACAGGCGTGGAGGTCCCGCTTGTACCGAGATTAGTGGTGGGAGATCCATCGATTATTCCATCGATCGTATCGCACTTTTTAATTTCCATCGATCTATCGCACTT